>CM035591.1:39054897-39499499 GCA_020423425.1 Chrysopa pallens | reverse complement strand
TAAGTAGTATAAAAGCATTTGTTCTGAATGATTTGCAATTTATTATCAACTAACATTTTTGTCCATTTTCAATTTATCGTATTTCCAAAAAAACATAAATTCAGGACTAAAGAAATCAGAAAAATATTCAATATAAGAAATTTTGTATTACGATAACCATAATAGTAAATCGGAACGCCTTTTTTTAATTAAAAAAAGGTTTTTATTAATCCTAAGAAAAAAATTAAAACTGACCATAATTAAAGGATGGAGGTTGATCCTTCAATTCGATCAGTTAACTGCTTAGCTCTCATTGGATAATACAAATACTAAACTGATTTAAATGCTTGAAGAATTTAAATGAGAAATCAGTCTTGTGGTCAGTCAAGGTGAATGAAGATATAAGTGAAAATGAATAAACTAAAATAATGATTATTTGAAAACAAGCGAAGAATCAATATTGGCAAGGAGATTGTATCGATCAGGTTTAATTGAGATTAAAACTTCGTCATATCAATATACAACACATCATCGACATACAGAACATTAAAAATTGGCGAACTTCTCACTCAGTGGTATTCGTTTTGAGATATCACTGGGAGTCGTTTGCTAATTTTTGGTGTCAATTCTAAACAACATGTTAAATGGAGGGTAAACGGTCAGTTGCTGTTAATTCAACTAATCGAAGATATTTACGTTTTAATGTGAAATTATTTGCAATTTAACATTTTGAGTAGGGTTTTCGAGCCTGTACTGTTTGGAATATAAATGAATAGTACTGCCCGAAAGCCTTGTTTAAGATGTCCCATCATCAAATTTAAAAAAATTTAATATTTTGAGTAAGGATTTCTTGCTTGTACTGTTTTGAATATATATAAATAGTATGGCTTTAAATCCTTGTTTTACCTGTTCAATCATCATATCTTTAACAATTTAACATTTTGCGTAGGGTTTTTGAGCCTGTGCTGTTTTGAATTGAAATAAATAGTACGGTCCAAAAGCCTTGTTTAAGATGTTCAAGCATCAGATTTGTCATTTTTCATCCTATATCATTTAAGTAGTATAAAAGCATTTGTTCTGAATGATTTGCAATTTATTATCAACTAACATTTTCGTCCATTTTCAATTTATCGTATTTTCCAAAAAAACATAAATTCAGGACTATAGAAATAAGAAAAATTTCAATATAAGGTATTTTGTATTACGATAAGCATAATACAAAATCGGAACGCCTTTTTTTAATTAAAAAAAGGTTTTTATTAATCCTAAGAAAAAAATTAAAACTGACCATAATTAAAGGATGAAGGTAGATCCTTCAATTCGATCAGTTAACTGCATAGCTCTCATTGGATAATACAAATACTAAACTGATTTAAATGCTTGAAGAATTTAAATGAGAAATCAGTCTTGTGGTCAGTCAAGGTGAATGAAGATATAAGTGAAAATGAATAAACTAAAATAATGATTATTTGAAAAAAAGCGAAGAATCAATATTGGCAAGGAGATTGTATCGATCAGGTTTAATTGAGATTAAAACTTCGTCATATCAATATACAACACATCATCGACATACAGAACATTAAAAATTGGCGAACTTCTCACTCAGTGGTATTCGTTTTGAGATATCACTGGGAGTCGTTTGCTAATTTTTGGTGTCAATTCTAAACAACATGTTAAATGGAGGGTAAACGGTCAGTTGCTGTTAATTCAACTAATCGAAGATATTTACGTTTTAATGTGAAATTATTTGCAATTTAGCATTTTGAGTAGGGTTTTCGAGCCTGTACTGTTTGGAATTTAAATGAATAGTACTGCCCGAAAGCCTTGTTTAAGATGTCCCATCATCAAATTTTAAAAAATTTAATATTTTGAGTAAGGATTTCTTGCTTGTACTGTTTTGAATATATATAAATAGTATGGCTTTAAATCCTTGTTTTACCTGTTCAATCATCATATCTTTAACAATTTAACATTTTGCGTAGGGTTTTTGAGCCTGTGCTGTTTTGAATTGGAATAAATAGTACGGTCCAAAAGCCTTGTGTAAGATGTTCAAGCATCAGATTTGTCATTTTTCATCCTATATCATTTAAGTAGTATAAAAGCATTTGTTCTGAATGATTTGCAATTTATTATCAACTAACATTTTCGACCATTTTCAATTTATCGTATTTTCCAAAAAAAAATAAATTCAGGACTATAGAAATAAGAAAAATTTTCAATATAAGGTATTTTGTATTACGATAACCATAATACGAAATCGGAACGCCTTTTTTTAATTAAAAAAAGGTTTTTATTAATCCTAAGAAAAAAATTAAAACTGACCATAATTAAAGGATGAAGGTAGATCCTTCAATTCGATCAGTTAACTGCATAGCTCTCATTGGATAATACAAATACTAAACTGATTTAAATGCTTGAAGAATTTAAATGAGAAATCAGTCTTGTGGTCAGTCAAGGTGAATGAAGATATAAGTGAAAATGAATAAACTAAAATAATGATTATTTGAAAAAAAGCGAAGAATCAATATTGGCAAGGAGATTGTATCGATCAGGTTTAATTGAGATTAAAACTTCGTCATATCAATATACAACACAACATCGACATACAGAACATTAAAAATTGGCGAACTTCTCACTCAGTGGTATTCGCTTTTGAGATATCACTGGGAGGCGTTTGCTAATTTTTGGTGTCAATTCTAAACAACATGTTAAATGGAGGGTAAACGGTCAGTTGCTGTTAATTCAACTAATCGAAGATATTTTCGTTTTAATGTGAAATTATTTGCAATTTAACATTTTGAGTAGGGTTTTCGAGCCTGTACTGTTTGGAATATAAATGAATAGTACTGCCCGAAAGCCTTGTTTAAGATGTCCCATCATCAAATTTAAAAAAATTTAATATTTTGAGTAAGGATTTCTTGCTTGTACTGTTTTAAATATATATAAATAGTATGGCTTTAAATCCTTGTTTTACCTGTTCAATCATCATATCTTTAACAATTTAACATTTTGCGTAGGGTTTTTGAGCCTGTGCTGTTTTGAATTGAAATAAATAGTACGGTCCAAAAGCCTTGTTTAAGATGTTCAAGCATCAGATTTGTCATTTTTCATCCTATATCATTTAAGTAGTATAAAAGCATTTGTTCTGAATGATTTGCAATTTATTATCAACAATCATTTTCGTCCAATTTCAATTTATCGTATTTTCCAAAAAAACATAAATTCAGGACTATAGAAATAAGAAAAATTTTCAATATAAACTATTTTGTATTACGATAACCATAATACAAAATCGGAACGCCTTTTTTAATTAAAAAAAGGTTTTTATTAATCCTAAGAAAAAAATTAAAACTGACCATAATTAAAGGATGAAGGTAGATCCTTCAATTCGATCAGTTAACTGCTTAGCTCTCATTGGATAATACAAATACTAAACTGATTTAAATGCTTGAAGAATTTAAATGAGAAATCAGTCTTGTGGTCAGTCAAGGTGAATGAAGATATAAGTGAAAATGAATAAACTAAAATAATGATTATTTGAAAAAAAGCGAAGAATCAATATTGGCAAGGAGATTGTATCGATCAGGTTTAATTGAGATTAAAACTTCGTCATATCAATATACAACACAACATCGACATACAGAACATTAAAAATTGGCGAACTTCTCACTCAGTGGTATTCGCTTTGAGATATCACTGGGAGGCGTTTGCTAATTTTTGGTGTCAATTCTAAACAACATGTTAAATGGAGGGTAAACGGTCAGTTGCTGTTAATTCAACTAATCGAAGATATTTTCGTTTTAATGTGAAATTATTTGCAATTTAACATTTTGAGTAGGGTTTTCGAGCCTGTACTGTTTGGAATATAAATGAATAGTACTGCCCGAAAGCCTTGTTTAAGATGTCCCATCATCAAATTTAAAAAAATTTAATATTTTGAGTAAGGATTTCTTGCTTGTACTGTTTTAAATATATATAAATAGTATGGCTTTAAATCCTTGTTTTACCTGTTCAATCATCATATCTTTAACAATTTAACATTTTGCGTAGGGTTTTTGAGCCTGTGCTGTTTTGAATTGAAATAAATAGTACGGTCCAAAAGCCTTGTTTAAGATGTTCAAGCATCAGATTTGTCATTTTTCATCCTATATCATTTAAGTAGTATAAAAGCATTTGTTCTGAATGATTTGCAATTTATTATCAACTAACATTTTCGTCCAATTTCAATTTATCGTATTTTCCAAAAAAACATAAATTCAGGACTATAGAAATAAGAAAAATTTTCAATATAAGGTATTTTGTATTACGATAACCATAATACAAAATCGGAACGCCTTTTTTTAATTAAAAAAAGGTTTTTATTAATCCTAAGAAAAAAATTAAAACTGACCATAATTAAAGGATGAAGGTAGATCCTTCAATTCGATCAGTTAACTGCATGGCTCTCATTGGATAATACAAATACTAAACTGATTTAAATGCTTGAAGAATTTAAATGAGAAATCAGTCTTGTGGTCAGTCAAGGTGAATGAAGATATAAGTGAAAATGAATAAACTAAAATAATGATTATTTGAAAAAAAGCGAAGAATCAATATTGGCAAGGAGATTGTATCGATCAGGTTTAATTGAGATTAAAACTTCGTCATATCAATATACAACACAACATCGACATACAGAACATTAAAAATTGGCGAACTTCTCACTCAGTGGTATTCGCTTTGAGATATCACTGGGAGGCGTTTGCTAATTTTTGGTGTCAATTCTAAACAACATGTTAAATGGAGGGTAAACGGTCAGTTGCTGTTAATTCAACTAATCGAAGATATTTCCGTTTTAATGTGAAATTATTTGCAATTTAACATTTTGAGTAGGGTTTTCGAGCCTGTACTGTTTGGAATATAAATGAATAGTACTGCCCGAAAGCCTTGTTTAAGATGTCCCATCATCAAATTTAAAAAAATTTAATATTTTGAGTAAGGATTTCTTGCTTGTACTGTTTTAAATATATATAAATAGTATGGCTTTAAATCCTTGTTTTACCTGTTCAATCATCATATCTTTAACAATTTAACATTTTGCGTAGGGTTTTTGAGCCTGTGCTGTTTTGAATTGAAATAAATAGTACGGTCCAAAAGCATTGTTTAAGATGTTCAAGCATCAGATTTGTCATTTTTCATCCTATATCATTTAAGTAGTATAAAAGCATTTGTTCTGAATGATTTGCAATTTATTATCAACTAACATTTTCGTCCATTTTCAATTTATCGTATTTTCCAAAAAAACATAAATTCAGGACTATAGAAATCAGAAAAATTTTCAATATAAGGTATTTTGTATTACGATAACCATAATACAAAATCGGAACGCCTTCCTTTAATTAAAAAAAGGTTTTTATTAATCCTAAGAAAAAAATTAAAACTGACCATAATTAAAGGATGAAGGTAGATCCTTCAATTCGATCAGTTAACTGCATAGCTCTCATTGGATAATACAAATACTAAACTGATTTAAATGCTTGAAGAATTTAAATGAGAAATCAGTCTTGTGGTCAGTCAAGGTGAATGAAGATATAAGTGAAAATGAATAAACTAAAATAATGATTATTTGAAAAAAAGCGAAGAATCAATATTGGCAAGGAGATTGTATCGATCAGGTTTAATTGAGATTAAAACTTCGTCATATCAATATACAACACAACATCGACATACAGAACATTAAAAATTGGCGAACTTCTCACTCAGTGGTATTCGCTTTGAGATATCACTGGGAGGCGTTTGCTAATTTTTGGTGTCAATTCTAAACAACATGTTAAATGGAGGGTAAACGGTCAGTTGCTGTTAATTCAACTAATCGAAGATATGTGAAATTATTTGCAATTTAACATTTTGAGTAGGGTTTTCGAGCCTGTACTGTTTGGAATATAAATGAATAGTACTGCCCGAAAGCCTTGTTTAAGATGTCCCATCATCAAATTTAAAAAAATTTAATATTTTGAGTAAGGATTTCTTGCTTGTACTGTTTTAAATATATATAAATAGTATGGCTTTAAATCCTTGTTTTACCTGTTCAATCATCATATCTTTAACAATTTAACATTTTGCGTAGGGTTTTTGAGCCTGTGCTGTTTTGAATTGAAATAAATAGTACGGTCCAAAAGCCTTGTTTAAGATGTTCAAGCATCAGATTTGTCATTTTTCATCCTATATCATTTAAGTAGTATAAAAGCATTTGTTCTGAATGATTTGCAATTTATTATCAACAAACATTTTCGTCCAATTTCAATTTATCGTATTTCCAAAAAAACATAAATTCAGGACTAAAGAAATCAGAAAAATATTCAATATAAGATATTTAGTATTACGATAACCATAATAGTAAATCGGAACGCCTTTTTTTAATTAAAAAAAGGTTTTTATTAATCCTAAGAAAAAAATTAAAACTGACCATAATTAAAGGATGGAGGTTGATCCTTCAATTCGATCAGTTAACTGCTTAGCTCTCATTGGATAATGCAAATACTAAACTGATTTAAATGCTTGAAGAATTTAAATGAGAAATCAGTCTTGTGGTCAGTCAAGGTGAATGAAGATATAAGTGAAAATGACTAAACTAAAATAATGATTATTTGAAAAAAAGCGAAGAATCAATATTGGCAAGGAGATTGTATCGATCAGGTTTAATTGAGATTAAAACTTCGTCATATCAATATACAACACATCATCGACATACAGAACATTAAAAATTGGCGAACTTCTCACTCAGTGGTATTCGCTTTGAGATATCACTGGGAGGCGTTTGCTAATTTTTGGTGTCAATTCTAAACAACATGTTAAATGGAGGGTAAACGGTCAGTTGCTGTTAATTCAACTAATCGAAGATATTTTCGTTTTAATGTGAAATTATTTGCAATTTAACATTTTGAGTAGGGTTTTCGAGCCTGTACTGTTTGGAATATAAATGAATAGTACTGCCCGAAAGCCTTGTTTAAGATGTCCCATCATCAAATTTAAAAAAATTTAATATTTTGAGTAAGGATTTCTTGCTTGTACTGTTTTGAATATATATAAATAGTATGGCTTTAAATCCTTGTTTTACCTGTTCAATCATCATATCTTTAACAATTTAACATTTTGCGTAGGGTTTTTGAGCCTGTGCTGTTTTGAATTGAAATAAATAGTACGGTCCAAAAGCCTTGTTTAAGATGTTCAAGCATCAGATTTGTCATTTTTCATCCTATATCATTTAAGTAGTATAAAAGCATTTGTTCTGAATGATTTGCAATTTATTATCAACAAACATTTTCGTCCAATTTCAATTTATCGTATTTTCCAAAAAAACATAAATTCAGGACTATAGAAATAAGAAAAATTTTCAATATAAGGTATTTTGTATTACGATAACCATAATACAAAATCGGAACGCCTTCCTTTAATTAAAAAAAGGTTTTTATTAATCCTAAGAAAAAAATTAAAACTGACCATAATTAAAGGATGAAGGTAGATCCTTCAATTCGATCAGTTAACTGCATAGCTCTCATTGGATAATACAAATACTAAACTGATTTAAATGCTTGAAGAATTTAAATGAGAAATCAGTCTTGTGGTCAGTCAAGGTGAATGAAGATATAAGTGAAAATGAATAAACTAAAATAATGATTATTTGAAAAAAAGCGAAGAATCAATATTGGCAAGGAGATTGTATCGATCAGGTTTAATTGAGATTAAAACTTCGTCATATCAATATACAACACAACATCGACATACAGAACATTAAAAATTGGCGAACTTCTCACTCAGTGGTATTCGCTTTGAGATATCACTGGGAGGCGTTTGCTAATTTTTGGTGTCAATTCTAAACAACATGTTAAATGGAGGGTAAACGGTCAGTTGCTGTTAATTCAACTAATCGAAGATATTTTCGTTTTAATGTGAAATTATTTGCAATTTAACATTTTGAGTAGGGTTTTCGAGCCTGTACTGTTTGGAATATAAATGAATAGTACTGCCCGAAAGCCTTGTTTAAGATGTCCCATCATCAAATTTAAAAAAATTTATTTTGAGTAAGGATTTCTTGTTGTACTGTTTTAATATATAAAATAGTATGGTTAAATCCTTGTAATACAATCATACCTTATATTGAAAATTTTTCTTATTTCTATAGTTCTGAATTTATGTTTTTTTGGAAAATACGATAAATTGAAAATGGTCGAAAATGTTAGTTGATAATAAATTGCAAATCATTCAGAACAAATGTCATTTTCATCCTATATCATTTAAATGATATAGGATGAAAAATGACAAATCTGATGCTTGAACATCTTAAACAATGCTTTTGGACCGTACTGTTTATTTCAATTCAAAACAGCACAGGCTCAAAAACCCTACGCAAAATGTTAAATTGTTAAAGATATGATGATTGAACAGGTAAAACAAGGATTTAAAGCCATACTATTTATATATATTTAAAACAGTACAAGCAAGAAATCCTTACTCAAAATATTAAATTTTTTTAAATTTGATGATGGGACATCTTAAACAAGGCTTTCGGGCAGTACTATTCATTTATAAGTGATGAATAAACTAAAAGCGATTATTTGCACTGAGCGAAGAAGTCAATATCAAGAATTGTTAATGTTCTGTATGTTGATGTTGTGTTGTATATTGATATGACATACAGAACATTAAAAATTGGCGAACTTCTCACTCAGTGGTATTCGCTTTGAGATATCACTGGGAGGCGTTTGCTAATTTTTGGTGTCAATTCTAAACAACATGTTAAATGGAGGGTAAGGCACATCGCACATGAGGTGATTTAGGTGAAATCGGTGAAATCGCCGATATCACAGCATTTTAGTCGCACACGGAGTAACGGAAGTTGCTCCGACTTTTTTGAAGAAGGAACGTTTTTTAAAGACGGGGTAATACATAGTTTGTTTACTAACAACAAAATATGTATATACAGTATCTTAAAGGATGAAATACATACAAGTAATAAATAATATATATATATTATGGTTAAGTCAGAGTATATTAGTATTTACCCATTTCAGTCTCCCGTTCGTCATGAAGATAACTAATGAACATTTTTCGTATATAATAATAATCTGTTAATTAGCTTAAACTGTGGCGAATATAAACATTCCGAAAAATGTTCATACATTTTTTTTTCTTTTGTAATCAAACAATTACCGTTTTGAATCTTTTTTAATGGTTAAGTTGGGTCATGGATCTAATTATCCCATTATACCGGTTTTGCTCATTTACAAACTAAGACACACTTTTAAGACCCAGAATATGACACCAAAAGTTCAACTACCTGTCTCTTGTCGTTTTTCAGTTATCTTGATGACGAACGGGAGACTGAGATGGGTTAATACTAGTATACTATGACTAAACCATATATATATATATATATATATATATATATATATATATATATATATATATATATATATATATATATATATATATATATATTTATATTTATAACTGTATAGATATTAGAGTGTTTTATGAATGCTAATGATTAAAGTAGTTCAAACATTGATGTTCAATCTTATATCGAATATCTAAAAAATTAACTCTGTTATTAGTTACCTTAACTTGATTTATTTGTTTAATGTGATTAGAATAGATACAGATTATAGCCACTGTACAATTACTATATTTCTTCTATAATTACTATATTGAAATGAATGAAATTAATATTGACGCTTGAAAAGTGTTATAAGAAAATAAGTTTATAAACTCTTGCAGAACGTCATTACTGCCATAATGAAGAAATGTTGTATCTATTGCAACGTTGCTACAACAATTAGGAGAAGTATACCTAGAGAAAGAGGTTTTTCCCTTTTTGCTATCCATAAATAATAAATATGCCTAGAAATTTTTTAGGTTGAGCATTTAACTGAGTAATACTATAGGTGAAAGCTCTTATGTATTTGACAACGTTGCTTACGAATGTAAAATTACATACGATTGTTGTCGCATCATGGAATTCTTACGATTTCAGTATTTGATTATGCATATCTTATACAGTGCGATTTCGTACATGTAATTTTCTTATGGAAAGTAATCTCTATCCGTATACGACACAACAGTTGCAACAATACCATATATGTGATAAAAGTATAGCATGTATTCAAAGATATAAATATTGCAGGATATTATAAGCATTTACTTAATACTCGCTACTCTTCGTTCCTTTTCTTTAAAGCATATGGATGTATTTAAAAAAATTTATGATCTGCTTTATAAGATGCACCTATTAAGCATGTTCTATATGGTTTATCTAACCTTTTTTTTTGTATAAAACAAGCATTGACAAGTTTTTATTTTTAAATATTAAAAATTCCATTATTTAACTCTCTATCTTTGTCATAAACATTGATTTATATTACTGTATAAACAAGAATAAAAAAAAGTTGCCCATATGATTTTAAGAACGAAGGATTTTAACAACGATTTTTTTATCACATGTATGATTTTAAATCACGAAAATCACGTCGTGTGCGACTGCCGACTATACATTGGTTTCCATAAGCAAATCATATGTATGATATCGCCGATTTCACGCAAATCGCGTCGTGTGCGATGTGCCTTAAGAGTGCATTTTTGAAGATAATAATGTGTTTTTTTTTCTAACAGTAAGATTATCAAATTTTTTTATCTAGACCTACAACTGTTTTTTGTTTTTGTTAATCTTTGATTCCTTCGTACGATTTAAGATAATGAAAATCGTTGAATAATGTTAATAAGTATAAATAATGCAAACAATTGCTGTTGCATTCATTTTTTTCTTTATATGGTGTACATATAATTTTCTCGTTTCAATAATTATTTAAATTCGATTGATCTGATATAAATTAATCGTTTTGTTTATATTTGTTTAAATTAAAATTATTTTTAATCAAAATTGTTTTATTAACCGATTCAAATATTTTAACATAACTGTAAACTTTATTGATTATTTTTCACGTAAAATATGTTATAAATTTATGACTTTTGGGAACAGATGAATTTTATGTTCCGATAAATCTTTGTTTATTAACTATTCAAAAAATTGCAATGTTTGTTTTTTATTTTTTTGAATTTAAAATTAGTTAATTGTCAAATTTACTATTTTGAATCTATAATCTGAAAATAAATAGACATTTTTTTTTCACTATTGTATAACTAGACGATTTTGCATTTCGTTTCTATATAATTTTCGAAAACGTTATGCTATTTTTATGAAATTTTTAGGCACGCTTATCACATTCAGGAAATTTACTGTATGTGGTGTCTCATTGGGCTGTCAGGGGCTTCATAATAACATATTTACAAAAATTATTATTATTCTCACCAACGGTATGGTAAATTGGAACATATAAACCAATTAAGAAAAAGATCTATGGTGTATATTTTGTATCTAATGAAAAAAGATATCACCATATGTGAGATCTACTGATCAGAGCACTTATTTGTTTATAAAATGTGGTCAATTTCATGACGGTATTGTTCAGTCCATTCTTCAAGTCTTTATAAATAAATAATTTTTTTTAACTTTAAGGCATCAATCTTTATTCACCAAATTATTAAGGGTCCTTAATTGGTCGAACGAAGTTAGGTCATATTTTAAGTAAACGATTTTGAGTTTCTTGAGTTTCGGCTGTAACTCGAACGCGTTTTCTGAATTGAAAACACAAATACAAAGTAACTTTTAGCAAACATGTACAAATGTTAGGAACGTGCGCCTTTTTAATTGACATGATATGAAGGGCCGTAATTTAGAGTAATAAGATAAATTAATTTTTCTACTGAATCCGGCTACCACTGTAGAAAATTTTCAAAAATATCAACTGGTTTTAGCTATGTAAACTAAGAAGATACGAAATTTTGAAATCGAGGTGAAATGAAATGACATGTTTTCATTTATTTCTGACTGAGGTCAACCAATCACCAAATTGTTAGTATAAAAATTAGCACATTTTAATGTATAGTTAGTAGATACGATAATTAATTAAAAATATTGAATTACTAAAATTTATATACACAGACAATAAAAAGGTATGATATTACACACATTACACAAGATTTGATAAGCATTATGCATAAATATATTGAATAAACATCACACATGTAAAAATATCATAAATAATTTGTTTTAGAAAATACCTCCGACTTTGTGTTTCCGATTTGCAGTGCCATTAAGTGCTCGTAAGTGGATTGAGCGAGACTTTCGATAGAGCCGTAAATGTTTTTAGTGATAAATAATATACTGGTAAATGTGTTCTACCAAAAATCAGTCCTGCACGTCTTAGGTTTGTATATATTTGAAGTGATAAGAAGTTATTTGAGGTAAAAACAAAAATTGTAGAGCATGCAAATTTCAGATTAAAAAGGGTTTTTTTATCTTTTTGGCTAATACAAAAACAAATGGAGCTAGAGAAGTTAACACACATATATACTGATCGCTATCATTTTATCGTGTAATGTAGAAAAAAATGTTAAAATATAGAATATTATACATAAATATTTACATTAAAACAGAAGTCAGTATATGTTATACATTATTATTTTTTAAATTTGCTTAGTGGAGATCCCCACTATTAAAAAAAAGACTAATGTGTAACACATATTTTCGTATATATATATATATATATATATATATATATATATATATATATATATATATATATATATATATATATATATATATATATATATATATATATATATATATATATATATATATATATCTCAATGTTTTCTGGATGCCAAAACGCGAACTAACAACTAACAGTGTTAATTGTTAAGATACTCATAATTAAGATAATTCATAAATATTCTAAATATGTAGTTCATATAGTTATAAATACATTTAAAATAATATGTATTGTATATATGTTTAGGTGTATTATCTAAATGTGAGCTTAAAGACGAATCTCTTATGAAAAAGTTTACGAAAAAATATTACAAACAAAAGTTGTTTAAGTTTTTAAAACTAAACATTTTTGTTTTAAAATTGCTCCTATCTGTTCGAAGTTCGAAAGTTGGTTCATGGATCCATTGGACCGAATGAATAGTTTTTGCTCATTCAAGAACTTAAACTCATTTGTTATATCTAAAACACGTTAGCAAAGTTTCAGTTCGATATTCCTTTTTGTTTATGAGTTATCCTTACAAGAGTATCAGCCTGACAGGCGGACATGAAGGCAGGGACTAATTATTTAATTCACTTAATACATATACCAAAATTTTGGTTGTGGCTTCACTATTTTCTATCCTTACAAACTTTAGACTAAAATTAGTATTTAAAAAAAAGAAGTTGGCTCTCAACATGCGTTTCAAATTAATCGATCGTTTCAAATGGTCGAACTTTAATTTGAACCAATTTTCCCGATTCAGTTCATTTTTAAATTTTTTACATATGCCAAGTTAAAAAAACTAGCCAGTAAATCACTTTGTGAATACAAAATTTATGAAACATTTTTTATGTATGTACTTTTGTATAGTAAAATAATTCATTAATAATATTTCATACTTAGTTTTCATACTTACAAGGTTTTTAAAGCTTTTTAAATTTTAATAGCCAATTGTTTATGAATGAAATAAAAATCAATAATAGTTCAAAGTGAATATATTTCCTCACTTCATGGCTAAATAGGAAAATTAATTAAAAAAAGCATAAAATTGTAATTCGTCATACTTAGAATGTGATTTTATCACCAATTTCAAACCAAATATAATTATAACAAACAAAAAATTAATCATTAGCTAAGGTACTTGAGGCAAATAAGGCCCACATTCAAATTTCAGGCCTGAATAATTTTTTTTATTTCCCTTACGTGTAGATAAATTTACTCGATAAGACCTGAATGAAGTAAATTCGAAGCCGCTGGTGACTTTATCTTATCAGAAACGAGCGATTTGTTAATTAACTAACAATAATTGCACCATTTTATAACTTTTGATGAAATTTACAGTGTCATTGTTATTTAACTTAAAATTTTTTATTAATGTTGGACAAAAGAAACTGTAGGACATGATAAATGTGTTAATTTGCATTAGTTATTAATTTATTTTTTCTCGTTTTTATCTAAGTTCTAGTCATTCGGCTAATAAGGCCCTCTGCAAACATGGGTTGCCTTATTATCCTACTTGATCTTATCTCGATATAATAACCACAAATGATCTGGAAAAAGCTTATAGCATCCATGGAAATGGTAGAACAAAGAAAACACAGACAGGTTTTTGAATCTTTTAAAAGAATGCAACGTTTGGTTCGTGGTTCTATAATTCAATAGTTAAAGAAATTGAAAATGATTCGCAAATATTGGTGTGTCTATTTTACCATATGTTATCTGGAGGCGCTCATTTATTTGCATACAGTTAATTTGAATATCTCTTCTAAGACCTCAATAAATATGTTTCTAAATAAATAAAATGTTTTCTTTTCTTATGAAAAGAGATATTGTCACAGCTTTTCTTACAAAAGTTGTTTTTTCTAATTTAAGATCAATTTTTAGGAGTCTTTTTGTAGATAATGTAAGAAAAACTACAAATTTGCAGATAGGCCTTTTAAATATAAAATATTTGTTAAAAGTATTATCTCTTGTTGTATTTTTTAGATTTTTATGATAAATCAAATTGTTCAAAGCTTGATTTTATCTTTAAAATCCACAAAATGTAGCATTTATAGCACATTTAAACACCTTATAACTTTATAAAAATGAATGCTAGTGAAACGTTTTTAATATAAAAGTTTCCCACATATGGAAAGAACATTATTTCACGGCAACGTTTTAACACAATGGTAAATTAATTTATTATTAAATGCAATTTTGTATGTGAAATGCTATTTTCATCAACAAAATTTACATAAATTTAATGAAACATTTCAATTAAATCAGTTATTTTATTAGTTTTGCCAATCTAATCAAATTATTTATTAAATGTCCCTGGCTTTTAATCAGTAATCAATCGTTCATACATAATGTTATGCATATTGATAACAATATATTAACATATTATTTATTGAATCTAATTAATAAATCTTATTTCTTTAGAAATAACACAAATTTCTGAAATATATTATAAAATAAATTTAAATTTTCGTAAAAAAAAATCTTTTTTTAATACGCTTTTATTTAAATACTCTAAAAAGAGGGAAATAAATTTTAAATTAAACCCATCAATTTATTACATTACACAATTTATATAACTAAAACACAATACGTAACTAGATGCTGACATACTATAATAAATTGACCCGGGTTTCATTTAATTAAAATTTTATTTTCTTTTTTTTAAGCATTGGAATAAAAGCTTATTTTTTAAAATGTTTTATACAAAAATTTATTTTCAACTTTTTAGTAAATTATAACGTGACGGTAAAATTAAAAATATTTTTTACTCTGATTTCCCCTTATCATTCCAAATCGATTGCAAAAGATCGCATGTTCAAAGATAATCAAAATTTTATTAAAATCATTTATTTTATAAATACAAAAAAACATTCAGATATTGAAATGAAAATTGAACCATAACCAAATATTTAATTTTGATGTTTTGAATTGTAATCAAATACTATTCAAAACTATGAACTTGACAATTTCATACGTAAAAATTGATTAAATTTATATGGCCTTTTATGAAAAATTTAAATAATCAAATTAAATGCATCTAAATTGATAAATTCAAGGTACCAGTATCATGAATGAAACAATTAAACAATTACTTTTAAATATGAAAAAAAAAAATTATTATTAATATTTTTTTAATTCCTTTAAAAATAATAACTTCAAAACAAAACAAGACGTAATGGGTCTGAGTCTACAAAATCGCAGCAAGAACTTCCTTATACTATAATTGTTATAACTATTATTATATTAATTACAATAGGTATTATATAATAAAAAAAGAAGATATGTTTTATATTAAACTAGCGGCCCGGTACGTGCTTCGCTACGTATAATTGAAATAATAAAAAAATTTAATTGGAACATCAAATTCATTTATTCAAACAATAAAATATTTTATTAATTGCTATCTATTTTAAAGCTTAATGCAAAACATTTGGATAAAAAATGTTTTTTGTTTTTCCATTTTGACCATGAATAAACAAACGGCTGGGTGTACCGACTCTGGAACAGGCAGCATAAAGTTGGCCATGTGAAAAACATGACTCCTGCAAATTCACACCACAAATGTAAAGTGTTTGCACTTGCACCTTGTTAATGGACGCAAATGATAAACGCACAGGGTATTGTAATCGTTTGAACTCAAATGCATATCAGTTGTAATCATACGGATACGCGGTATCAAAAAAAACTTCTGCTTTTCATTCAGCAGTTAAGATCGTAGCTTCAATATAATTTGGCAATAGTTTTTTCACTGCCAATCTAGGGCCGCTACACGGGGATTTTGGTTGATTAATATTTCGCAATAATATAATCAAAGAACCAACTTTCAGATTCAAGCAATACGATGGCATACCACCAGTTCCAATGAATTTAAAAATTCAATTGGATAATTGTTCATCTATTAATATATTATTGTGTTTTTCATGTAATTTCAATCTATTAAGAATTATAATTTCAAAGATTTTGCTCAAAGTATTGAGCAAACTAATTGGTCGGTAATTTTGTGGAAATAATTTGTCTTTGCCAGGTTTTTGAAACGCTAGTACGTTTGCTGTTTTCCAGTTCTTTGGAAAATAAGATTTTTTAAGGCAACTATTGTAAATGTAAGTTAATTGAACTATTGCTTTTTTTGGTAGATTTTTGAGTGCTATATTTTGAATACCGTCTGGACCGGGTGCTTTACGTGGTTTTGTTTGTTTGATGGCTTTATATATTTCACTAGGGGTACTTAATTTTATTTCATTTTCGTCTATGTTTGAATTAATCAAGTGCTCATACGCATTATTTGCCGTCTCCTCAGTTTCCTCGTCTCCATCGTCCTCTGTAATGTGATGGACTGATTCAAAATGTTCAGCTAAGGTGTTTGCTTTATCAAAATTTGAAAATACTAGACCATTACGGCCATGTAGTGATGGTATGTTGATGTCTGCTTTTTTAGTGAAAGATATTAGCTGTTTGCCATAGTGTATTATTTTTAACTTCTAGATTTTCTAGTTTTGTATCCCAGGATTTGTCATTGTGAAGCTTAATTTCTTTTTTAATGTCTTTAGTGAGTTTATTTTTAACAATTTTAAACATTTCCCGGCCTGTCCTTTGATGTGCTCGTCTCAACGTATTTCTTTGTTTTATTAAATTTATAATGTGTTCAGGTAGAGGTTTAATATTACTTTTGTTTTGTATTTTAGGAATAGCGGTATGTAAAGCGCTGGAGATTGTATTAGTTAAATCGGAAACTGTACTGTCTATGTCATTTATGGATTTTATACTACTATTAATTGTTAATTTAGTGTTAATAATTTGTCTGTACTGTGCCCAGTCGGCTTTTTTATAGTTGAGTTTAGGTACTGTATTTTTTGTAAAACTTTCATTAATTTGGAGTGTAAGAATTAGTGGGAAGTGATCAGAGTCTAGTTCGTTTAGTGCGTCAATGTTACTTTTATTTCGTATATTTTTAAGGATTGCAAAATCAACTATGCTTGGTAGTCCTCCGTTGGTCGGGTAAAGTGTATAATTGTCTGGCGCTACGACTGACAAGTTATTGATAGTTATGTAGTCATAAATAATTCTACCATTGTGGTTGTTAGATTTACAAATCCAGTGTGTATGTTTAGAGTTGAAATCACCGATGAGTATAACGGATTGGCAACTATTAAATAATTGTGTAAGTTCATGTTTGTCTATTTTATTATTGTTTGATGGTGTGACATATACTGTAAAGATATTTATGTTATTGATTTTAAGGCCAAGAGATTCTATTGTTGTGAAGTTATTTTTGTTTGTTTCTTGAAAGTTTATGGTATTTTTAACTACTGCAAGTAAGCCGCCACCTGCAGTATTACCCGGTCTATCCTGCCTTACAATTACATATCCTGGGATACTACTAAGTTTTTTTGTTGTTAATTTAGTTTCGTTTATAAGCATGACATCAACATCATGCTTGTAAATGAAATTTTTTAGTTCTGTCCATTTTTCTATCAGTCCATTCGCATTCCAGTGTCCTATATTTAAAGATTTATTATGCTTAACTGCCATTGTTAGTTTTTATACCTATTTGTGCAGCAAAATCAATAATCGCGTCAATTTGTTCTTGTTGATTGTGTGGATTTTGTCTTAATCTAATATGTAATGTTTTAAGCTGTTTAAATACGTTACTAATATCACAGATTTCATTTATAGCTTTAAGTTCTGGTTATCATGCTAATTTCGTTAGAACCATTATTGCTAATATCACTATTGTTATCATTATTGTTACTACTTAACTTAATATTATTATTATTTATATTTACGTGACTTTGTAGTTGTTTACTGTAGTTGCTCGTATTTGGATTCGTTGTTGGCGGATGGTGTTCTGGTACTCTTGCGTTTCTTAGTGCTGGGTAGTGTTCATTAGTCATCGATGGAGGTGGTGTCTGGTACGGTTTGGTAACTTGTGGTTTACTTTTTCCTTGAAGTTTACTCAGATACTTAAGATAAATTCCACATTGTCTGTAATTTGCAGGATGTTCTTCATTACAGTTGGCACATTTGGGTTTGGTTAGGTCTTCTTTTTTACAGTCGCTAGTCTTATGGTCACCAGCGCATTTGACGCATTTTGGTTTTCTGTGGCAGTTTTGAGAACCGTGTCCATATTCTTGACAGTTATAACATTGTGTTCCTAGCTTTGAATTGACATATCTTTCAACTCTTATTATGTAAGAGTTGATGTGTCTGATGTTATATACTTTATTGACGTCTGTGTCTGAAGGTACTGATAAATAGTAGAATGGAAACGGTGGTTTATCATTCTTCTTGGTTTTCATTTCCGCAATTTTTGTTGGTGCAATACCGTGTGTTTTAATTTCATCAGTGATAAGCTGTATGTCTAATCTTGGTAATCCTTTTATTACAAACTTCTTATCTTTGTCTTCGCGTACAGTATAGGTGTGGTACGGAATTTGTCTTCTTTGCAAGAATTCTTCAATAGTTTTATGGTCTTCAACTTTTTTTGGATAGATAGTGAATTTGTATCTTGTGTGTTGCATTGTAGTTTCAGGAATGATTTTCCTGATACCTTGAGTGATTTTCAGTAATTTTTGATGCTCTATGTCATCTGTTTTGATAGTTATTGGCACTGGCTTCCGATGTTTGGTGACTACTTCTTGAGTTTCCATGTTCTCTTCATTGTTACTTTTATCTTCATCTTTAGTTTTTTTGGCACTTTTAGTTAGATATTTTGTACTGGAACGTCGTTTTCTTATAAACTCTTTAAATCCATCAGGATCTTTATTTAACCCCGAAGGATTATCCACGCTCATTTTTAGAGCTGTTGGATGATCCAATATCCTGGTCAATTCATAATCAAGAAAAATTAATGCGGTTATTTATGACAGATATAATAACTGGATTTGATTTCCTCGCCTACGATCATCAATTTTTTACAATTTCATTTGCATTATATTATATTATACTTGAACAAGTAGTATAGTGCACACTTTATATATGATTTTGTTGTATACATGGTTTGTACATTTATTATTTGTTATTATAAATAGTTTTTACTCTAATAGAGCTATATTTTTGTTTATAAGTTTTTTGTTCTCATACTAACATTTGTATTGATTTGAGATAAAATATTTTGTGGTAAAATTTGAAAAAAAACCGCAGACCCTTGTTGTTCTTAAATACTAACTTACATCTACTAAATAAATAAATACAATAATCACAATATGTAAAGATCTTTTTAGCTTAAGCTAAGTTATCAAGTAATATGCTGTTCGGAAGCTTATGCTTAATTTTAAATGGTACTTTTTCAACGTCGTCATATATTAATTGTTTGAAAACAGTGAGATGATTTAATCGTTCGTTATAAAATAATTCAGATTTTTCTTTTATAGAATGATAAATTTCTTTTATTTCTAATTTGTTATGTAAGTCTATATTAGAGGGACGTGGTGGTGCTTTACTTTTCATTCTAAGTATATTATTTTCTAGGACCCTAACTTTTCTTATATTAGTATCACATGTGTTACTCCACATTGGTGCTGCGTACATTAAAATTGGTTTTATTAAACTATTGTATAATATTAATTTGTTTTTTAAACTTAATTTACTATTTTTACATATAAGTGGAAGTAGTATAATTTTATTTTATTTGCTTTTTTGCACGTATAGTTTATGTGGTCTTTAAATGTTAGTTTCTTATCCAATATTGCACCTAAGTATTTGACTTGATTCTTTGGTTCAATTTTAATATTATTAACTGTGATGTTTAAGTCATCTGGTTTAATTCTTTTTTTTTTTATAGTTTTTAGTTTTTTTGCTAAAAATTATTAATTCAGTTTTGATTTCATTTATTTTTATTTTCCATTTGTTAAAAGATTTTATTGTTTTGTTTAGTTGTTCTTGTGTTAGACTAACTGCATTCTTTTTACACCATGAAGCGACAAAGAGAGCAGTATCGTCAGCAAATAACGCAATTTGTGTTCTAGGATTTTTTGGAATTTTGTTGATGAAATATAAAAAGAGCATTGGGCCGAGGATTGATCCTTGCGGAACACCTGCGGCTATGCTTTGTTTTCGTGAAGCTATATTGTTTACTACTATTAAAGTAATCTATTTGATATTTATTAATGAGTTTAACAAAATAATGCAAAACATTCTATGATTTGTATATTAAGCCTCTTTGCCACACTTATCAAAAGCTTTTTAATTTCCAATTTTACTTGAACAATATGCGATATGCACACTTTATATAGTTGACAGTTCGTCATACTGCTAGTGAGAAGAGATAAAAAAGTTTTATTTTGAATAGATAAAGAAGTTTTATTTTGAATTTCAAAATTATATTTTGGTTTCTATGGAAATGATGATTTGTAACATGTGAGAAAAAAAAAAGACAAAATATGTTTCACAGCTAGGAACATTTTGTATTCGAAAACCGCAAGAGTTTTTAATTTCGTAAAATCCGTTCTTAGCTGACTTTTGGCAAAAGGAATATTCCTACCAAAAATTTCAAGTCAATCGACCTTATAGTTTCAGAGATTTCGTGATGAGTGAGTTCAAAAATGGGATCTCCTATATTTATATATATATATATATATATATATATATATATAAATATATATATATATATATATATTTATATATATATATATATATATATATATAAATAGATATGATAATTGGCTCTATTTAAGCTTGAATTTGAGGCGAATCTAAGTAGTCCATGGAAAAATGTTTCAAACAAAAAATTTTTGTTTTTAAAAAATAATTTTTTTGTATTTGAACTTTTCTTCTATCTGTTATGTTTTAAGAGTTGGGTCATGAATTCAAAGGACCCAATTAGTATCCTTCGTGGGCACCTAACTACTGTAAATAATTGTAATTGATTGCATTTGTTTTCTGCGAGTAATCGTGTCACGCAATATTAATACATACAAACTTACATAAATATGTACAAAGCACTCATTTTTATGAAATGTTCGGAAAAAAACCTCGAAACATGAATATAGTACATCATTTCCTGTTTTGATTTTCATGGTGATTCCACAAACTTTCCTTATAAGGAAGGTACAACACCTACAAGTTTTGTTTTATTTATGTGTGTGACTGAATTCAAAAATGTTATCAAAAACTTTGAGAACTGGAGCATAATAAGAAATAATGAATTACCGTTTATGAAATTTTGTATATCAAAACATACCGTTTGTCAATCGATGATAATTTTATCAATTTTACAATAACCAATTACTCAGATCATCCACGTATACTCTTCTTTTATAACGTTTACAGAAAATAATACTTGGGAAATAAGAACCAAAAAGGAAACATTTATAAGTACGACAATCTTTATTAAAACATAATAGTATAATTTTTTCAAATTCCTCACACAAATAATAAAAACTACAAATCCTAATATTACCAATGAAATTGCATGCACGCACAATCTTGGGATACGAAAAGCTTGGCAACAAGCTTTTTCCAAAAATAACTAATTAATATAAATTTAAAATAACTTTTAAAATACAAATCAAAACAAATTTTTGTGTGCCATATCTCCCGTATGGCCATTTCCCCGAACTTACCCAATACAAGTTTTTAATTTAAAATTATTTCCTGCTTTTGGAAGTCTGTTTTTTTTTACAAACAATTTTTATTTTTTAATCTCTTGTATTTTGAGTTTGATGAGCCCTCAAATTCCAATGTATACACAAATGATCTACCTGCCTTCCTTCTCAACTTCCATTCAAATTATTGCAATCAAAATTTCCTTGCATTCTAAGAATGCATTCCATTACTGAAAATATAATTGGTTATAATTATTAACCATTATGATAAATCATGAGTAAAATAATATTTTAACTTTTCCACGTTTTTGAAAGGTTCTGGAATTTCAAAATTGTAATTCATTGAAAAAAATGTACTTGTTATTTTCAATTAAAATGGAAAAAATTACAGTTTTATTTTTAGTATTATATAGATACGAGTATATGATAAAAAGAAATTATTGATTTTTTTTTTAGAATTGTAATTTAATAAAAATGTAATTAGATTCAAATATGAAGGTAAATAAATTTTGAATTTAATAAAAAAGAGTGATGTATAAAATGCTTTCCTTATTTTTAAGAGATATAAGCCCACTTAAACAAGTGAAGATAATTACTGACAGAGTTAACTGTTTAAATACTCGACACATGATTGAATTTCATTATTTAAAAAAAAATACTATAAATAACCAGTGATTACAGTTATATATATGTATACTTGTATAATAATAATGTGTATTGTTATTAGCTATAAGTGTTTATTAGATATATTTGAGATAAAATTGTGGAGAAGTCAAACAGTTAACGAAAAAATATTTGAAGCAAAAGATGTTTGTTTCAAAAAATTAATCTATCTTTTATAGTTTAAAAATTGAGTTGCGGATCCATTGAACCATTGACCGATTTTGCTCATTCAAGAAATTAAACTGACTATTTATGTTTAGAATACGTCGCCAAAATTTCAGCTCGCTATCGGTTTTTGTTTTGAGTTAACTTGATGACGGACGGACGGACAGTGGGAAATGTTTGTGCATTCAATATATCTTTTTTTACCGCTTAATTGCCTTTATAATTTAATTCCTACTTCGATAAAATTGTAACTGTAGTTATTATGTAGATTCTAAAAATATCATCCATTTAATAATGGGATGCGTATAGTTTTAAAAATATCACCTAAAATCCAATCCAGAAGTCAATATTTTCTTAAACCATAATTTCTATAGAAAACTTAAAAATAGCATGAAAAATTTTTTTGATTTTTTGGTTCAAACTCCAAAATCCCACCAATTTTGATTTTTTTTTTGTTTGGAAATTATTAGCTTAGGGTAATTTATTTTATTATTTTGTGCGTGCTCCAAATTAAAAAATAGAAATTTAAAATAATTAAAAAAATTTTTCTTTACAGTGGATCCGTGGGCCCTTTTTAGGAATTATGAACTTGGTGAATTTACTGAAGGTGATTTACGGATTCCTGTAGAAGAAAGTAATAGACGAACATTTTTAAAGAAAGCAAAATTCTGGAAAGAAGGAATTGTACCATTTTTTGTTAACAATATAATTAGTAAGTATTTTTGAATTATTTTATATACTATTTTATTTTATAATTTTTTTCTTATTTTTTCTTTTATAGAAAATGATAATCATGCATTAACAGTTCTACTAAACGCAATGCGAACTATTTCAATTGCAAACCAATAATTGCATACAGTTTATTCCAATTGATGTGAATCAAATTAGTGCTTATCCCCAATTACCATTTCTGAATATAACTGGTGATGAACAAGGTATGTTGAAAATATTTTAAACTATTTATTGCACTATATATTGTTTTCCAGAATAATTCATTTTTGAAACAATACTATATCCCCTTAACTATTGGTAGAGGAGCCTAAACGGGAATTTTTGAATTTAATCGATCGTATCGGTTTAAGATATGGGAGATCCCTTATCCCTTGTTAAGTACCTTCACCAAATCTTAGCTCTCTATATGATGCCTTGCGTATTACGTAAAAAAAATATTATGTGACGTTCTCTACCATTAGGATAACACAATATTAGGAGAACTATTAGGAGAACACAAAACGCAAAAATCGAGCATTGAATTTAATTGAGCGCGTAAGATTAAGATATGGTAGGTTTATTACGTGCTAATAATAGTACATTTTACTAATTTTGATGAGTTGAGAATGACGCAACGGAGAGTCACAAACTAAAATGAAATTTAATCATATGCTGACTATCTAAACAATTAACTCTGTTAGTTGTTATCTTCGCTTGTTAATTCACGAATTAAAAAGATCTATTAAAAGATAAAAAAATAGATTAAAAACAAGGGGAAAATATTAATCAAGTTGATAATACCTTTATTTGTTTTATATTTTACAGAATAAGTCCACCACGATAGGACAACGTACGCATCTATCAGAAATCGATAAAAAGAAATTAAATCTTCAATATGCATGTCCTAAAAATAGAAAACGGTATAAATTCGTAGATATTCTTAATTTGTACAACATTAAAGTAAATAATAAAACAATAAATGATCATATACATGAAATAGAACTGGGGGATCATTTAACAGAGCAAAATACATCCAACACTCTTACTTCAGGGCAGTTACAATCTTCAAATATTCATTTAGAATCGTCTAACATTAACGTGCCATTTACTACAACATATTCTAGTACAATAAAATTTACACCAACTCAAACAACGCAAGTATCATATACTACTACACCATCAAACTACGAAACTGGATTCCCTTTTTTTGCAAATGTACTTGAAACATTTCGTAAAAATCCATATGCTTCAATTTTCATAAATGGCATTCCGTATAATCAGAATCAATTACCACAACCAAGTCTTCCTAATTATAGTAAAAACATCTATTCATCATACCCCTCAATAAATAATAGTCCCTATGGACATGGATACGGCATGGGGTATAATTCTATGAATGATATAACGAAATTTTTTAATTCCATATTTTCTACCAAAAATTATCCATATAGTCAGGATCAAAACATTGCAATCAATAAAAACCAGGCACCACTTTTTGGATATGGATCAAACTTAAATAACATTCCATCTACATACGAAACATGGACAATTCCAAACGAACCTTTTTTATATAATTCACTGGCTTCTTCTAGATTAAATAAACCCACTTACTCTAAGACCTCTACGTTCCAGCACAATCACGATAAATCGAATTTTTATAAATCAGATAATGACAAAACATTAGAATCCGAAGATTTGATTTCAAAATTTACCACTTTAAAACATGTTTCTACTAAACCCGAGATTAATAAAACTAGAGACCAACCAAATTCTTTATGTAATATAACACCAAATTCAAGAGATGTCTTTCCAAATCCTTTTTCAGCCTTTTTTAGGTTTATTAATCCTATTCTTAATAATTTTAAAGATAATAATAAGGATTTCAAATTAAACCCATTGACTATGAATCGAGCTCGATTAAATCGAAAAGCTGAAAATGAATACATTCCATACGATGTTGAAACGGATGCTAAAGATTCTTCCGCAATTCTTCCAAACGTATTTTATCCAAATGAACATTCTTTATCGTATAAAAATTCAGAGAACGGAATTGTAGTAGAACCTTCAGAATTCCAAGACTATAACTGGAATAGAATTCCAAATCAGCAAATTACATATCCTCATGTGAGTGGAATTACTTTCCCTACTAGGTTCACTAAAAACGAATATCATTTATTGAATGAAAATCCTGAAAATGACATTACCAAGGAACCGTTTGGACCTGCAGGATATAATTTGATTAGCTTTCCAAATCGTATGTTTAAATATCCATTTGTGAAAGAAAATATTTATCCTTATAGAATCATTAAAAACGAACATCCTTTATTAAATAAAAATCCTGATTTGAATAGTAATCCAAATTTTAGAAACAAATATACTCCAGAAAGTGATAATATTTATTCTACCCAATTAATCAAAAACCAGAATCCTTCATCGAATAAAAGTCCTGAAGATGACATTGTAATGAATTCTCCAAAAATAAAATTAATTAATCCTTTAATGAATCAGCATATAAACCCTATCAATTATATTAAAATTAAGGATAAATCAAATGAAAATCCAGAAGACGGTACATTTGAAAATTATTTTCTACCGAAAGAGAACAAACCTTATGGATCTGTTGAGGAAATGGAAGCTATCGAATCAAAACAACCTCATGTTTTCTTGAATTTAAA
Organism: Chrysopa pallens; assembly: GCA_020423425.1. Lineage (NCBI taxonomy): Eukaryota > Metazoa > Arthropoda > Insecta > Neuroptera > Chrysopidae > Chrysopa > Chrysopa pallens. Next base: position 39,473,135 of record CM035591.1, on the reverse strand, counting down.
AGCACTCTTAAAATGTTTATATCCTGAAACAACAACCAATACTTATAAAAGGACATTTCCTAATGATTTGTTGGATTTGGAATCAGCTAATTTTAATAATGAAAATCCTTCATCAAGAGATGATATCGATAAAGATATTAATGAAATCATTAAAGTTATTAAAAATGGGTATCCTTCAATGGATTTGGATAAAAGTATTAATGATATTATAAAAATATACACAATTATTAAAAATGGCTATCCCTCAACGGATAAAGACATTGACGATATTATAAAAATGTATCAAGTTATTAAAACCGATTACCCATCCTCGAATAAAGACATGGATGACATTATCAAAATGTATCAAATAATTAAAAATGCCTATCCGTCACCAAATAAAGATATTGATGATATAACAAAAATATATAAAATTCTTCAAAGTGGCTTTTCATCACCGGATAGACATAATAATGGCAATGAAAAGATCTCTGGTCAACCTTTACAAAAGCCTAATTGCAATTTTATTCCATCAAATGTTCCTAAAACGCGTAGCAAAACAAGAAGTAGTCCGACTAATGAAATTAAACGAACTTTAACAGGTTCTCACGAAAATTCTGGAAGGGAACAAAATGAAAATTCTGCAAGGGAATATTTTATTAAAAACTTTAAATTGAACCCCCATGAATCCAAATCACCTGTATTAAAAATTACCACAACACATTATGATCCAAACACTGGAGATACGAGACTTTCAACCAATAACTTCAAAATGAATCCTTATAAATTCGATTCCTCCAATTTAACTCCAGAACAATACAACCAACTTATAAAAATTTTAGATGCTTCAATAAATAATAATGGCTTTCCAAAAAATATTCCAGTAGATACAAGCTACAAGCAACTTATTGAAAATTTAGACCCTTCAATATTTGATGATATTGCACCAAAACCAATAAGATCAGAAAGTACCTATACTCCAATAGATGTTGAATCAAATTCTTCACCTTCGCCTTCTACCAAGAAGAAGGATGACAGCGTTACTAAATCCTTTTCTGAATCAAAATCACCGGGATTATCATATAATATTATACCGCATTACGCGTCTCAGTCAAATAGTAATCCTGACTATTTTACAATCAATCCTCAGACACCTCAAACAATCATTCAAAAATTGGAGGATATTTTAATAACGAAAGATGATTCTATAGAAAAACCTTGTAAATCAAATAATCAAAATATCAAAACTTTAAGGCCTTTATCGGGTGATATTAATAAAAATAATCCAAAAACTTCTCCCCATTTTAGAATTAGAAATCCATCCAATCAAAGTTCAACTTCTCATAAAACACATAGTATTATAAAAACCGTATTCAATCGACGTAAGAACAATGATGCAACGCAGTCGAACAATGATGGTATAAATCCTATTAAAGGAAAATTTGAACCTTCTCTACAACCTGACCTTAATTCTTACCGAACATACTTATTGAAAAATATTCAACATCCTTTACCTCGATCGAATTGGTTGGAATATTATATTGCATTGTGTAATGAAAACAAGAAAGATCAATTGAGTGATTTAGTTGGATCAAATTTATCTTATGGCTACGAATAAACTCAATTTTGCGTAACTTTCACACTTTAATTAATAGTGAGTGTATTTGTTTTCTTTGCGTTTTATACGTGTAAAATTAGGTATCGCAACTGAAACCAGACTGTATGGCCTAAAACGGGAGTAGTTATATTATGACTTATTTTTAACGGTTTACCAAGTTCGAAAATTTGAACCTTTGAATCTTTAATGGCTGTTTAAAATCATAAAATATACGATTTTAATGATGTGTTATGTTGTTTACTAATTTTATTTATTTAAATTACTAATTTTAAAGGTTGTCGGATTATTTTATTGGGTAGTGTATACTTGTGGAATCAAAAAATGCAACACTTTTACCTATTTTCATTTTTTACCTATTTAAAACATTATATACTCGGTTGTCATGATGTTTTGAATTGTTTATCAGAATTAATTTTATTTATCTAAAACATTCAATTTAAACTGAAAAAAATAAATAAAATACTCCATAAAATTTGTGAATTTCATTATTTCTGGTCGTTGCAGTTTTTTATTCCACGAGTATAATTACAAATTTTTCATATTTCAACTTTTATATAAAGATCATGTATGTCAAACATTATTAACTACATTCGTATTTCTTAAGAAATTTGTTTGTGAAAATTATTTTTCATCAAATTATCTCCTAATTTTAAATTTGTATTGCTAATAATTGAACAAAATATGTTTCTAAAATTATTAAAAACTACACTTTTGTAATACCTATTATTAACTAACATGAAAGCTCATATGTAGTACCTAAGTGAATAAAATTTCAAGTTAGCGAAAACTAAAAATTAAAATAACGAGATAAATTCATTTTTTACTAATTTCCTAAAAAATAACTATCTATGTGTAGATAATGGTATTTGGCATGTACCTATTTTTTGAGTAATTTGTTCGCGAAAATAATAAATTTGCAAAAAAAAAGCTTACCATAAGTGTCGCATGATCCTCTTTTCAATGTTCTTCAGGCGGCAAAATTTAAACGGCCGAATTTTTACATTTTAATATGGATAATTATTTTTTGATGTATCTTTTAAAAATGACTAAATATAACTAGATTGATTTAATTTACGCAGTACTGAACTCTACAATTATCGTCGTTCGAGGCCTGCACACTTATTTTTATAAATTATATATTCGTCATACGAATTCGCCTGAAAAAAATTTAATTTATTAACATTTTTTATAATTTATTTATGAAAACATTTTTGAGCTATTTTGAAAAAAATTAATTCGTTAAAATAGTTAATTTAAATAAATGCTGAGAAGAACATTATAATAATACTTATTTAGAAATAGACTTTTGAAAATAGTTTTTCTTACATTGGCGAAAAATTCTACTTAAAAAGTTATTTAAAATATCATATTTTTATCTAAAAATCTAAATTGAAAAAGATTATTGATAACATCTTAAATAAAATTTTGATATTCCTGAGAACATTTTTAATAAATAAAATTTTATAATATAATTTTATTTCTATTTAAACATATAAATATATTTTTGTAATGTGAATAAAAAATTCAAATATTGTTTTACTTTTCTCTTTATAATATTTGTATGTAAGATATTTTTGTAGTATAAATAAAAATCGAAATATTTTCTTACTTGGAATATTTTTACTAAGAATACCATATTGATCAACACTCTTATATCTGCGCACAAATTACTCCAACAAAAATTATCCAAATGTTCTGAAAGTTGACATGTACAATCATGGCATGCAAATAAAGTGCTTTTCGAAGAGTTTTTCTCAAAGAAATTGTTCATAACATTCAGATAATTATTTTTTGAGTTATTTGTGCGCGACAATAACTTACCACGTTAAAAAAAGTACTTCAAATTATTTATCTCTTAATAAAGTAACAAAAAATAAATATTTTTGCAAAATGCAAACGATTTCTTGGTTAATATTAACACTACTGATTAAATCGAAAGAGTTTTTCAATACGTTTTATATAAGAAAATAATTTGCTAATCGCTATCGTATGTATTGTATTCACGATAGTAATCAAAATGCTTTGCCAACAATGAATACAAAACTTCCTCGCAGTGTACGATTATGCTTATTTAGCACAGCTGTATGTTCAGAGGGCTTCAACGAATAATTGCAATTTTAATATGGGATGAAAGAATACATTTTCCATTGAGCAGAGGGAAATAAAATACAAGAAATATCTATATATCACAAAATAATTTTATAATGCAGAGAGATAAAATGTGGATTAGTCTATCTATCTCTCTCCTGACGTAATAAACATTCGCTAGAAAATGAAAAACGGCAAAAAATGTGTTATCGAAGATAGAAAGCAAAAACAATATTATTCATCAAAATACAGTAAGGTATTTTTCACAACAAAAGTTTTGAAAAATTTTAGGAATGAGAACACTTAACACCAATTTAACCAAATTCCACAAAATTTTAAACATAGTATCTATCTTATTATAAGTGTATATGAAAAATATTTAAATATTGTAATTTATTTTATGACAAAAAAAGATAATTTGATTGTTAACAAACGCCAATTAATTAATATAATTTTTTATTTCAAAGTAACTAAAAATGATTAGAAAAAAATTATTCAACTTTTATTGTATTTAATTTACTACTCCTTTAACCCCCACGTATCCCAATTACAATTTACCTTGCGTATGTATTATTATATAATAATAATTTTAAATTTAAGCGATAGACTTGTATACTATATGGTACACGCAAAAATTTACATTTAAATACTATAAAAAGTTTTTAAAAAATTATATAAATACTGCCCTGTAATCTGTACAAAATAGTAATCTACTTATAATCTAAAATTAAAACATGAAACGACATCTGCTAGAAAAATTTTAAACTAAACATATTTCAAAACATAAAATTATAACAGCTTTTCTGCGGACAAATGCCTCAAAAAATACTAATGCAATTTTGAAATATATTATTTCTGTTAATAATTTAATAGTTGATACTCCTATGAGATTTATCATGTCCAATAGTCACTTTTGCAAAGTTCAAAGCTTAATTTTTATCTAGTGGGCGTGCAACGAAAATAAAATGGGTTGCGTACCATAATAAATGAAAAAAATGATATATGACATTTTTCAAACGTGGATTTAATATGAATTTAATTTTATCTTTTTGGTTACATAATATTCATCTAATGCATAATGTAAGTTTTGATTTCAGTTAAATTTAAGGGGGCTTATCAACAGCTGTTAGAAGCATACAATTTTTCAGCACAAGTAACTCAAATAATATTTATCCAAAAGTTATGAAATTTGGTATGCACAATATTGACATGAAAAACTAGTGTTTGTCGAATACAAAATCTAATTTTGCTTTTTTCCTTATTTCGTTACTGTTACAAAAATCAATTAGATGAAGACGTTGCTCAAATATAGGTAAGTAAACATATGTACCAGAAGAAGATACAGCTTTGCTTCACAAATTTTTGCGGTTTTAGATTCTACCACAAAAGAGTTTGTACTACAGTTTTTGAGGCCGCTGATAACGAATTAAGAATTAAAATTAGCAAAAAATGTCAACATTATGATGTAATAGGCGCGTTTATAGTTTATTGCATTTATTGGCTAAAATAAAATGTATTCATTCTATAAAAACCTGAAAAATTTAAAGAAATTTTTAGATTTGCTAGCATAATTACGTATAAGAAAGCTAAAATTAATATTTTAATGGCTAGTTGTTTGCGAGATATCGTCTGAAATTTGTTATTATGAAATTTTTAATGCTGATCAAACTACTCTATAACTTTAATAATTTTTAAAAAATATATAAGCTATTCGGAAATTAAAAGATCAGTTTGACCGGTAGATTTCAAAAATAACATCTGTGTCTTCAGAATCCGTAGTCTTTGAGATATCATCTGAAATCCAATCCGGAGTTCAATATTTCCAACAAATTCAAACGATATTTCAAAAGACATCCTTCCCATCATAAATAAGCGTTCATTTTTTGTTTTTAGAGCTTAAATATCTTAGAAAATCTAATATACACAATTAAATTATTTATTATTTTTCACAAAATCACAAAAACTACGTAATGAAGTATATATACATACATTTTCACTAACCTACCCCAAATAAACTGGATTTTATCACAATCTAGATATTTTATGCTTATTTTAACTCGTAATCAGCGACCATCAAAGACCCAGTTACGAATTTTTCAGCCTTTTTTTGATAGAATCGAAAATATGCATTATAAATTGTATTAAAGCGTACCCTAAATATATTTCCAAATAAAAGGTAAATAAAAAAATTTTCTTATGCTGTACTTAAAACCGTAAAGTTGTATCTACTTGAGTTTAGTTCACAGTTTGTTTTTAAGAAAATTAGCTTAAGAATGCTATAGAAATATCACAAGGAAATTCATCCATTATTAATAGTGTAATTTGTATGTTAGCGTTTAGAAAATCATACGAAAACGCATTAATACAATAAAAGATTAAACAAAGAAAAAGCCTCGTTCATTGAATTGAGCGTTAATTTGTGGAAAGTCATATAAATGAATAACGCGAAATATTTAGTTAATTTCCATTGTTTATTTACAAAAAATTATTGTAACAATATAGTTATAAAAATGCTTAAAGTAAACGATACATTATTTTTACAATAATTGATTGTAAATAAAAAATGGAAACTAGCAAAATATTTATTGTTATTATTTATTTAAAAAAAGGGCTGGTGCATAAACAGGTACAAATAAACATTTACATACAAAACGATTGTAAAGATAGCCAGTCTACATGTAACTACCTGTATTCATTTCTTTACCTGTGTTTCATCAACAAACACCTTTTATAATTAAAATAATAACTTATTATTATTACATAATCAGTTATTATTTACTTTAGACCATGGTAGATGCCTTTACAAATAGTAAAAAGTGAAAGAAACTAAATTAGGATGAAACCCATTGGAAACGTAAATGCTTTTTGTAATTTTTTTTAAAAATAAGGTGAAAAATTAAATATTTAAAATAAATAAATTACAGTGTATTTATAAAAAGGAAAGTTTTTACCTAAATTTTGAGATTATGTGAAAAAATGTAAATACAAAAGTTGTAGATCTTATTATCTACAACTTTGTCATTTAACTTTTTTCCATAGGACTTGTAGTTTTGTCGGAAATCGAGATAAACCGTATTTTACGCTTAAAAACTCTACTCGTTCCACTTCCCGACCTCAGATTGCCCGTAAATTATTTTTCCTTTCGTTTTTTTAAACTCTCTTCCGTTTCCAATGGGTTTCATAATACATTAATTTTTTGTTGTTTCAAAAATTATCGATCCTTGTCTAATTAGGTATCTAAGCGTAATAATTTACACTTTCTAATTTTCTATTCTTACTAAAATTTATAAAAGAAATATCAAAATTTGTATTGAAATGCTTTGATCTTAAAATTAAAATTTTAAATTATGTTTTGATATGATTAATGTTCAAATACTCAGAATTTCAATTTGTTCAACTTTTTGTAAAAAAAGGCATGGAAATTTGTGTAAATCATCTTTAGCAATGCATGGCCACTTTTCAATCATCAGAGTTATATAGTGACTACAGTGAATATATATTCAATCTATACAACAATAGTACACAGCAGTCCTAGATTTTCACCCGTACATGATCTAACTGTGACTGTTGCTTAATTTTGGTGATCGATTGAGATCTGTAATTACGTTACGTCTATGGGGGATCATCGTATATATTTGGTTGGTTAATCTTTGGTCAGACAATTTCAAAGTACAATATTTTTATTTACGAAAAAAATAAATTTGTTGCAAGTTACGATTTCTATACAGAATAAAATTCATAAGTAAAAAAGCATATTCTTATGGAACCACGTCGTTTTAGTGAATTTATTTATACCTGTTGATTGCTCGCAAAAATTTTTACATGCGTGTCAGAGACAGAATGAATTACTAATTTTTTGTTGAAAGATTATTTACAAATATTTTCATACTACTTCAATTACTTAAACAAAATTATCGATATTCTTAGACTATAACGAACCAAACTTTCTCAATAACAATAACTTTTTTTTAAACTAATTCTTTTTATATGCAAATATTATTTATTAATTAGTTCAAATCTGCATGTTTATCATTTCACACGATGCAAGGGGATCTCAGTTCTGTCCTATGTTAAGTTTCAATGAGCATTCGAGTATGTGTTTGATAATGAAAACAAGAGTATTTTTATTTATCTTCCGACATAGATAGAAGTTCCTTCTTTCGTTTAAAAGGTCACATCTAATAAAAAATATATAAATGGTTAAAATTAATTGAAAATAGATACGAAAACCGTTGATTACAAAAACTAAAATAAGCATTCTATTAAACTTTAAATATTTCAATTATTTTCTCTTGGTCCTACAAAACTAGCCATTGATTTAGAAATTAGTCCCCTTCAAAATTCCTACGATAAAGCAAAAACCAATTTAATTACATACAATATTTTATTTCCGCTACTACCTAACAAATTCAACGGTACTTTTTTCAAGTGAGATTATTTTCATAAATTTGGATGGGAATCTCAGAGGAAAAACCGCGTATTTTGGTGTTTTTAAAGATTTGAGCAAATTAAGCCAAGGGTAAGAATTTGTATGTAGATTGAGTTTTTGTCCAGGAGATTGAGAGTGTTAAATTCCAAATTCCCCCTTTCAAACATCTCCTAAACCTCAAATTTATAATTAAGTATACCAATCAACTTGTGTGTTTCAAGTCCTGAATGAAATCTACATCGGTTGTAAAAAAATTTGATCATTATTAAGTAGAAATTTCATGATAATAAACCATTTACTTCCATATTAAAATGTAGGTTATATTCCAATAATGTTGTACATATTTTTAAATTCTAAATGTTTTTTAAAAGTACATTTCTTCAAATTAATTTTTATAATTTTCATCTTAGTTTCCAATCTATAAGAAAAAAATTCATTAAAACAGGGCATCAAACACTTATAAAGGATGAATAACTGTACTGAACTACATGGTTAATTGTCAATAAACAAAAATGATTTAAAAAATAACTTAATTACATAATCGATTATTATAGAATACGATCTGAAAGTACTTGTGTATATAAAACCGCATTTTTAAAGAAATTATGTTAATAGTAGTTCAAGAACTAAGAATCCGGTTGCTACTAGACCAATCTCTTTTCACGCCCCCTCTTTTTCGATGGGTTGAACATCGAAAAACAGCCAAAACAAGTTATTTTAAAAATACTTTATGTGGCTTCTACTTTTATTAATTTTCTTTTTTTGAAAATAATCATAAAAAGTAAAATTTTTATTTTATACATTACTATTTTTTTTTTAGCACAATTCCATTGACTGAATACTCTGCTGTATTTTTCTACTCGAATACATTCAGATCATACTGTATTTTGTAAATATGATCAGTAACTCATAAATTTGTAATAAAAATAAGACATTTGTTAAACAAATACCGATTTAATAAATTTTTATGTGATTGATTAAAATTACAACTTCTTTTTTCACTAGTTATCGCTTTTGGAAAGTATCTAACGTAAATGTAAGAGAAATTCATTTCAGAAAATAATTTTTACTGAATGGTTTTAATGCTAAAACTTTTAATGTACCTTTTTGGTGAACGAACTTGCTACAGAATTAATTTTTCCAATATTTTTCAATGAATATAACTGTAGCGGACTTATTGAAATATCTATACGAAAATTTTATCATTATGCCAGAAATTTTATGCATACCAGAGTTCTTCTAATCAGAAATGTATTTCAATCGCTCAAACTATAGAAGCTACTTGTTTAATGATCCATAAGAAAAAGTAAACAAGCTGTTGGCTACTGTTAAAAATCCTTACTTTTATTATACTTTAAAAATGAACAATTTAATATTTATTAACAAATAAATATATAACAGATTATATAAACAAGTTGTTGCTTTAAGACAAATTTAACCTGTATTTATTAACTCACATTATAGGGGTGGGCTATATAAACAGGTAGCCAATCGTACTTATCTTTTATTATTACTACAGGGGTCTTATTTTATTTTTATAAATTTGTATATGTTTACAAAATGAATAAAAAGGGATGAAATTAAAAGAATAGAAAAGGTAACACCCCTTAAATTTAAATTTAACAAAACAAGGTGTAGAACCTGTATGACTTTGGAAACTTAATATTGTTTTAGAATACGCCTTTTCGAAGTAAAATGGTTTTAATATGTTTTATAACGTGATTTTGTAGTATTTCTTATCGTAAGAGAACGCATTTATATAATATGAAAATATGAACAATTTTTGTCTAGTGAAATCCTCAGATAATCCAAGAAACCTTCAGATAAACAAATTCGTTTCAAATAAGCTTTTGAATCTCCTTTCAAGAAGAGCGCATCGAATAATCAAATCTATATGCATTAATTATTAAAGATAACTCAAACCCAATGCTTCTATCATCTGATAGATTTTCTAGAAGTAATATTTGGTTATATAAGTTATATATCACGGCTTATATCATCTGATAGATTTTCTAGAAGTAATATTTGGTTATATGAATTGTTATTTCTATTTTAAAATACAGGATTTCAATTATACTATACAGGTGACACACTGTATAATTGATAGATATATACAAAATATATTGGAAAAAGGTTATTACCTCCTAGATGTTGTTAATTTATTCATTTTTCCCTTCGAATTTGTTAATGTGGGTAGAAATGAAAATCGCTTACCTAAAATTATTTAAGTAGGTGTTAATTAACATTAAAGTTTTGTGATGGAGATATTGTACCATAATTGTATCCATATCATATCAACAACAAGCACATATTTTAAGCCTTTAATTCTTAATGAAGTTTTATATTCTTAATTTTACTTTTTATTTGTAACGAATAATTAAATTTTGCCAATGATTTCCATTCTTCTAGATAATTTTACTCATTCAAACTTCTTTTTAGAACTAATACCTAAAGATTTGATAAAGCCATTATTTAAGAATTTACTGGTTTCAAATATTTACCTATAAATTTGATATCGAATTTATCATTGGATTGTATTACTTCAAAATTAAATTCGCCATTCGACGTATTACAAAATTCTTTAGAAATCGTTTCAAAATTTTTCAGATAATTTCCAGTAAAGTCCATTTAAATTTCGAAAAATCGTCATTTTTATTATTTTTTATATAACATTATTTTTCCCACAATTTTAAATTTGATCCAAGTGTGGTCTAATTCAATATCGATGTAATTCCCAATATTATTTCTTCTAATTGTCTAATTGTAAAAAAGCTAAATTCAGATTACTAAATTTTCAGATAACAGATCATGGACTCCATCTTCCATAGACTTATGCTAAAATTCTAATAGACACATTAATTAACGTTTAAACATGCGTATTATGATAATTTGCCATTATGACATTTTGTACATATTTTGTATGAGTCCATTATAATGAGTTTAAAAATTGTTTGTTTATTGTTATAATAAAAAGACGATTTAGTCTGATATTCTACGAAACAATATGTGTCATGTTCACCAGCGAAGGAGTAATAAATTTTTAATTTGTCGTGAAGTGAATACTTTGCTAATACTTTGCATACAATTGTTAACTTATGCAAGATGATGTGTAAGAAAATGCATCACTTTCGAGAATTTTGATCAAAACTTTTGATAATTTATTAAAACTGTTACAATTATAGTTAGTTATAATTTTCATTTTTTCACAAAAATAAAATTACATAAGCAAATTCCAAAACAAACTGAGGCGAATAAATAAACGATAACAAACGTCACAAGCAAACATCTTGACGAGAATCTTACTAATGGCAGAAAATTACTTGTTTACAAAGACAAATTTGATTAATTTTAAGTTCCCACGATAAAATTGTTTTTGTGTAGTGTTGTTATTCAAATAGAATTAAATTGGTTAGAACAGGCATAAACAATTTTTTTTGAAAAGACTGTTTAGTACCTATGTTAAAAATTTATGTATGCTGAAGGCAATGTAAAGTTTGAACGCTTAAAATTGATAGCAAAAACGCCTAATTAGTGTATTTAAGTCCAATTGTGATTTTTACTTCAGGTTTATTTATCTAAAATTTGATGCGTTCCACACCTAAACATTTATATCGAATTTTTAAACGATTAAAATCGGAGATAAGATTTCAAATTTTAGAATAATCTGAGTTATTTTTACCAGGGTATTGATTTTTACAATCAAAAATATTTCAATGCCATCTAAAAGTGATTATAATAAAGCAGAAAAATTAGGACACTTTAGATACTCGGTATATGGTTAAGTATTAATATTGGATTTTTTTTTAATCATTAGCATTCATAAAATACTATAAGTATCCAATCTATATCGTTATAAATAGATATGTAATAGTAACATTTATTGTAATTATATATGTTAACTAAATTTGAGCTAACATTTTAGCGAATCTAAACATTTATTGAAAAAAATGTTTCAAACAAAAGTGGTTTCTTTTTAAAAACCAAACATTTTTGTCTTCAAATTCTTCCTTTTTTTGTTTTAAAAGTTGGGCCATGGATTCATTGGAGCCAATGGAACGATTTTGCTTATTAACGTACTGTTTTTTACATTTTATGTCTTGAATATGTCACCAAAATTTCAACTTGCTATTTCTTTTCGTTTTTGAGTTATCTTGGTGATAGACGGGCGGATGGACACGTAAGCCAAATTTGTCTGTGACTTCAATATTTTCTAGCGTTATAAATTTAGAAAATTAATATACTCTAATATATAGTATTTGTCGAAGATTATTCTAAAATACTATGAGATAAGGTTTGATATATTTTTTAGGAACTCATATGGAACTTTACTGAGAAATACTTAGTTTAAAAAGGTTAATTAATTTTAGGATAAGGGTACATTTAGAATAAGTGTTTTACTCTCAATAGATAAACTTTCAAGAAAATACAATTATTTTAATGAATATCGTTTTTTTGTTTTTTTTTTTAAGAAGAAAACTAAAAAAAAAAATTTGATTATAATAAGTCTATTTTTTGATATATATACCTATCTATATTCAGGTCTATCGAAACTATTCTCTTTGGGTAATAGAACAGTCAGCGGTATAATTCAACGTTTCCGCTTTTTTTTAATCATTTGTCCCGAGTTGGTCACAGTGTTAAGGTGTGTAAATTTGTGTGTTCGTAATACTAATTTATTTTTTATGGAAAAATTCACATTTCATCCAAATTTGGTTAGTAAATCATTTCTATTTATCATACAATATATATCACATATGTTTTTCTTGAAAACTTTTGTGAATTTCGCGAAAAATTAGATAGTTTTTTCTTAATTTTTTTGGAGGGAAAATACTCGACAGTTAATTTTAGTCATTTCTCGAATAAAATATTAACTAATCAATAGTGTAAAGATTATTTAAAATGTTTTCACAGTTAATTTAATGCTTTGGGATTATTTTTTTTCACAATTTTTATTTATTTTAATGATAATTGGTTTTACCGTGAATTTCATGTAACGGTCGTTTTGAGATTCAACTTATTGCTATTTATAACGATTATAGTATTCACAAATTAATTTTCTCGTACATTTGTATCATTTTTCAATTCGGGAATAATTTTTTTTTATTTAGTTTTTCATAGTGTTTTATTTTTTGAGAAAAGTTTTTTTATTTGGCGGTAAAATTTTTTTGTTAAATCATCCAGGTACAAAATGGCTACCATGTTGGGGCATTGTAATCGAGATGATATTATATATATATATATATATATATATATATATATATAAATATATATATTTCTTTTTTTTTTTTTTTTTTTGAATAATTTTTATTTATTTTATTTAATTGGTTTGCCATTAGAATTTTTAAGTAGAGCTGTTTATAAGCTTAAAATCAGCCATATATATACATACATGTAATTGCGCATGAATTTTTTTTTTTTTTTTTTTTTTTTTTTTTTTATAATTATTATTTTATATATACCATTTTAAACTAGACTAAAAAAGATTTTATACGAGATATTCAGATTCTTCCCATTTCAATCTGGTCCATATGTGATATCTCTAACGGGAGAGAAAGGGCTAAAACAAATTTCATGGTTGCATAACAACACAACACTCAAAAGTAAATTGCCCATCTTATACTTAGCTTAAAAATTGATTGGTTGGCGTCGACTAGGAAAGATATTTGCCCACAAGGAAATAATTAAAATTATATTTTACTTTTTAGTTAATTTTATTATGAGCATTATTTTTTTTAAATTGTATTGACCAATAGCGTTATGATAAAAAACAAACGTACTTATATCTTTTTCAGGCTAGTTTTAAAATGGTAACCATATTTTGGTACACAAAAAACTTACAGGATGACACAGGGCCCTGCAACTTCAATATTTCAAATGGCACCCTATCTTATATCCTTTAATGAGCAATTCTTATATATATATATATATATATATATATAATTGAAATCTCGGAATCGGCTCCAACGATTTTCATGAAATTTACTATAAAGGGGGTTTCGGGGGCGATAAATCGATCTAGCTAGGAATCATTTTTAGAAAATGTGATTTTATTCAATAACCAACGCGTTCGAGTAGTCTCAACTCAAAAATATGACTCTTCCTGACATCTATTGGCGAATAATAATACTAAATGCAAAATAATAATACATATGCAAAAATATGACTCTTCCTGACATCTATTGGCGAATAATTATACTATTTTTTGTGAGCAACTAAATGCTTTAACGACACAACAGCAGATGGCGTTGTTAAGTAACACGAAGTCAATGAGCGTTTATAAAATTTATATATATAAAAAAAAAAAAAAAAATACCGAGCAAAGCTCGGCCATCCAGATATTGTATGTAATATACGTTATGATACGATACATCATTCTAAAGATTTATTTTCTAATTTTAAATTGGTTCAAAAATAACAACGTTATGGTACAAAGTTCAAAACAAAAATTATGTTTTAAGTTCTTATATTGATTCCAATAAATTATTTCATAATTTTATTGATCATGTTAAATTTCTGAAATTGTTTATGTTCACTGGCTTTGCTTACCTATTCAAATTCTCTTATGATACAGAATGTAATTATCGAAAATAAAAGGTCTATTTGAACTGATTATTCAGATAATAATCAATTCAAGAAATTATATATTTTTTAAAACTTGTTTATTTTTGAGCATTAAATTCGCTATAATAGGTAAATTTGCATTAGCAATGTCAGTGAATGTAAACAATTACATAAATTTGACATTATCAATAAGACAATGTAATAATTTATTGGAATTAATATAAAAACTTAAAAAATTGTTTTTAAACTTTCTACCCTAACATGGTCGTTTTTGGACCAATTTCGAATTTGATGGTACCAATGATGATTTCAGGATTTGAAATGTCCGTGGGACACCTTGTAAGTTTTTTTTTTACAAAAATCGATTGTCATTTTTTCAACTTGTCTGAGAAAGATTAATTATTTTCCTTTTGTTCATAACATTATCAGTTAAGCGCTCTGCCACACTACTGATTATTTTAACAACGTCTGTTCTACCTTTCTATTGTGTTAAAAACAAGCAGCCACACTACAGTATGATATAGAACAGACGTTCTAGCTTTCTATTATGTTAAATTCGACTTGACACACTATAATTTATAACACGTTCGTTTATCTCAGCGGACGTCGAATTGGACGTACGTTAGTTGGATATTGTTGTTTTGTTTATTATCTATTGTAACATGGTTCAAAACTTGCCTGATTTTTATTTTATTTTCAAAAAATACATGACTCATTTACAAATAATATTTCTTGTATTATGCATCGTACAACATCATAGATGTTTACCATGTTATTAACTAAAAAATAATTTATTCTAATAATGGAACCGGAAGATGTATTAAAATTTTCTTATCTTGTACAATCATATTAAAAAAAAAAAAAAATTATTGCTGAATGAAATAACGAAAGTTGGTATTAGCCATAAATAAGGACGGAGTATATTTGCAAAAGAAACTTTTCCAATGTTCAAAAGTTTTTTGGGCGTCGATTTTCAAACACCGCATTATTCTAGCATAAAAAATTGAGTATTTTAAGATATGTATTCCAAAGGGGAGGTATATAATTGTAGTTTTTCTATTTATTGGAAAAATTAAGCAAAATTTTGACAAAAAAGTTTGGTGATTTTCCCGAATGGAATGCAATAAAAACGAAAGTTTTCCAATTTTATTTCACATCGATTGCAAAAAACCGCATTTCTATAGTAATTATAGAAAAAATGTTAAGTTTATAAAATATATTAAGTGTTTCAATACACTCATGTTCAATTACTAATAGATGTGCTATTGGGTGGCACACTCTCTATTTATAAAATAATCCAAAAACGTATCATAAAAATATCCCTGTGCTTACCTTTATACAACCAAACCAGGACTTACAATGTATTTACACAATACACAAATTTAACAAGATACACAAACTATACAATAATAATTATAAATAAATATAACAGTAAATAAATTAAAAATATCTAAGTCTGAAATACATTGAAATCATAGTGTGTCAAGGTATATTTAATTTCATTGAAATCTGCAACGTCCGTTAGACGAACGCTAAAACTGACGTCCGTTCGCTTCAACGCACGTTGAAAATTAACTGTAGTGTGGCATGCTCCATTTAACTAAATGCTTCCGTTGCTTCGGTGAAAATATCTATAGTGTGGCAGGGCGGTAAAGATATATTCTGCTCAACCTATAAAAAGACCACTCTGTATATATACAGAATAATCGTTATGACAAAAACTACGTACCTAATGTTTTTCAGTTTAGTTAAAAATGGTGATCGTTTTGTTTGTAAAACTAAACTTAACTATAATTAATAAAGTTTTCATGGATATGAATCGTAATATTCATGAACACGAACACACAGTTTTTAGCATTGCTATATTATTAGTAAATTTCATCCAAATTTGACTAGAATAAATCTTTACACAATTCGGATATTTGCGTGTTTCAATACACTTATAAATACATCGAAAATTCAGTAGGATCAATTTCAAAGGACGTTTAATTATAATTTTTACGGATCCAAAATTTAGGAAATATTTTTTTCAGCATTTTTAAAATAATTCACATGTTTTCATGCTTATAAGCTTATGGCACATTTCATGAACTTTTCCAAAAGTAATTCGATTGTGAGTTTTTCAATCAATACACCCGAAATCTTATGGTGTAAATGCATAAAGTGTTATTCTCAAATAGATTCACTGATAGTTTTGGTACGTCCGTAAACACAACGGAAACTCAATGGGTTTAATTTCCAAAATTTGTGCTATTGGGTGTTTCAGTATACTTATAAATACATCGAAAATTTAGTACGATCAAATTCAAAGGACGTGTACTTATTATAATTTTTATGGATCCAATATTTAGGAAATAATTTTTTTCAGGATTTTCAAAATAATTTACAGGTTTTGATGCTAATAAGCTTATGGCACATTTCGTGATCTTTTCCAAAAGTAATTCGACTGTGAGTATTTCAGTCAATACACCCGAAATCTTATGGTGTAAATGCATTGAGTTACATTCTCAAATAGATTCACTGATAGTTTTGGAATGTCCGTAAATACATCGAAAATTCAAAGGATTTAATTCCTAATATTTGTGCCATTGGGTGTTTCAGTACACCCAAGGATACATAATCGATAATTTATAAGGATCAATTTCAATAGACGTGTAAATATAATTTTTACTGATCCAATATTTAGGAAATATTTTTTTTCAGGATTTTCAAAATAATTTACAGGTTTTAATGCTTTTAAGCTTATGGCACATTTCATGAGCTTTTCCAAAAGTAATTCGACTGTGATTATTTCAGGCAATACACCCGAAAACTTATGGTGTAAATCCATTGAGTTGCATTCTCAAATAGATTCACTGATAGTTTTGGTAAGTCCGTAAATACATCGATAATTCAATGGGTTTAATTTCTTATATTTGTGCTATTGGGTGTTTCAGTACACTAGGAATTCATAATCGATAATTCATAAGGATCAATGGCATCGTTTTCAAGAGGTTAGTTTTTGTGTTAAGTGTTGTGCGCGAGAGCCCTTAGCCTTTGGCAAGCTCTGGATCGGCCTCGTTTTCCAGAGGTATGTGTTTGTGTTAAGTGTTGTGCGCGAGAGCCCTTAGCCTTTGGCAAGCTCTGGATCGGCCTCGTTTTCCAGAGGTAAGTGTTTGTGTTAAGTGTTGTGCGCGAGAGCCTTTAGCCTTTGGCAAGCTCTGGATCGGCCTCGTTTTCTAGAGGAAAGTGTTGTGCGCCAGTTCCTTTGGAATCTCTGGATCGGCTTTATTTTTCAGAGGTAAGAAATTCATTAAAAGTTTCAATGTTTCAATTACGAGAAGATGTGCTATTGTGTGTTTTAGTCATCCATGGAGTCATCGAAAGTTCAAAGGGTTGGATTTCCAATATTTGTGCTATTAAGTGTTTCAATACACTCATGGAGTCATCTAAATTTCGACAGGTTCAATTAACAATAGATGTGCTATTGGGTGTGTCAATTCACCCATGGAGTCATCTAAAGTTCAAAAGGTTAAATAACCAATAGATGTGCTATTGGGTGTTAAAATACACTCATGGAGTCATCTAAAGGTTCAATTAGCAATAGATGTGCTATTGGGTGTTTCAATACACTCATGAATACATAAAATAAGCATTAGGATCATTGATTCAGGTTTTTTAAAAATAATTTATAGGTTTTGATAGTCCATATCAAGAGCTCTTAAAAAAGAGTAAGAAAGAGTGTTTCAGTCAGTACACATAAACTTATGGGGTAAATATGTTGGGTTGCATTCTTAAAAGATTATCAGATAGTTTCGGACGTCCGTAAATTCATTGAAATAACAAATTTTTCAATTCCCGATATTTGCGTGTTTCAATAAACTTATAAATACATCGAAAATTCAGTAGGATGAATTTCAAAGGACGTGTAATTATAATTTTTAAGGATCCAATATTTAGGAAATATTTTTTTTTCAGCATTTTTAAAATAATTTATAGGTTTTGATGCTTATAAAGTTATGGCACATTTCATGATCTTTTCCAAAAGTTATTCGACTGTGAGTATTTCAGTCAATACACCCGAAAACTTATGGTGTAAATGCATTGGGTTGCATTTTCAAATAGATTCACTGATAGTTTTGGAATGTCCGTAAATACATCGACAATTCAAAGGATTTAATTCCTAATATTTGTGCCATTGGGTGTTTCAGTACACTTATAAATACATCGAAAATTCAGTAGGATCAATTTCAAAGGACGTGTACTTATAATTATTACGGATCCAATATTTAGGAAATAATTTTTTTCAGGATTTTCAAAATAATTTACAGGTTTTGATGCTTATAAGCTTATGGCACATTTCATGATCTTTTCCAAAAGTAATTCGACTGTGAGTATTTCAGTCAATACACTCGAAAACTTATGGTGTAAATGCATTGAGTTGCATTCTCAAATGGATTCACTGATAGTTTTGGTACGTCCGTCAATACATCGAAAGCCCAATGGGTTTTATTTCCAATATTTGTGCTATTGGGTGTTTCAGTACCTACACTTATAAATACATCGAAAATTCAGTAGGATCAATTTCAAAGGACGGGTACTTATAATTTTTACGGATCCAATATTTAGGAAATAATTTTTTTCAGGATTTTCAAAATAATTTACAGGTTTTGATGCTAATAAGCTTATGGCACATTTCATGATCTTTTCCAAAAGTAATTCGACTGTGAGTATTTCAGTCAATACACCCGAAATCTTATGGTGTAAATGCATTGAGTTACATTCTCAAATAGATTTACTAATAGTTTTGGTACGTCCGTAAATACATCGAAAGCTCATGGAGTTTAATTTCTAATATTTGTGCTATTGGGTGTTTCAATACACTCGGGATACATAATCGATAATTAATAAGGATCAATTTCAAAGTACGTGTACTTATAATTTTTACGGATCCAATATTTAGGAAATATTTTTTTTCAGCATTTTCAAAATAATTTACAGATTTTAATGTTTTAAGCTTATGGCACATTTCATGATCTTTTCCAAAAGTAATTCGACTGTGATTATTTCAGTCAATACACCCGAAAACTTATGTTCTAAATGCATTGTGTTACATTTCCGAATAGATTTACTGATAGTTTTGGTACGTCCGTAAATACATCGACAATTCAATAGGTTTAATTCCTAATATTTGTTCTATTGGGTGTTTCAGTACACTTAGGGATACATACATCGATAATTTCAGTAGGATCAATTTCAAAAGATACGTGTTATTATAATATTTACGGATCCAATATTTAGGAAATAATTTTTTTCAGGATTTTCAAAATAATTTACAGGTTTTGATGCTTATAAGCTTATGGCACATTTCGTGATCTTTTCCAAAAGTAATTCGACTGTGATTATTTCAGGCAATACACCCAAAAACTTATGGTGTAAATGCATTGAGTTGCATTCTCACATAGATTCACTGATAGTTTTGGTACGTCCGTAAATACTTCGAAAGCCCAATGGGTTTTATTTCCAATATTTGTGCTATTGGGTGTTTCAGTACACTTATAAATACATCGAAAATTCAGTATGATCAAATTCAAAGAACGTGTACTTATAATTTTTACGGATTCAATATTTAGGAAATATTTTTTTTTCAGCATTTACAAATTAATTTACAGGTTTTCATGCTTATAAGCTTATGGCATATTTCATGAGCTTTTCCAAAATACTCCAATGGGTTTAATTCCTAAAATTTGTGCTATTGGATATTTCTGTAAACTTATAAATACATCGAAAATTCAGTAGGATCAATTTCAAAAGATGTGTAATTATAATTTATGCGGATCCAATATTTAGAAAATATTTTTTCAGGATTTTCAAAATAATTTGTTTCCATGCTTATAAGCTTATGGCACATTTCATGAGCTTTTCCAAAAGTAATTCGACTGTGAGTATTTCAGTCAATACACCCGAAATCTTATGGTGTAATTACATTGAGTTACATTCTCAAATAGATTTACTGATAGTTTTGGTACGTCCGTAAATACATCGAAAGCTCATTGAGTTTAATTTCTAATATTTGTGCTATTGGGTGTTTCAATACACTTATAAATACATAATCGAAAATTCAGTAGGATCAATTTCAAAGGACGTGTAATTATAATTTTTACGGATCCAATATTTAGGAAATATTTTTTTTCAGCATTTTCAAAATAATTTACAGGTTTTCATGCTTATAAGCTTATGGCACATTTCATGAGCTTTTCCAATAGTAATTCGACTGTGAGTTTTCAGTCAATACACCCGAAATCTTATGGTGTAAATGCATTGAGTTACATTCTCAAATAGATTCACTGATAGTTTTGGTACGTCCGTAAATACTTCGAAAGCTCAATGGGTTTAATTTCCAAAATTTTTGCTATTGGGTGTGTCAGTACACTTATAAATACATCGATTATTCAAAAGGATCAATGGCCTTGTTTTCCAGAAGTTACTGTTTGTGTTAAGCGTTGTGCGCGAGAGCCCTTAGCCTTTGGCAAGCTCTGGATCGGCCTCGTTTTCCAGAGGTATGTGTTTGTGTTAAGTGTTGTGCGTGAGAGCCCTTAGCCTTTGGCAAGCTCTGGATCGGCCTCGTTTTTCAGAGGTAAGTGTTTGTGTTAAGTGTTGTGCGCGAGAGCCCTTAGCCTTTGGCAAGCTCTGGATCGGCCTCGTTTTCCAGAGGAAAGTGTTGTGTGCCAGTGCCTTTGGAATCTCTGGATCGGCCTAATTTTTCAGAGATAAGAAGGTCATTAAAAGTTTCAATGTTTCAAAGGACGTGTAATTATAATTTTTATGGATCCAATATTTAGGAAATAATTTTTTTCAGGATTTTCAAAATAATTTACAGGTTTTGATGCTAATAAGCTTATGGCACATTTCATGATCTTTTCCAAAAGTAATTCGACTGTGAGTATTTCAGTTAATACACCCGAAATCGTATGGTGTGAATGCATAGAGTTACATTCTCAAATAGATTCACTGATAGTTTTGGTACGTCCGTAAATACATCGAAAGCTCATTGAGTTTAATTTCTAATATTTGTGCTATTGGGTGTTTCAATGCTCTCGGAAAACATAATTGATAATTCATAAGGATCAATTTCAAAGGACGTGTAATTATAATTTTTACGGATCCAATATTTAGGAAATAATTTTTTTCAGGATTTTCAAAATAATTTACAGGTTTTGATGCTTATAAGCTTATGGCACATTTCATTATCTTTTCCAAAAGTAATTCGACTGTGAGTTTTTCAGTCAATACACCCGAAAACTTATGGTGTAAATGCATTGAGTTACATTCTCAAATAGATTCACTGATAGTTTTGGTACGTCCGTAAATACTTCGAAAGCCCAATGGGTTTTATTTCCAATATTTGTGGTATTGGGTGTTTCAGTACACTTATAAATACATCGAAAATTCAGTAGGATCAATTTAAAAAGATGTGTAATGATAATTTATACGGATCCAATATTTAGGAAATATTTTTTTTCAGGATTTTCAAAATAGTTAACAGGTTTTCATGCTTATAAGCTTATGGCACATTTCATGAGCTTTTCCAAAAGTAATTCGACTGTGAGTATTTCAGTCAATACACCCGAAATCTTATGGTGTAATTGCATTGAGTTACATTCTCAAATAGATTTACTGATAGTTTTGGTACGTCCGTAAATACATCGAAAGCTCATTGAGTTTAATTTCTAATATTTGTGCTATTGGGTGTTTTAGTACACTTATAAATACATCGAAAGTTCAAAGGGTTGGATTTCCAATAGTTGTGCTATTGAGTGTTTCAATACAAGTCATCTAAATTTTGACAGGTTCAATTAATAATAGATGTGCTATTGGGTGTGTCAATTCACCCATGGAGTCATCTAAAGTTCAAAAGGTTAAAAAACCAATAGATGTGCTATTGGGTGTTAAAATACACTCATGGAGTCATCTAAAGGTTCAATTAGCAATAGATGTGCTATTGGGTGTTTCAATACACTCATGAATACATAAAATAAGCATTAGGATCATTGATCCAGGTTTTTTAAAAATAATTTATAGGTTTTGATAGTCCATATCAAGAGCTCTTACAAAAGAGTAAGAAAGAGTGTTTCAGTCAGCACCCATAAACTTATGGGGTAAATATGTTGAGTTGCATTCTCAAATAGATTATCTGATAGTTTTGGTACGTCCGTAAATACATCGAACAGCTCAATGGGTTTAATTCCTAAAATTTGTGCTATTGGATATTTCAGTAAACTTATAAATACATCGAAAATTCAGTAGGATCAATTTCAAAGGACGTGTAAATATAATTTTTACTGATCCAATATTTAGGAAATATTTTTTTTCAGCATTTTCAAAATAATTTACAGGTTTTGATGCTTATAAGCTTATGGCACATTTCATGATCTTTTCCAAAAGTAATTCGACTGTGAGTATTTCAGTCAATACACCCGAAATCTTATGGTGTAAATGCATTGAGTTACATTCTCAAATAGATTCACTGATAGTTTTGGAACGTCCGTAAATACATCGAAAATTCAATGGGTTTAATTCCTAATATTTGTGCTATTGGGTGTTTCAGTACACTTATAAATACATCGAAAATTCAGTAGGATCAATTTTAAAGGACGTGTAATTATAATTCTTACGGATCCAATATATAGGAAATATTTTTTTTCAGCATTTTCAAATTAATTTACAGGTTTTAATGCTTATAAGCTTATGGCACATTTCATGAACTTTTCCAAAAGTAATTCGACTGTGAGTATTTCAGTCAATACACCCGAAATCTTATGGTGTAAATGCATTGAGTTGCATTCTCAAATAGATTCACTGATAGTTTTGGTACGTCCGTAAATACTTCGAAAGCTCAATGTGTTTAATTTCCAATATTTGTGCTATTGGGTGTTTCAGTACCTACACTTATAAATACATCGAAAATTCAGTTGGATCAATTTCAAAGGACGTGTACTTATAATTTTTACGGATCCAATATTTAGGAAATAATTTTTTTCAGGATTTTCAAAATAATTTACAGGTTTTGATGCTTATAAGCTTATGGCACATTTCGTGATCTTTTCCAAAAGTAATTCGACTGTGATTATTTCAGGCAATACACCCGAAAACTTATGGTGTAAATCCATTGAGTTACATTCTCAAATAGATTTACTGATAATTTTGGTACGTCCGTAAATACATCGAAAGCTCATTGAGTTTAATTTCTAATATTTGTGCTATTGGGATTTTCAATACACTCGGAAAACATAATTGATAATTCATAAAGATCAATTTCAAAGGACGTGTAATTATAATTTTTACGGATCCAATATTTAGGAAATAATTTACAGGTTTTCATGCTTATAAGCTTATGGCACATTTCATGAGCTTTTCCAAAAAAAATTCGACTGTGAGTTTTTCAGTCAATACACGCGAATTCTTATGGTCTAATTCCGTTGTGTTACATTTCAAATAGATTTACCGATAGTTTTGGTACGTCCGTAAATACATCGACCATTCAATGGGTTTAATTCCTAATATTTGTGCTATTGGGTGTTTCAGTACACTTATAAATACATCGAAAATTCAGTAGGATCAATTTCAAAAGATGTGTAATTATAATTTATACGGTTCCAATATTTAGAAAATATTTTTTTTCAGGATTTTCAAAATAATTTGTTTCCATGCTTATAAGCTTATGACAGATTTCATGAGGTTTTCCAAAAGTAATTCGACTGTGAGTATTTCAGTCAATACACCCGAAATCTTATGGTGTAAATGCATTGAGTTGCATTCTCAAATAGATGCACTGATAGTTTTGGTACGTCCGTAAATACTTCGAAAGCCCAATGGGTTTTATTTCCAATATTTGTGCTATTGGGTGTTTCAGTACACTTATAAATACATCGAAAATTCAGTATGATCAAATTCAAAGGACGTGTACTTATAATTTTTTCGGATCCAATATTTAGGAAATATTTTTTTTCAGCATTTTCAAATTAATTTACAGGTTTTCATGCTTATAAGCTTATGGCACATTTCATGAGCTTTTCCAAAATAATTCGACTGTCAGTTTTTCAGTCAATACACCCGAAATCTTATGGTGTAATTCCAATGCATGATATTCTCAAATAGATTACTTAATAGTTTTGGTACGTCCGTAAATACATCAACACTTCAATGGGTTTAATTCCTAAAATTTGTGCTATTGGATATTTCAGTAAACTTATAAATACATCGAAAATTCAGTAGGATCAATTTCAAAAGATGTGTAATTATAATTTATACGGATTCAATATTTAGGAAATATTTTTTTTCAGGATTTTCAAAATAATTTGTTTCCATGCTTATAAGCTTATAGCACATTTCATAAGCTTTTCCAAAAGTAATTCGACTGTGAGTATTACAGTCAATACACCCGAAATCTTATGGTGTAATTCCATTGAGTTACATTCTCAAATAGATTCATTGATAGTTTTGGTACGTACGTAAATACACCGAAAGCTCATTGAGTTTAATTTTTAATATTTGTGCTATTGGGTGTTTAATACAATCGGAATACATAATTGATAATTTATAAGGATCAATTTCAAATGACGTATAATTATTATTTTTACGAATCCATTATTTAGGAAATGATTTTTTCCAGGATTTTCAAAATAATTTTCTGGTTTTAATGTTTATATGCTTATGGCACATTTCATGAGCTTTTCCAAAATAATTCGACTGTGAGTTTTTCAGTCAATAAACCCGAAATCTTATGGTGTAATTCCAATGCATTACATTCCCAAATAGATTACTTGATAGTTTTGGTACGTCCGTTAATACATCAACACTTCAATGGGTTTTATTCCTAAAATTTGTGCTATTGGATATTTCAGTAAATTTATAAATACATCGAAAATTCAGTAGGATCAATTTCAAAAGATGTGTAATTATGATTTATACGGATCCAATATTTAGGAAATAATTTTTTTCAGCATTTTCAAAATAATTTACAGTTTTTCATGCTTATAAGCTTATGGCACATTTCATGAGCTTTTCCAAAAGTAATTCGACTGTGAGTATTTCAGTCAATACACCCGAAATCTTATGGTGTAATTGCATTGAGTTACATTCTCAAATAGATTTACTGATAGTTTTGGTACGTCCGTAAATACATCGAAAGCTCATTGAGTTTAATTTCTAATATTTGTGCTATTGGGTGTTTCAGTACACTTATAAATACATCGAAAATTCAGTAGGATCAATTTCAAAGGACGTGTAATTATAATTTTTACGGATCCAATATTTAGGAAATATTTTTTTTCAGCATTTTCAAAATAATTTACAGGTTTTCATGCTTATAAGCTTATGGCACATTTCATGAGCTTTTCCAAAATAATTCGACTGTGAGTATTTCAGTCAATACACCCGAAAACTTATGGTGTAAATGCATTGAGTTACATTCACAAATAGATTACTTGATAGTTTTGGTACGTCCGTAAATACATCGCCAATTCAATGGTTTCAATTCCTAATATTTGTGCTATTGGGTGTTTCAGTACACTTATAAATACATCCTAAATTCAGTAGGATCAATTTCAAAGGACGTGTAATTATAATTTTTACGGATCCAATATTTAGGAAATATTTTTTTTCAGCATTTTCAAAATAATTTACAGGTTTTCATGCTTATAAGCTTATGGCACATTTCATGAGCTTTTCCAAAAGTAATTCGACTGTGAGTATTTCAGTCAATACACCCGAAATCTTATGGTGTAAATGCATTGAGTTACATTCTCAAATAGATTCACTGATAGTTTTGGTACGTCCGTAAATACACCGAAAGCTCAATGGGTTTAATTTCCAATATTTGTGCTATTGGGTGTTTCAGTACACTTATAAATACATCGAAAATTCAGTAGGATCAATTTCAAAGGAGTTGTACTTATAATTATTACGGATCCAATATTTAGGAAATAATTTTTTTCAGGATTTTCAAAATAATTTACAGGTTTTGATGCTTATAAGGTTATGGCACATTTCATGATCTTTTCTAAAGTAATTCGACTGTGAGTTTTTCAGTCAATACTCCCGAAATCTTATGGTGTAAATGCATTGAGTAACATTCTCACTTAGATTCACTGATAATTTTGATACGTCCGTATATACATCAACACTTCAATGGGTTTAATTCCTAAAATTTGTGCTATTGGATATTTCAGTAAACTTATAAATACATCGAAAATTCAGTAGGATCAATTTCAAAAGATGTGTAATTATAATTTATACGGACCCAATATTTAGGAAATATTTTTTTCAGGATTTTGAAAATAATTTGTTTCCATGCTTATAAGATTATGGCACATTTCATAAGCTTTTCCAAAAGTAATTCGACTGTGAGTATTTCAGTCAATACACCCGAAATCTTATGGTGTAATTGCATTGAGTTACATTCTCAAATAGATTTACTGATAGTTTTGGTACGTCCGTAAATACATCAACACTTCAATGGGTTTAATTCCTAAAATTTGTGCTATTGGATATTTCAGTAAACTTATAAATACATCGAAAATTCAGTAGGATCAATTTCAAAAGATGTGTAATTATAATTTTTACGAATCCAATATTTAGGAAATAATTTTTTTCAGCATTTTTAAAACAATTTACAGGTTTTCATGCTTATAAGCTTATGGCACATTTAATGAGCTTTTCTAAAATAATTCGACTGTGAGTTTTTCAGTCAATACACCCGAAATCTAATGTTGTAATTCCAATGCATTACATTCTCAAATAGATTACTTGATAGTTTTGGTACGTCCGTAAATACATCAACACTTCAATGGGTTTAATTCCTAAAATTTGTGCCATTGGATTTTTCAGTAAACTTATAAATACATCGAAAATTCAGTAGGATCAATTTCAAAAGATGTGTGTAATTATAATTTATACGGATCCAATATTTGGGAAATAATTTTTTTCAGCATTTTCAAAATAATTTTCAGGTTTTCATGCTTATAAGCTTATGGCACATTTCATGAGCTTTTCCAAAATAATTCGACCCTGAGTTTTTCAGTCAATACACCCGAAATCTTATGGTGTAATTCCAATGCATTACATTCTCAAATAGATTACTCGAAAGTTTTGGTACGTCCGTAAATACATCAACACTTCAATGGGTTTAATTCCTAAAATTTTTGCTATTGGATATTTCAGTAAACTTATAAATACATTCGAAAATTCAGTAGGATCAATTTCAAAAGATGTGTAATGATAATTTATACGGATCCAATATTTAGGAAATATTTTTTTTCAGGATTTTCAAAATAATTTGTTTCCATGCTTATAAGCTTATGGCAGATTTCATGAGCTTTTCCAAAAGTAATTCGACTGTGAGTATTTCAGTCAATACACCCGAAATCTTATGGTGTAATTGCATTGAGTTACATTCTCAAATAGATTTACTGATAGTTTTGGTACGTCCGTAAATACATCGAAAGCTCATTGAGTTTAATTTCTAATATTTGTGCTATTGGGATTTTCAATACACTCGGAAAACATAATTGATAATTCATAAAGATCAATTTCAAAGGACGTGTTATTATAATTTTTACGGATCCAATATTTAGGAAATATTTTTTTTCAGCATTTTTAAAATAATTTACAGTTTTTCATGCTTATATGCTTATGCCACATTTCATGAGCTTTTCCAAAAGTAATTCGACTGTGAGTATTTCAGTCAATACACCCGAAATCTTATGGTGTAATTGCATTGAGTTACATTCTCAAATAGATTTACTGATAGTTTTGGTACGTCCGTAAATACATCGAAAGCTCATTGAGTTTAATTTCTAATATTTGTGCTATTGGGATATTCAATACACTCGGAAAACATAATTGATCATTCATAAAGATCAATTTCAAAGGACGTGTAATTATAATTTTTACGTATCCAATATATAGGAAATATTTTTTTTCAGCATTTTCAAATGAATTTACAGGTTTTCATGCTTATAAGCTTATGGCACATTTCATGAGCTTTTCCAAAATAATTCGACTGTGAGTTTTTCAGTCAATACACCCGAAATCTTATGGTGTAATTCCAATGCATTACATTCTCAAATAGATTACTTAATAGTTTTGGTACGTCCGTAAATACATCAACACTTCAATGGGTTTAATTCCTAAAATTTGTGCTATTGGATATTTCAGTAAACTTATAAATACATCGAAAATTCAGTAGGATCAATTTCAAAAGATGTGTAATTATAATTTATACGGACCCAATATTTAGGAAATATTTTTTTTCAGGATTTTCAAAATAATTTACAGGTTTCCATGCTTATAAGCTTATGGCACATTTCATGAGCTTTTCCAAAAGTAATTCGACTGTGAGTATTACAGTCAATACACCCGAAATCTTATGGTGTAATTCCATTGAGTTACATTCTCAAATAGATTCATTGATAGTTTTTGTACGTCCGTAAATACACCGAATGCTCATTGAGTTTAATTTTTAATATTTGTGCTATTGGGTGTTTCAGTACAATCGGAATAAATACATCGAAAATTCAGTAGGATCAATTTCAAATGACGTATAATTATAATTTTTACGAATCCATTATTTAGGAAATGATTTTTTCCAGGATTTTCAAAATAATTTTCTGGTTTTAATGTTTATATGCTTATGGCACATTTCATGAGCTTTTCCAAAATAATTCGACTGTGAGTTTTTCAGTCAATAAACCCGAAATCTTATGGTGTAATTCCAATGCATTACATTCCCAAATAGATTAATTGATAGTTTTGGTACGTCCGTTAATACATTAACACTTCAATGGGTTTTATTCCTAAAATTTGTGCTATTGGATATTTCAGTAAATTTATAAATACATCGAAAATTCAGTAGGATCAATTTCAAAAGATGTGTAATTATGATTTATACGGATCCAATATTTAGGAAATAATTTTTTTCAGCATTTTCAAAATAATTTACAGTTTTTCATGCTTATAAGCTCATGGCACATTTCATGAGCTTTTCCGAAAGTAATTCGACTCTGAGTATTTCAGTCAATACACCCGAAATCTTATGGTGTAATTGCATTGAGTTACATTCTCAAATCGATTTACTGATAGTTTTGGTACGTCCGTAAATACATCGAAACCTCATTGAGTTTAATTTCTAATATTTGTGCTATTGGGTGTTTTAGTACACTTATAAATACATCGAAAATTCAGTAGGATCAATTTCAAAGGACGTGTAATTATAATTTTTACGGATCCAATATTTAGGAAATTATTTACAAGTTTTAATGTTTATATACTTATAGCACATTTCATGAGCTTTTCCAAAAAAAATTTGACTGTGAGTATTTCATTCAATACACCCGAAAACTTATGTTCTACATACGTTGTGTTACATTTCCGAAAGATTTACCGATAGATTTAATACGTCCGTAAATACATCGCCAATCAATAGGTTTAATTCCTAATATTTGTGCTATTGGGTGTTTCAGTACACTTATAAATACTTCGAAAATTCAATATGATCAATTTCAAAGGACGTGGAATTATAATTTTTACGGGTCCAATATTTAGGAAATATTTTTTTTCAGCATTTCCAAAATAATTTACAGGTTTTCATGCTTATAAGCTTATGGCACATTTTATTAGCTTTTCCAATAGTAATTCGACTGTGAGTTTTCAGTCAATACACCCGAAATCTTATGGTGTAAATGTATTGAGTTACATTCTTAAATAGATTCACTGATAGTTTTGGTACGTCCGTAAATACACCGAAAGCTCAATGGGTTTAATTTCCAATATTTGTGCTATTGGGTGTTTCTGTACACTTATAAATACATCGAAAATTCAGTACGATCAAATTCAAAGGACGTGTACTTATAATTTTTACGGATCCAATATTTAGGAAATAATTTTTTTCAGGATTTTCTAAATAATTTACAGCTTTTGATGCGTATTAGGTTATGGAACATTTCATGATCTTTTCTAAAGTAATTCGACTGCGAGTATTTCAGTCAATACTCCCGAAATCTTATGGTGTAAATGCATTGAGTAACATTCTCACTTAGATTCACTGATAATTTTGATACGTCCGTATATACATCAACACTTCAATGGGTTTAATTCCTAAAATTTGTGCTATTGGATATTTCAGTAAACTTATAAATACATCGAAAATTCAGTAGGATCAATTTCAAAAGATGTGTAATTATAATTTATACGGATTCAATATTTAGGAAATATTTTTTTTCAGGATTTTCAAAATAATTTGTTTCCATGCTTATAAGCTTATAGCACATTTCATGAGCTTTTCCAAAAGTAATTCGACTGTGAGTATTTGAGTCAATACACCCGAAATCTTATGGTGTAATTGCATTGAGTTACATTCTCAAATAGATTTACTGATAGTTTTGGTACGTCCGTAAATACATCAACACTTCAATGGGTTTAATTCCTAAAATTTGTGCTATTGGATATTTTTGTAAACTTATAAATACATCGAAAATTCAGTAGGATCAATTTCAAAGGACGTGTAATTATAATTTTTACGGATCCAATATTTAGGAAATAATTTTTTTCAGCATTTTTAAAACAATTTACAGGTTTTCATGCTTATAAGCTTATGGCACATTTAATGAGCTTTTCTAAAATAATTCGACTGTGAGTTTTTCAGTCAATACACCCGAAATCTAATGTTGTAATTCCAATGCATTACAATCTCAAATAGATTACTTGATAGTTTTGGTACGTCCGTAAATACATCAACACTTCAATGGGTTTAATTCCTAAAATTTGTGCTATTGGATATTTCAGTAAACTTATAAATACATCGAAAATTCAGTAGAATCAATTTCAAAAGATGTGTGTAATTATAATTTATACGGATCCAATATTTGGGAAATAATTTTTTTCAGCATTTTCAAAATAATTTTCAGGTTTTCATGCTTATAAGCTTATGGCACATTTCATGAGCTTTTCCAAAATAATTAGACTGTGAGTTTTTCAGTTAATACACCCGAAATCTTATGAAGTAAATGCATTGAGCAACATTCTCACTTAGATTCACTGATAGTTTTGGGACGTCCGTAAATACATCAACACTTGAATGGGTTTAATTCCTAAAATTTGTGCTATTGGATATTTCAGTAAACTTATAAATACATCGAAAATTCAGTAGGATCAATTTCAAAAGATGTGTAATTATAATTTATACGGATCCAATATTTAGGAAATTATTTACAGGTTTTAATGTTTATATGCATCCAAAAGTAATTCGAATGTGAGTATTTCAGTCAATACACCCGAAATCTTATGGTGTAATTGCATTGAGTTACATTCTCAAATAGATTTACTGATAGTTTTGGTACGTCCGTAAATACATCGAAAGCTCATTGAGTTTAATTTCTAATATTTGAGCTATTGGGTGTTTAATACAATCGGAATACATAATTGATAATTTATAAGGATCAATTTCAAATGACGTATAATTATTATTTTTACGAATCCATTATTTAGGAAATGATTTTTTCCAGGATTTTCAAAATAATTTTCTGATTTTAATGTTTATATGCTTATGGCACATTTCATGAGCTTTTCCAAAATAATTCGACTGTGAGTTTTTCAGTCAATAAACCCGAAATCTTATGGTGTAATTCCAATGCATTACATTCCCAAATAGATTACTTGATAGATTTAATACGTCCGTAAATACATCGCCAATCAATAGGTTTAATTCCTAATATTTGTGCTATTGGGTGTTTCAGTACACTTATAAATACATCGAAAATTCAATATGATCAATTTCAAAGGACGTGGAATTATAATTTTTACGGGTCCAATATTTAGGAAATATTTTTTTTCAGCATTTTCAAATGAATTTAAAGGTTTCCATGCTTATAAGCTTATGGCACATTTCATGAGCTTTTCCAAAATAATTCGACTGTGAGTTTTTCAGTCAATACACCCGAAATTTTATAGTGTAAATGCATTGAGTTACATTCTTAAATAGATTCACTGATAGTTTTGGTACGTCCGTAAATACACCGAAAGCTCAATGGGTTTAATTTCCAATATTTGTGCTATTGGGAGTTTCTGTACACTTATAAATACATCGAAAATTCAGTACGATCAAATTCAAAGGACGTGTACTTATAATTTTTACGGATCCAATATTTAGGAAAAAATTTTTTTCAGGATTTTCTAAATAATTTACAGCTTTTGATGCGTATTAGCTTATGGAACATTTCATGATCTTTTCTAAAGTAATTCGACTGCGAGTATTTCAGTCAATACTCCCGAAATCTTATGGTGTAAATGCATTGAGGAACATTTTCACTTAGATTCACTGATAATTTTTATACGTCCGTATATACATCAACACTTCAATGGGTTTAATTCCTAAAATTTGTGCTATTGGATATTTCAGAAAACTTATAAATACATCGAAAATTCAGTAGGATCAATTTCAAAAGATGTGTAATTATAATTTATACGGACCCAATATGTAGGAAATATTTTTTTCAGGATTTTGAAAATAATTTGTTTCCATGCTTATAAGCTTATAGCACATTTCATGAGCTTTTCCAAAAGTAATTCGACTGTGAGTTTTTCAGTCAATACACCCGAAATCTTATGGTGTAATTCCAATGCATTACATTCTCAAATAGATTACTTGATAGTTTTGTTACGTCCGTAAATACATCAACACTTCACTTCAATGGTTTTAATTCCTTAAATTTGTGCTATTGGATATTTCAGTAAACTTATAAATACATTCGAAAATTCAGTAGGATCAAATTCAAAGGACGTGTAATTATAATTTTTACGAATCCAATATTTAGGAAATGATTTTTTTCAGGATTTTCAAAATAATTTATAGGTTTTAATTTTTATATGCTTTTGGCACATTTCATGAGCTTTTCCAAAAGTAATTCGACTGTGAGAGTTTCAGTCAATACACCCGAAAACTTATGTTCTAAATACGTTGTGTTACATTTCCGAAAGATTTACCGATGGATTTGATACGTCCGTAAATACATCGCCAATTCAATGGTTTTAATTCCTAATATTTGTGATATTGGGTGTTTCAGTACACTTATAAATACATCCTAAATTCAGTAGGATCAATTTCAAAGGACGTGTAATTATAATTTTTACGGATCCAATATTTAGGAAATATTTTTTTTCAGCATTTTCAAAATAATTTACAGGTTTTCATGCTTATAAGCTTATTGCACATTTCATGAGCTTTTCCAATAGTAATTCGACTGTGAGTATTTCAGTCAATACACCCGAAAACTTATGTTCTACATACGTTGTGTTACATTTCCGAAAGGTTTACCGATAGATTTGGTACGTCCGTCAATACATCGACAATTCAATAGGTTTAATTCCTAATGTTTGTGCTATTGGGTGTTTCAGTACACTTATAAATTCTTCGAAAATTCAATAGGATCAATTTCAAAGGACGTGTAATTATAATTTTTATGGACACAATATTTAGGAAATACTTTTTTTCAGCATTTTCAAAATAATTTACAGGTTTTCATGCTTATAAGCTTATGGCACATTTCATGAGCTTTTCCAAAATAATTCGACTGTGAGTTTTTCAGTCAATACTCCCAAAATCTTATTGTGTAAATGTATTGAGCAACATTCTCAAATAGATTACTTGATAGTTTTGGTACGTCCGTAAATACACCGAAAGCTCAATGGGTTTAATTTCCAATGTTTGTGCTATTGGGTGTTTCAGTAAACTTATAAATACATCGAAAATTCAGTAGGATCAATTTCAAAGGACGTGTACTTATAATTTTTACGGATCCAATATTCAGGAAATAATTGTTTTCAGGATTTTCAAAATAAGTTACAGGTTTTGATGCTTATAAGGTTATGGCACATTTCATGATCTTTTCCAAATGTAATTCTACTGTGAGTATTTCAGTCAATACACCCGAAATCTTATGGTGTAAATGCTTTGAGTTACATTCTCAAATAGATTCACTGATAGTTTTGGAACGTCCGTAAATACATCGAAAGCTCATTGAGTTTAATTTCCAATATTTGTGCTATTGGGTGTTTCAATACACTCGGAATACATAATTGATTATTCATAAGGATCAATTGTAAAGGACGTGTAATTATAAATTTTACGGATCCAATATTTAGGAAATGATTTTTTTCAGGATTTTCAACATAATTTACAGGTTTTGATGCTTATTAGGTTATGGCACATTTCATGAGCTTTTCAAAAGTAATTCGACTATGAGTATTTCAGTCAATACATCCGAAAACTTATGGTGTAAATTATAGGGTTTAATTTCCAATATTTGTGCTATTGGGTGTTTCAGTACACTTATAAATACATCGAAAATTCAGTACATTCAAATTCGAAGGACGTGTAATTATAATTTTTACGGATCCAATATTTAGGAAATAATTTTTTTCAGGATTTTCAAAATTATTTAAGGGTTTTGATGCTTAAGTATAAGGTTATGGTACATTTCATGATCTTTTCTAAAGTAATTCGACTGTAAGTATTTCAGTCAATACACCCGAAATATTATGGTGTAAATGCACCCGAAATATTATGGAGTTACATTTTCATATAGATTCACTGATAGTTATGGTACATCCGTAAATTCATCGAAAGTGCAATTTGTTAATTCCAAACAATTTTTATATTGTGTGTTACAGGATACTCATTAATACATCGAAAATTCATTAAGATTAATGTCAAAATACGTGTTACTATAATTTTTAGAGTACAATATTTTAGGAAATCAATTTTATTTTCAGGTTTTTTTTAAAATTATAGGTTTTGATGCTCATTAGCTTATGGTTCATTTCATAGGCTTTTCCAAAAATACAACTTTAGTGAGTATTTCAGTCATTACACCCGTAAACTGATGGTGTAAGTGCGTTGGGTTACATTCCCAAAAGAATCACAAATAGTTTTGGTACGTCCGTATATTCATCGAAAGTACAATTTTTCGAATACTCAATAGTTGTGCTATTGCGTGTTTCTGTACACTCATGGATACATCGAAAATTATTTAGGATGAATGCCATATTTCGTGTTGCTATAATTTTATAAAGTTCCAATATCTTAGTATATAAATTTTTTACAGGTTTTTTTTATAAATAATTTACTGGTTTTGATACTAATAAGTTCATATATGATCCATATCATGAGCTTTTCCAAAAGGTTAAGGAAGTGTGTTTCAGTCAATACACCCGTAAATAATGGTATACATTCCCAAATAATTCACTGATTTCCGTCCGTACGTAATTATCGAAAGTTCAATGGATTCCGATAATTCCCTTTATTTGTGCTATTGAGCGTTATACATTACACTCATAAATACATAGAAAATTAATTAGAATGATTTCTTAAGGATGTATGACTATAATTTTTACGAATCCAGAATTTTAGGAAATAATTTTTTTCAGGATTTTTAATATAATTTATAGGTTTTGATGCTTATTAGTTTATGGTCCATTTCTTGAGCTTTTCCAAAAGTAATACGACTGTGAGTATTTCAGTCAATACACCCATAAGTTCATCGAAATTTCAATGGGTTTTATTCCCAACATTTGTGCTATTCGGAGTTTCAGTTCATTCAAAAATTAATGGAAACTTCAAGGCAATTCAATTCCAAAAATCTAAACATTTTATAATTTTTATTTATTATTTTAATTTAACTAATGTATCAGGTATGTAATTATACAGAGTGTTTCAATACATTCGTAAATGAATGGTATTTTTTAAGTGAGGTCACTCTTTAATTAATGGGTCCAATTCCCAATGAAAATTTTATGGAGTGTTTCGTTATTCGTCTGAAAATAGATATTGGTGTTTTTATTTAGAATAAATCTTAATATATAATAATTGATGTCGCAATTAAATTAAAAAATTTCAAATTACTTTACACAAAAAATGAAATTTTGTTTTTTGTAAGTTATTAAAATGAATTTTATTAAAAATCTAGTTCATTTTTTAATAGAAAATGTATTTCTTTGGTATAAATTCTATGTAAAGTGGTTTCCATTTTAATAATGATCTATTCTAACAAATTTGATTTGTTATACGCAATTTTATTTGAAAATTTATGGAGATTATAATACAATATACGCTGATGATAATAATTTATATTAGAAATCATCATAAATTTTAAGTATAAAGTTGCCGTTAAGTATAATGCTTCGATGTGTATAAATGGATTAATGAAAATCAAAATGGTGGATTCACCTAGCTCAATTTATTCAAAATAAATAATATTTCGCAAGAAAAGAAACCGAATTTACATAAATACATTTAAAACTTCATTCAATGGAATACGATTTTTTATTTTTAGAATGTTAATTTTTTTATTTTAATTCTTTATCTGCAATTCGATAGTTCTGTTCTATAAATCATTATCCATATTAATACATTTTCATTTCAAACTTCGAAAATTTCTCAAAAGATCAAAGGATTTTTTTATGGACTAAAAAATTAAATTGATGCAAAATAGTTTATTTTGATTGTTGGAATGTATAATCAATTCATTGGTTTATATTCCCAAAGTATACTACGTACTTAATGTTTCATTACACTGCACATTCATCGAAAGATCATTGGGTTCAAAGCCCAACAGATTGGTTACTGTTCAATCCTCGTCACATTTACCAACAAAATCATAATTCTACATTAAATGCAGGAAAGGGAGTTCTTCAAGGATAGCCTTAGGTTGGACATTTCTTTAATTCAATGTTATTTTAGCTCCATTTTTTAATATGATAACTTAAATGTATATTGTGTTTTAATAGTGGAGAAAAAATAAGGAAACAATCGTGGATTAGGCCTACTGGGGAAACCACGATTTAAAAATTAAAAAAACGCACTGATGTATCTTACCTCGAAAGGTGGTGTGGAAACAGATACAAAAATTACTAACAAAGTATTTTTTAAGTTTTCTTTAGGCTAAAATCAAGCAATCAACTGAAATTGTGGATGTTTAATTTTTTGGCTCAAGAATTACTAGAAGAAAGTAATTATTTAATTTTATGGATACTCGTGGATGATTTTAAATATTTACCCTTTACGAAACAGGTTGACGGCATTATTTCGAGAAAGGCCGCGTTTTTATTCCAATAACAGTAAATTTTTGAAGTTTTTCGCACGTTCTCTATATCATATATTAAAAAGTTTTAAAATTCATTAAATAAATGAATTTTTTTTAAAAAAGCTCAATTGAAATAATAAATTATGCAATAATTTTATAGAATTCTATTTCCTAAAATTTTCATATTTTTTACAGCAGAATCATACAGTGATTAATTAAGTAAACTGAGATTTTTACTTAGGGAAAAAAACCATGATATACTTATTTTGTATAAATAAAATCACTTTCTTTCTTTGATAAGTTAATCGTTAAAATATTGTTACGCGATAATGTCAATTTACTCTTATTGTATTGTATTAATTGTTGGTTTAATTATATTTTAATAAATCATTATTATTGCGAAATATTTACTTTAAATTACAACAAAAACCTACGAACGTTTTCAGAAAAAGTATAAGTGAAATATCGAATAGAATAAGTACTAAGAAAATAGATTGATCAAAAGTAACAAATAAGTATTGAATATATATATATTGAATATATATATATATATATATATATATATATATATATATATATATATATATATATATATATATATATATATATATATATATATATATATATATATATATATATATATATATATATATATATATATATATTTGTTACTTTTGATCAATCTATTATATAATTAATATATATATAATTAATTACATTAAAAAAAAGAAATTTTTTTATTATACTTTAAATATTCTTCGAAAAAATTCCAAAGAACTTGACTTTGTATTTCAGGAATTTAGAATGTGTGGGTAATTGTTTTAAACTTATAAAATATGAAACTAAAATAATTTGCCTTTAAAAAAATTACGTGAAAGTTCAAATTAATATCTGAAAAATCTGATTGTACTTTTGTCATCCGTAAAAATTAACTGATTCTAATTACCCTGCAGCTTTATAAGGATATGGATAACAAGACAGTATGTTTCGAAAGTATGATGGTGTTACTGGGCAGTAAGGAATGAGGTCATTAATCGCCACCATATTGTGCTGGTTTAAGTGATGGAATTAATGTATAATGTTATAGCTGTTCTTGTTAAAAAAATATGTGTTTTCAGTGCTTGTGTAGTAAGTATCGTGAAGTTTTAGGACTTTTCAAACGTATGACATCATTCCTTACTGCCCAGTACCACCACTATCTTTCGAAACATAAACCATAAGAGCGGGCGCACACCAACAGATTTTCTGATCAAAAAATCTGATGTAACTAAATAACATGTATTTTATATAGACTCCGCACAAGCTAAGATTTTCTGATCAGAAAATCTTATGGTCTGCGTGTACATATAATGCTGTCTGAAGTAGCTTCTGAATTTCTGATCAAAAAATCTGATGTTACATCAGACAACATCATAAGATTTTCTAAAGTAGGTCAGTTAGCCATTAAAGTAATTAATTAATTTAAAGTAACCGTTATTAACAGTCATGTATATTACGAACGTCATTGTGACTATTTGTAAAAAAAAAATATATAATGGAATACATATAACATTTAGTAAATGAATAAAGAGATTAACAATAAGTCATCATCATCCATTTTTATATTCCCGCAAAAAGTATAAAATAAATATGCAATAAAAGTTCATTGAATGCGCTACAAGAACATAGATCGGACTGACACAAATCCGATAATATCCGATGGTATATATGCGCGCACCTGCTTAAGATTATTATTCTTATAGGACTGTCTGATAGTGTGCGTTGATCTTCATATTTTCTTATCAGAAAATCTGATAGTGTGCGTCCGCTCTAACTGTTGCAACTTGTATAATGTATAATCTTTTTTAATGGTTAAGTTGGGTCATGGATCTAATTATCCCATTATACCGATTTTCCTCATTTACCTGTTTACCAAAAGTTCAACTACCTGTTTCTTGTCGTTTTTCAGTTATCTTGATGACGAACGGGAGACTGAGATGGGTTAATACTAATATACTATGACTAAACTATATATATATATATATATATTATATATATATATATATATATATATATATATATATATATATATATATATATATATATATATATATATATATATATATATATATATATATATATATATATATATATATATATATATATATATATATATATATATATATATATATATATATATAAAACACTCTAATATCTATACAGTTATAAATTATAAATATATATATATAAACTTATTTTCTTATAACACTTTTCAAGCGTAAGTATTAATTTCATTCATTTCAATGACAGGGTAAATAAACAGAAATGAACTTTAGACTTATTATATAAAATTAAGCCAATACATCTTATACTATTAAATACTAATTCTTATTATTATTTTATGTTTACAAAATGAACTGTAGAAATATAGTAAGTGTACAGTGGCTATAATCTGTATCTATTCTTATCACATTAAACAAATAAAACAAGTTAAGGTAACTAATAACAGAGTTAATTTTTTAGATATTCGATATAAGATTGAGCATCAATGTTTGAACTACTTTAATCATTAGCATTCATAAAACACTCTAATATCTATACAGTTATAAATATATATATATATATATATATATATATATATATATATATATATATATATATATATATATATATATATATATATATATATATATATATATATATATATATATATATATATATATATATATATATATATATATATATATATGCTAATGATTAAAGTAGTTCAAACATTGATGCTCAATCTTATATCGAATATCTAAAAAATTAACTCTGTTATTAGTTACCTTAACTTGTTTTATTTGTTTAATGTGATTAGAATAGATACATATTATAGCCACTGTACAATTTCTACAGTTCATTTTGTAAACATAAAATAATAATAAGAATTAGTATTAAATAGTATAAGATGTATTGGCTTAATTTTATAAAATAAGTCTAAAGTTCATTTCTGTTTATTTACCCTGTCATTGAAATGAATGAAATTAATATTGACGTTTGAAAAGTGTAATAAGAAAATAAGTTTATAAACTCTTGCAGAACGTCATTACTGCCATAATGAAGAATAATGTTGTATCTATTGCAACGTTGCTACAACAATTAGGAGAAGTATATCTAGAGAAAGAGGTTTTTCCCTTTTTGCTATCCACAAATAATAAATATGTCTAGAAATTTTTTAGGTTGAGCAGTTAACTGAGTAATACTATAGGTGAAAGCTCTTATGTATTTGACAACGTTGCTTACGAATGTAAAATTACATACGATTGTTGTCGCATCGTGATGGAATTCTTACGATTTCAGTATTTGATTATGCATATCTTACACAGTGCGATTTCGTACATGTAATTTTCTTATGGAAAGTAATCTCTATTACACAACAGTTGCAACAATACCATATATGTGACAAAAGTATAGCATATATTCAAAGATATAAATATTGCAGGATATTATAAGCATTTACTTAATACTCGCTACTCTTCGTTCCTTTTCTTTAAAGCATATGTATGTATTTAAAAAAATTTATGATCTGCTTTATAAGATGCACCTATTAAGCATGTTCTATATGGTTTATCTAACCTTTTTTTTTGTATATAAACAAGCATTGACAAGTTTTTATTTTTAAATATTAAAAATAACATTATTTAACTCTCTATCTTTGTCATAAACATTGATTTATATGACTGTATAAACAAGAATAAAAAAAAGTTGCCCATATGATTTTAAGAACGAAGGATTTTAACAACGATTTTTTTATCACATGTATGATTTCAAATCACGAAAATCACGTCGTGTGCGACTATACATTGGTTTCCATAAGCAAATCATATGTATGCAATCGCCGATTTCACGCAAATCGCGTCGTGTGCGATGTGCCTTAGAATTTAATTTTTTTAATTTAAATAGAAAACTTTTTTTATGGATTTAATAATAAAATCGTAATATAACACTACTTAACTAAAAACATACTCTTTTTGTTTAAATGCAAATAGTTTAAATTTTTCGCTCTTATTTTCTAAACTATTATTTCAGCCCTAATCTAACCAGATCCACATAAAGCTATGTAAAGAAATTTCAAATCACTAGATTCAACTTCACTTGGCTACTTACAAATTCAAACACCTGTTATTTTTTTAAATGGTGATTTGGAATTAAATCAAGTAAGATAAAAACTAAAAGAGTTAATTGTTTAAATAAATAATAACACTTAATAATTAGCTAATATCCACTATTTATTTATAAAAATAATGGTAACAATATTGTTTCGGTTAATATAACCATTTTGAAACAAACTTGTTTAAATTTTCAACATATGATCGAGTATCAACAACTAAAATTAATCATTGCATTCATAAAATACACGTGATATCCAGTTTATATAGTCATATATATTTACATCACAAAATTAATATGTACTGTAATTATATTTGAGCTAACTTGCTAAATTTGAGGTATAATTGTAGCGAATCCAAAAAAAAAAAAACGTTTCAAACAAAAGTTGTTTATTTTATAAAAATTAATATATTTTGTTTCGAATTTCATTTATGGTTCAAAAGTTTTATCGGATGCATTGGTCACAATGGTCCAATTTTACTTATTTACGAACTTGCATTTTCATTTTTTCGCGGCACCAAAATTTCACCACGCTTTGCTTATTTTGCCATTTTGTTTATTGTTGCTGTAAACTAAACAGACAGGAACAGATCTGTCATTGTACAGATACACAAGCACTTAATTCTCTTAATTATCGACATTATCCACTGGATAATTTAATATTTCTTCCAATAAAATGTTTCTCATAAAATTATCCATTTGCAACTATTTACAGGAATTAAATTATATTCCTAAATTTAGTACTGTCAATTTTATTCAGTCTATGACGTTATGTACGGGATATAATGTAAACCGTAAGCTATAGTCAGCTTGTAAGATTTTAATTTTTTTATGCTGACTAGCTTACTAAGTTTAGTAAGTACTTTCTTCGGCCCAACACGCGCAATCTCTGAAACTGCTTAAAATTTAAAATCCCAAAGACATATATATAATAAGTAAATAAATACTGATGAGGAATTGTAAATTTTTAAAAGATACCACGTGGAAAGATTCGATCATTTCTTTTCAATTATAAATAGAAATTTATTTAATTAAGATTAAATAATATTCGGTTCCATATTTATAAGTAAGTACTTGTTGGTTTTAAAGATGGATATGGATATAATAAAATATGAACATTAATTATTGAAATGAAAATTTGAAATGAAAGTTAAAGAATAAATTACGCGATTTCGAATGCATTTAAAAAAAGTATACTTCAGGTTCTTTTTAGATATTAAGTCGTCTTAGAAAGATATAAATATCATTTACAGTGTTATTTTTGCCGGAAGTAGCTTAAATTTTATGAAAACAAACCACATATTTTTAAACCTATTCATA
The DNA here is from genome assembly GCA_020423425.1 of Chrysopa pallens. Classification (NCBI taxonomy): domain Eukaryota; kingdom Metazoa; phylum Arthropoda; class Insecta; order Neuroptera; family Chrysopidae; genus Chrysopa; species Chrysopa pallens. The sequence continues at coordinate 39,429,895 of CM035591.1, read as the reverse complement.
TTTTGGAATCGTCCAAAATAATTTAAATATGGTGGTATCGTTGCCTTTGGAAAAATAATTGACATTTATTTGGTTTTATATCCTACCATTTTTCAACTGTATTATATGTATTTATGGCAGTTAACCCTTATGTGAGTGACAAATAAAACACCTATATCAGAGTGACGAGGTACCCGGGTACCTTCACACAGTTTATACGTAATGTAAACAATCAAGATCTGCTTTTACGTTACACATACTTTGAATATTATTATTTTAGTTAAGTTAAACATTTGACGATCTGCGGCGATCAAAGCGGAGGAGGGGTGGAGTGCGTTACATGGTTATCGGCGCGCAAGAAAGAAACACTGAATCCATTCAATGCATCGCGCTTGATACTGACACTTGACTGTATACGTTTGTTTCTATTGTAGGAGCTTATTTATATTTTGTGAGTTTATAACTATTTCATTATGAATATTGAAGCGAGTACTTCTAAACAAAGATCACGTGTTCGAAGTTATAATTCATCAGAATTACTAACGATATTAGCAGAACCTTCTAGTGACGAAGGTGCGTTTGTTGCTTCTGATAATGAACATGATTATATTCCTTTGGTTGAAGAGGGTCGATTGGAAATTTCGGATGTTGAGCCAGAAGCTGAAGTCGAAAGTGAGATTGACTCTTACGATTCCGATGCGAGCTTTGAAGGGGAATCGTTTGAAAATATTCTTTTTGCAAAAGATGGAACGCGGTGGCAGTCTGACCCACTTCCCAGAACACAAACTAGTAGTCGAAACATTATTCGTCAACGGGGCGGGGCTGCATCTTTCAGTAAACTTTACAATGAAATGGAAATATTCAAAAATCTATTGTCCAATGAAATGTGTGACATAATCTTGAGGGAAACTAATCGAAAAGGGACTAAGATTACTGAAGCATACAATAATAAACTGATAGAAAATTACCCTGATATTAGCAAGCGACCGAAACAAAAAATATTCAAACCATTCACAGAACAAGAATTGGATGCATTTATTGGTATTCTAATCTTTAGTGGGGTACATAGATCTAATAAAGAGCATTTGACTGAACTGTGGAAATCCAGTCACTTACCATTATTTCGGGCTGCGATGTCCCATGATAGATTCAAAATGCTGTTACGCTTCATAAGGTTTGATAATGATGTAACGCGCCCTGAACGTTTGTTAGCTGATAAAGCAGCCGCTATACGAGATATTTGGACTATGTTTATTTCAAATTTGAATAAAATCTATAAGCCTCGTGAATGTATTACCGTTGACGAACAGCTATATGGATATCGTGGGCGGACTCGCTTTACTCAATACATGCCATCGAAACCTGAAAAGTATGGCATAAAAATATTCTGGGCTTGTGATGCAAATAATTCCTACCCCCTAAATGGACAAATATATACAGGAAAGTCAAGTGATGGCAATCGTCAAACAAATGTTGGAGAATGCACTGTATTAGATCTTGTGGCTAAATATAAAAATTCAGGACTAAATGTAACTACGGATAATTTTTTTACGTCTCTTCAACTGGCTCATTCCTTGAATTCGTGGAATATGACACTAGTTGGAACGGTAAGAAAAAACACACGGTTTCTTCCTGCAAATATGCAAGCACACAAGGAGAGGGCGATTTATTCTTCTAACTTCGCCTTTAGCAAAGAAGCAACCGTGTGCTCCTACGTACCTAATAAGAATAAAGCAGTAATAATGATGTCATCAATTCACATGTCACCAGTTATTGAAAGTAATTAGGAAACTGCCAAGCCAGAAATAATTTTATATTATAATAAAACCAAAAGTGGAGTGGACAACATGGATAAGCTGTTAGCAGAATATACCGTAAAACGCAGAACGAATCGATGGCATTTAGCACTTTTTTACAATATCATTGACATTGCAGCTTTGGCAGGATATATAATTTACATGGAACATAACCCACAATTTGTCTCTAGTGACAGACGTAGAAAGTTTTTGAAATCATTGAGTCTACAACTGTGTGGTAAAAATATAGAACAACGATCAAAAAATTGCATTGTGATATCAAAATTGCATGTGAGATCTGCAATGCAGGACGTTCTTGGCCAAGAACTAAGGCTTTCGGTTTCTTCTGGATCTACAACTTCGATAAATCAGCCTAGACGAGATTCTACAGGACGTGTTGCAGTCGCCGGAAGTTGCTACATATGCAGAGAACTCAAACACAAGCAAAGAAAAACCCGAAAAGCTTGCACTAACTGCAGAAAACCAGTTTGTGATGAACATGCAGTAACTCGTCCAACATGTAACATCTGCTTCGAGAGCTGTGCTAATTCTGTATAAACAAAGAATTTGTATTTTTTATATAAATAAAACATTTTAACAAATGTTTATTATTTCATTTTTGTACGAAATTATAAATACTTTTTCATAGTCATACAAAATGCAAAGAGGTAACCGGGTACTTTGTCACTCTATTGTGAGTATAAAATATGTTTTGGTTTCCACAAAACATTGTAAATAGTTGACTGGGTCATAACATTAAAAAATATATAATTTTTAAATAGTTCAGAGCTCTCAGGAAACGACAGCTACCTACTGGGCGTAAAACATACTTTTTTTTAAATTTGAAAATGCTAAAGGTACCCGGGTAACTCGTCACTCACATAAGGGTTAAGATATTCGTAAGTTAGTCTAAATGAATCTAAATATCAGAAATAAATATAAATTCGATTATTGTAAATAATAAAATAATATTTTCTATTAATTTTTACTATTTAAAAATTGTAAAAAGTAAAAGCATAATTTTTTTCCTTTATCAGTTAATTAGATGTATTCGTCTATGCTAATTAAATTTGTAGAAAATTTTTCTTAAAATTTTTAAAAGTCGATTTAGTTTATATAAAACACTTCGAATTATGTTTTAAATTTTGAAGTCAAAATTTTATTCATAATAACCATATCAAAGTTTTAAGCCTCAATAGGTAGGTATCATTGAAATTGTTCGGCATTTAGCTTCCAAAGTATAAGTTGACATGTTGCAGGCCGTTAGGAATAGGAATACTATAATATATTTATATCCAGGCATTGTTATACAAACACAAAACTACTGTTAGAAAAACTCCACTTTCATCTGTTCTATCTCATCAAGATATATTAATGTTCATACAGGCTTACAGTACAATATGAAATAAACCACAATGGATTTATACATCTACACTTTAGATTCTAAGCATTGCATAAAATTGAGGAGCCAATTTATGGTTTTGCTTTATAAGAGAGAATCCCTTGCCAATTTCTAAAATAAAGTAAATTGCGTAATGTGCTCTTTTTTTGCCGCCTTGTATGACAACTAGGTCGATTTTCCTTTTTATCAAATGTTACATAATTGGCGGGGTCATATTTAGCAACAATTTTTAGATTTTTTATCTATATGACCAAAATTACTTAATTATCAGCATAAATAAAAACAAGATGTCGTTAATCACATCGATATTATTATCATTCGACTTTTTGAAGTAAGTACAACTCAACATCATTTGTGTGTATGCTAATGACCCATCTAATGGTCTATCAATAAGAATTGCTTTGGATAACCAAAATCGCTTTCAACACTTAAGCTATCTTCATTAATGATGCAGCTTCTAGTAGAAATGCTTCGATCAATCTCGTGAAAAAGTCAGTAACAACAAAAGTACTTGTTTTTCATTTTGATGTTCGAGAATATGGACGCATCAAATCGATGTTTATTATCACTCATGGTGACTTATACGTCTCATCGACTGGTTTCTAATTTAATTGTTTCACTCAAGTGCAGGATTCTCATTATTTTACATATTTTTGTAAATCATTATGTATATCATACCAGTAAACGTGGCTTTAGATTTGTGGGTACATTTCTCTCCAACCAGGGTGTGACGTATCTTTGATGTCGTGATATTTCTTCTACGTGACGATGTTCTACGGAGACAACTGGTAATTCCTGTACCATCTGCTGACTATGATACCAGAGTACCTCGTCAGAAATAATATGATTTTTTTTTCTTTCTCGTTAATGAAGATTATTTTTCAGTGGACTATTTACATCACAAATGCAGTTTCGTTTGACAGAAACATCTCTATCTTCATTCTGCCAACGTCGAATATCATTCAGTGTGAGTGTTTCGATATCGATTTTATTGAGGATTATTGGTATCTTGGCTTTCTCGTGCAATATCTCCTATAGAATATCTTCAGTTTCTTCGCCTTCAACCTGTATTTTGGATAAGGAATTGGCAACTACGTTATTTTTCCTGGAACTTGAATAATAAGCTCCCAATGCCCATGGTGTTAGTTATAGATTACTTTCTTTGGTGTGATCTGGGGTGTACTAGTTTTGGTGCATTTACTTTTAATGACTTCAAATTTTCGAATGCATTCTACTTAATTGCAATCCATCATCATTTGATATTTTTTCCTCAATATTTCAGTCAAGAGTACAGCTAATTCATCATAGTTCTTCACAAAACTCCGGTACCAACCACATAATCCTAAAAATTATTGTAGTTGATGTCTGGTTCTTGGCTGTATGTTTAGCGAAAGCTTCTTTTCTTTTTTTCGGTCGATACTATCTTCATTTAGAATGTGTTCTAGATATCTTAGTATTATTCTGCCAATAACGCATTTGCTTGACTTGACTTTTTAAATCATATTGTTTCAAACTTTGCAATAATCCAAATAAATTGCGTAAAAATATTCGATAGATCCAGTTAGGACCTCATTCATTGGATTTTGAAACGAAACTGGCGTGTTATTTACACCGAAAGGAATGACTCTAAATTGTTACAATCCTTTTGAGGCAATAAACGTCGTATATTCCTTCGATTGCGGATTTATCTCCATTTACCAATATCCTGATTGAAAATCCGAAGTTGAAAATATCTTGGCCTCTTCAGTTTTGTTAATATATCTTGGAAATCTTGTAGTATTGGATATTCGTTACCCTTCGTAATTTCGGTTGATTGTCAATAATCCACATTTAATCGAAAGCGTCCATCATTTTTCTTTCTTAACAGTGCCGGAGCGGCCGAAGACGGTGTTGATGGATGTTGATTTTGTTTCTCCCAGAGTTGAATTTGTAACTCAGCCAATATTTCATATTTGATATAGTCATATTTGCCAAATTTTTAACGGTCTTCCTTCAATGTATAGGTATTTGTTTTAAGCCCATTATGTATAAGCGCTTTTAAACCCCTTTGGTTTGTACATGGTTCAATGAAAAATAACCATTATCATTTGAAGTAACAAAAGTTTCAATCATTACGTTAATGATATCTTAGAAAAACAACACATAAAACATCGTTCTTAGTGAATGCTAAAACTGAATAGATTTCTCTGACCACTAGATTAATCATTTTGATCTAGTTTACTAGAGTAACAAATATAATTTCTAACCAAATGTCATGGATAAAACATACATACATAATATACTTTGTTATTCTGTTTTGACCATCTTTTCATATTAATTAAAATATAATTACTAGCAACAAGCCTTTAGCAAAACAAACAAATGTAATTATTATTTCTATGCCGTACTGATAATTTAAAATATAGGCTACAAAACTCTTCAACATATAATTAATAAAATAAAAAAAAAATAATAATAATAAAAAAATAAAATAAAACACCATGATACTTTTCTTTTCAGTTTACTTATTGTGTGGAAAAAACACAATATTTAATTTACTTAATTTTAATTAAAAATTTGTTTAAATTATTTTACAACGATATATAAGACGACACACAATTTTAGTAATAAAAAAACGAAGATTTATTTTGATATAGGGTTATTAGTTTCCGAACTGAAATATAGCAAGGTAAGAGAATCCAAAATAAACAAGTCGAAATACTAGCTTTTACCTACAGGGTGCCATTTTAAAATTGCACTTTATGGTCATCTCAATTCATCAAAACTATGAATATTTCTTAAATTGTGAACTAGTTTTGACATTGGAAAATCAAATTAAGGTAATTACATGCTCCAAATTAAACAATGACAAAAGGTTAAATTTTTAAAATTAATTTTCCTTAAACATTCATCAAAACTGACCTTTTCCTCATTATAAAAATTGAGAAAATTATCCCACCCCAAGTAATAAAAAGTTACAAATTTTACCACGAGTGTCTTTCGAAGGGTTATGGAGCCAATGATCACGAATACGAGTTGATAAACAAACGAAAGATTATTTCAACCCCAATAAAATCACCCCTTTACGTGTCAGAGATATAAAATTTTAACTTCAATTCTGAGGGTAGTTTTATTGTGATTGGCACAATATTCAGTTGTTTTTTGACTTTATATTCTTGATCAGCAACTCCAAAAACCACAGAAAGACAATTTTCGAAACGAAATTTTGAATTTTAAAAATTTTTTATCCCTGCCACTTCTGGGGTGGTTCTAATGGGGTTGCAAATAACCTTAGTTGCTTTTAAGCCTTGTAATTTTGATCAGTGGCCCCAAAAGCTCCCTAAAGATAACGTCTGAGGTAAAATTTTGAATTTAAAATATGTTTTATCTTTGTTAGGTCTATGGTGTTTTTACAGAGTTAAAATCATCCTTAGTTGCATCGGATTCGTTATCAGCGGCCATAAAAACTCCCGGCAGACGGTGAAATTTGTAGTGTTTTAAATTTGTTTATCAATTTTACTATTTGGGATGGGGAAACTACCCTTACTTGCTCAATTTTCAAACTGAGACATAGGTTAGTGATAATGAATGTTCCTAAAGGTCTAAGGAATACGTGTAACAATAATTTTTAAAATCGGAACTGTTCCTACAGTTTTCCACATTACAACGTTTATTCCAGATTATTTGCCGTATTATATTAAGAGTACATGTCGTATATAACTAACTACTTTAATACAGATGTTATTTGAAATACTAATAACCAATAGACTATTACTCTTCGATTTTTTTAGTTGATATGTCTATCTACTATATAAGCGAAATACCATTCATCTCGAAAACTATTTAATCGATTGACTAGAAATATAGCACAATTGCTCATTTCGCGATGTAAACGCTCATTAAGAACGGATTTTACGAAAATTCTTACAAAAAATAATAATTATCTACATAAATAAAAATGAATCTATAAATGTGTTGCTAAACGCATATATAATTAAAAGGTTGAATTGATTTGGCTATTATTTTTAAATATGCAATTAAGTTCGAGGCAGGTTCTTGTTGGGAGAAAAACTGGAAAAAATGTAAAAACTTCACATACGTATACATATTTTAATGCCAAGAAACAAAATTTTAACAATTGAAATGGCTTTAATGACCTATTAACGATTGTATGATCATAAAAGGATAATTGACATGAGGGTGTCTTATATAAAGTAAGGGACATCTTAGGTATTTTATGCATTTCTAAAGATGACTCAAATGAGGGTATAAAATATTTTAATGTACTGCACAAACCACGAAGTTCTAAAAAGCTAATAAATAAGACCAGACATATCTGTTATAATGTAAAGGAGACCAAGTCTTCTTTTAACATATTTTATACCAGAAAACAGTAAATTTAAAATTCTAATAAATGTTGTCTCCGTACTTTTACAATGTTTCTAGTTAAAGTATAAAATCATAAATTTATTATTTTTGTATCATTAATTAACATTTAAAGTACTTATGATGACCATAAATTGCTTTGAAATAAATATCTCGACCACGGTAAAGACAAAAACAATAGTTATGATTTTAAAAGTCTATGTATTTATATAAAAGAAAATATTATACTGACTGACATATCAATTCCTAAAGGAAACTGCTTGGTCAAGAAGCACTACATTTTGCATGAATGTTTCTTATATGACGTAAGTGAGCCCTAAGAAATGATTTATTGAAATTCGTCATCTAAGTTGTTGAAGTGTAGGTTCATACTTTTATATATCAATCCATGTACTGCACAAATCTCTAGGCTAAAAAGCCAGGCTTTTAATTAAAACTACAAAATTCTCACATAAGATGGAGCAGGGCTAAGTTTCTACATTTCAACTCCAAAAAGGAGAAATGGGTTGTAAATTATTAAATTGTCGATATTGCTACAAACTGTTAAGAGAAATGAAATTAAATTTTTGAAAAAAGTATCTTATAACGTTGGTGAGGACTATGATAAGATTTTTTTTAAGTCAACCCCTAAAAAGGAGAAGAAGGTGTTCAAAATTTGAAATTTTTAAAACAAAATAGTGTTAAAACTGTTGAGTTAGTCCATATTCGTATGACCGTCAGGTCGTAAGCCCAGTTGTCACCGCCCAGTTGTCACCAAGAACGTATAGAGAAAGCAAGCTGTCTGTATCGAGTAAACTTATGATTTATTAACTTTTTTCGGTGAATTTATATCCCTTATAATCAAGCATTCTATTTTTTTTATCAGCACATTGCAATGATTTGAAATTGACTAACCTTCAACGTTAGGTATAATAAATAAATAAATGTACCTGAACAAAATTTAGAAAAAAAAACCATTTACAATTGATTTGAGCTTGAATTCTTTGAGAAGTTGTGTGCCAATTTTGTTTCGTAAATTCACTCTAAAGTAACTTACAATGTATTAAAACTTCTATATCATATAGCCATATTGTATTACATTGCGGTGAACTATGGTACATTACTACATGAATACGAAATATAATGTCCGTCTAATGTTTTGAATATAAATTAGTCAAAAACATATGACGCACGTTTCTACTGCATGCAGCACCATCATCGTACAAACAGCGATATCTATTAATGTGAAAAGGTATGTATAATGGTATCGTTTCGAAATTCCATGTTTTGTAACGATAATATGCTTAAATATATACAGTGTAAAAGCTAACACACATTGATATTTATTCGATAAACCGCAATCTAATGATATGTATCACAAACTATTCATAGATTTTATATAAGTCTATTCATAGATTGTATTATACATAATGCATAATACAAGTAAAGTAGTATATTTGATTTTTCAAAAATCTGATTTAATATAGTGTTTACCTAAAGAATTCAATACAACATTTTCAAAATAGATTTCGGTATTCAGCATTTACCCGCATAGTGATCTATTTTTACCTGGATACTTATGCGACACCCGCATCTATAAAGAAATACAAGATGTAATATTAGTATAATTTTTTGAGCACTTGGAGAATAATTCTTTTTATTTATGTCTCGATTTCGATTCGATGTCAAGACTTACTCCTTATAAAGGACATATGGACTCAAGATAATATAAAAAGATATAACGCCTCTACTTCTATACGTGGCACATATTTTCTAACTGACAAAAGTACTTGGAAACTTTAACCCTTTTCATCAAGATAATTGTTAGATAATGCACATATACTAAAATCATATGATTCGAAATTTGATATTTGAATCCTTATAAGAATCTAGAATTTCTAAAATAAGAAATTTTTTAAATTCAAAATTTATAAACTTCCGAATTTGAATTTGATTGACCAATCGAGATTTTGATGATGAACTTAAACATGAAGTAAACTTTTAAGCTAGTATGTAGATATCATTTGTATGCATGGTTAAGGGATTTGATTTATGGAGTGTTTAAAAATTATCTAAGGTAAATGTACTTGTAACCTACACCACAGTACTACGCGACTATACAAATTAAACTATATATGCGTTTTGGAGATTTATTGTAGTTTAAGAATTGTTCATAGATGCAAATCTCACAATTCATTATGTAATTGAAACTACATTCACTTATTTCAAATTTTGTCGGATGTGCTACCAAATATACACCACAGATCCTTGGAGATCAACTATAGATATTTTAAGTAATAATAACTTCAATCTCACTATTTTGTATATTTGTATACAAACATGAGTCCGAGTCTTCCGAGTCTATTGTCCTGGATGTCCATTGCTTCATCCTTGCAATCCAGAGATGTGAAACCTGCAAAAAAAAAATTAAATTAAAAAATTACAAACTTCAAGGGATGTTATGAATAGCCAGGGTCTAGTCCTTTTTTACTCTCATTCAAGAGTAAGTTAGTTTCTGCACGACCAGAGAAGTTATAGTCCTTGATGAAATATCCTGGCGTATAATATCAGGCATAATAGCAGAAAGTTGTTCCCTGGTAGGAAAAGGAAAATTACAAAAGTTATTACGTTTCTCGTTCTTGGCGGTGGGCTTGATTTTATAGGGAGCATTTGATTAGACTAGGATTCGGCCCACATACTCGTGTCTTAAAGTAATATAGTACACGTAGTACAGGTATTCGAATGGGCATACCGAAATGAGATCATCGTTTCCGGTTGAGATTTGCACACTTTACATAGAGTAATTGAGACGTCAAAATTACATACATGTTTCTGGTGTGTAAGGATTGAAATCACTCCATTTTGGACTTCTTCCTCAAACTTGAGTCCATCTAATCGGAGTAATGAAAAAGTAAGATGAACGGGCAGACCACAGGAGTCAAGATGACGGTAGAGCATACCTTCACAGTGGAACGTTGTTGAATTTTACTAAGAAGGTCATGTTATCATGGAAATCTCGATTAGTCGAATTAAAGATGAGAATCAATTTTGATGCTTCATGTTGTGCTGCAGAGAATAAAAATACTCCGTTACCTTATAACTCGTGATCGTGCGTGAGTGTCATAAGGAGATTTTGAAAGTATATATTTGATTTATAAAGAAATATAAAAGTATTGAAATAACTTGACTGAAAAAAATTATTTAACCCATTATATTGAAAATATAATGATTCCTTTAAAAAAAAACAATATTTATGATAAAAATGCCTGAATATTTATTACAAAAAAAAAAATATGCAAAGTCCCACAAATAATATGTAGCTATATAAATTCTTAATATCTCTGATATCCGATGTGTCATATAATTCTTTTGTTTGAGAAAGTTTGAAGAGAATACACTTATTTTATAGTGTGGGCATGAATAGTATCCGGATATTCTAAAAATAATTATTTAATTGATTGGAAATTTGTAAACGAGTAAGGCACAAATAACTGAATTTCAATTTTATATTCAAATTAATACATTTCATTATAAATGAAGATGCCATTCAAAATACATTACGTCATCTTTCTAAAAAAAGAAAAAATATATTAGTCGATTCGCTCGTAGGCAGTTTGGTCTTTTCTATTGACTAATTTTCCAAACCACAAAAAAAATTACATTTTTAGAAATTCCTTTTTAGGTATAGAATACGCCACGAAAATTCAGCTTGCCGTCTCTTATCATTTTGAGTTATCTTAAAGACGACAGGCGGACGAATGTACAAACACAAATACTTCTAAAATTTCTGCTTATTTTATTTAATGTTGTAGAAGAAACAAAAGTGGTCGAATCATTTTTCAGGACATTTCTCAGGGAAAAACTTTTACAACTTAAGTCTGTTTATTTAAACGTTATAGAAGATCAGTTGCAAGCAGAACAATGGAGTGGCATATTTTAAATAAGGCGAGTTATTTTAAGAATGTATTGTATTTTGTCATATTAAAGCAAATGGCTGTATGAAATGCTTTACAACAGGTTTTAATTTAGTAAAAATATAAATTTAATATTAAAACAAAAAAGCACATTATTTTATGTTTAAAAACAAATAATTTTTATATGGATATTATATTTTAGAATATATAAATAAAATAGGTACATATTGAAACAGATGGTACCATGTAACATGTTACATAATGGGTACAATATGGTTAGGTACGTATAATGGGTACAATGTATTTAGTTAACTATAACTTTAGCGAGAGAACATATTATTCGATATACATACGGGTTTTATTATCTATATACTGATTTTCCATAAAAATACAATCTTACAATAATGTTACATAAACAAATACATTTGTCGAAAGAAATTTTCGAATATGGTTTTTTTACATAGTAAATTCGGGAGTATCTAAGTTTACGTTCGAGTTTATCGAACACAAATCTGTGTTCATTTTTAATTACTGGTTTTCTTTTATCAATTTGTTTAATCCTTAGACCATTCAAAATTGATTCCTCAATATCTAAGGCGTTTTCTAGGAACAATGGTGAATCAATACTTGAAAATAAAGTTTGTCAAGCTTGGAGTTCAAATTCTCAAGTAACATTACAGGACCTCGTTTTAACTTCTAAAAGTCAACAAAAGGAAAATCGACGATTGACGTTTTATCCTGTTTTCAATCAAGGCTCTGAGATTGCTCTGCACCATCAGGTGGACATTGTACATTACTTCTTTATATGAAACAAGTTGACTTTTATCATTGCTACTTTTCATGCATATCTCATTACGACTTTGAACATTTTTTATATATAAAATTTGTGTTTACTTTTGTTTTTCTGACGATAAATTATATGAGGCAAGTACATATGCATAATCAATCTTAACAAAGAACCTTAACAGTTTCTCATTCTTAATTTTTACATTATGAGAACAAATTCCATCTTATACTACAAACATCTAATTTAATTCTCAGAAATTAAAGTTTCGAGTTTTTCAGAGATCATTCTAATCGAGAATTCGTATATTCATGTCAAATAAATGAAATAACTTGCTTATTAAAACACAAAATAATTTTATGATGCTTACAATTATAATATACAGAATATTAATAACTCTCTATATAGCCCAAAGTTTAAACCTAGATTGATGAAATTTCAAATACGAAAATTTTTGTTTGAAAAAATTATTCGTTAACTGCTTAAATTCTACACAATTTCATTTCCATATTCAGTTACTAAACCCATAAAGCATTATTATTATTATATAAATAACTATGTGGCCTATAATTGATTGATTAAGTATCATTGAACTATTTTAAATTGTTTGCTTTAGAAAACATATTACAAATTAACAAATGTGTTTTTAATTACTAGACTTTGAGGTGAAATTGTAGCTATTCTAAGTAACTAAGCAAAGTGTCAAACAAAAGTTTCCTGTTTTCAAGAGTAAAGGTTTTATTTTGTTTTGAAAAAGATGAGGTTATATTCAACACGAATAAGTGAACCCATTTTTCTCAATCAGGAACTTAAATTCAGTATTTAGGACAACTATCTAAATTTTCTCTTTTTTTTGACTTATCATGCTGCCAGTCATACGAAAATGGGTTATTAAAGTTATTCTTTTAGCGAGCATGGCATAATTTTGTTAGAATGGTCAATGCTTTCCAGCGTTACAATTCTTTGGACTAAATTTCCTAATCCTTCAAATATTTCATGTATGACAGGTATAAAAAGATATTTGACACATTAAGGTTTTATTTAAATATTCTTAAAGTTACGTCACATATACATTTAAAATTTGTGCATAATATATCCAACTGAATACTATTTTATGCTATACATTTTTAATTTGAAAATTGTATTTTCTAACTCCTACCCTTTTAAAATATGGTTTTAAACATTTTGTTTTAACACTTCTTTCACACCCTCCATGATGAAATCATTAATTGATTAGAATTAGTGTTCCCATAAATTATTCTCTACTTTTTTGAAAATACATAAAAACTCTTGATCCATATTTATTTTATGATTATGTAAGTATTCATGTTTCCATTAAAGTTAATAATATTTTCTTAGTAAATATTAATGAATATGAATAAATTTGTATAAGTAGGAAGTTCAAACATTAATTTGAGATAAAACTTTATTATTAAGAAATTAAAAACACAACAAAAAATTTTATTATCCTTAGATTTTGTAGTTCCAGAAATTATTTTCTATCTAATTACTTTTTGTAAACAATTGAATATCATCGAAATTTTCACAATACGCAATTAAAATCATAGCTATGTAATGATTTTCACCTTTGTGCTATAGTTTCTAGATCGCAATATTATTTATAAAACAATGTATAAGTAAGCGATAGTAACATCAAGGACGATCAATGGTAAATACAACTGATAATCTCTACATTTTCGTTGAAATGCGTGTCATTATACAAAAAATACTCAAAGATTATATAGGGAAGTATTGCAAATGTGATCTTGAAAATGTAGATATATATATATAATCATCACATTTGCAATACTTTCCTACATTTATTACAAAGTTTACCACTTTCATCTTCATGTAGGTGTAACATACACAATGAACCAAGCTTGAATAAGTCTACAGAGCATGAAAAAGGAAATAAGATATATTGTTGGAAACCACTGGTTTAAACATCCGTACAGGAAATATGAAAATGAATCATCATAATATAAAAAAACCTCCTCTCCACATGCATACAATGTCACGTTGCAGCTAAAATTGCTGAAACTGAAAAATCAACTATTTAATCGATCCGGTAGATCCATTAGATTTAGTCTTTCAAAAGTTGTTACTATTAATATCGATTAAAATAACAATTATTATTTTAATTATTAACTTAGAAGAATCACGAAACTTAGATTTCCTGAAAATATGAACCTATTCGGACCAGTAGATTCCAAGTAATATCAAAAAAACTACGAAAAAAATTTTTTTTCAAAAGTGGTTTTTTTTGGAATAACTTTTAAACGGCTGTATCGATCAACTCCAAAAATCAGATCTTAACCTTGATAAACCACGACGATCACCAACAATCCGGTTAAAATCGGTTGATTCGTTCGAGAGATATAGTAAACGAAAAATTTCATATAAAAGTGTTTTTCTTACATAACTTCGACATTTCTTTTCGGATCGATTTTGATGAATTAGAATAATTATTAAAGCTCTATAAACCGCGTCGATCGCCGGCAGGAACGTAAAAACCGGTTGATTGGTTCGAGAGATATCGTTAACGAAATATTTGGTAAGAAGTGTTTTTTTTTAACATCAAACCTCAAAAAACAAATTTGCAGGGATGGCCTTTAGGGTCAACCAAATTTTTACTATTATTATCTATATATATAAAAATCAATTGCTGTTCGTAAGTCTCGCTAAAACTCGAGAATGGCTGGACCGATTTTGATAATTTTGATCTTGAAATATTTGTGGAAGTTCAAGGAAGGTTTAAACGGTCAGAAACATAAATAATAAGTAACGGAAAATACTATAAACGACAATTTAATTTTCGAATAAAAAATATTCCTAGCTGTGAAACATCTTTTGTCTTTTATTTCTCACATGTTACAAATCCTATTAGCATCATTCCCATAGAAACCAAAATCTAAATTTGAAATTCAAAATAAAACTTCTTTGTCTCTTCCAACTAGCAGTATGTCGAACTGTCAACTGTATAAAGTGTGCATATGGCATTGTTCAAGTATTACCGGAATCATTCGTGGTTCAGGAGGTCCATATACCTTTCATCAAGTGTATGTGTACCACAGCAAAAATTATCGGGTGAACGCGGTCCCGGATGTACTCCAGCAAATACCAGGTAAATACCGGGTGCATATAATGTACCGGGTGCACACTAAATACCGGGAATCCGAAAAGAAAGGATTTTCTGAAATTCTACCCCTAAGGGTAGAATTGCATTCGCATAAAATGTAATATCATTTAATGTAATATCATCGATGTAATATCATTTAATAAAATGGGAAAATTAACACAGCAACGCGTGCACCGGGTGGGTCTGATATAAAATATAAATTAATATCATTATTTATTCTGATTTGCCTCAGCTTTTCATTATTTAGAAATAGAGTGTTGAGAATATGTTCTGATACTTAGAAAATGTTGATGTTGATTAGAAATGTATGGCAAAACGACGTATGCCGGGCCAGCTAGTTATTTAATAAAATACAGTTAAAATTGTTATTAATTTAAAAGTCGAGTCAGTGTACAACAGTTTGGATAAGCAAGTTGCCTATAACAAATAATAATCGTCTTAATAAAAACAATATTATTAAAATTAAATATTTTTAAAAACAAATAATATACTATTAGCCTAGTTAAAGAAGGACTTGTCTCGCCATTCGCCAACACCTCACGCCAAGCTTAGCCAAGGACCGACATCCAAGGATCAAATGGGTAGTTATTAGATATCTACAAGTTCGGGATAGTACTTTTAAACTATCGACCTGGTGACAGATTTGGAAACTAACTTAGGCAATCCAACATTTTTATACATATATAAATTATTTTATTTTTCAAGATCTGTGGTCTAGTTATCATTCAAGCTTGGTTCATTGTGTATGTTACACCTACATGAAGATGAAAGTTGTAAAATAAACTTTCTTACTATAGTGAACCAAAGTTAAATTGTATATATTATAGTATTGCAAATGTGATGTTGAAAATGTATTTTACATGTACGCAAAATACTTATTGATATGTCAGTTGCATAAACAACTTCAATAAAACAATAAAACTATTCATATTGGCCAATGGTCAATGATATATCACAGTAGACCCCAGGTTACTTCCTTATTATTTATTTTAACCTGAAAAGAATAATATAAAAATTAGATAACGATGAACGATTTATAATAAATTAAATTTAATCAATCCATCCAAATAACTTTTTGCCATTTAATATATTCAAAAATTACGATATAGCGTAAATCTACATATCCATAATTAATAATTTATATTAAAGCCTAACGATTGTTTAAACAACAAATCAAAATCTAACTTAACTATATATTAATTAGTACAAGTGCAGAGTGATTTAGCAATAGCAAATTATTAATTTATTTGAGCAAAGAAATACATACAACCCAATGTATGACGATTATAATTAAAACTTTTAACAAATACTTATATAGATAGTTTAAAAAATATTTAATCTACATACTTAAGTGATTCAGAGTTTCACTCCAAACACAATTAAATTTTAGTTTAAATTTTTATATTTTTATAATCATCAAATTATATACTTTAAAAGTGAATGAAATGGTATAAAAATTGAGTGAAAATACAGTAAAACTGCATAGCAAAAAGGTATAGTAATTAAAAAATATATAAAAACATACGATTTAGCAAGAATGAGACTTATAGACGTATATATTTTACAATTATTATTTACCAACACTTTCGATGTTTATGAAAGTAAATTTGACCATTCTATATTTTAATCAACGATACCAATTCGTATTTTCTATATAGATAATGGTATAAAAATTGAGTGAAAATAGCAAGAATGAGACTTATAGAAGTATATATTTTACAATTATTATTTACCAACACTTTCGATGTTTATGAAAGTAAATTTGACCATTCTATATTTTAATCAACGATACCAATTCGTATTTTCTATATAGATAAAAATTAAATGAATGGTAGAGTTCCAACATTACTCTGTACCATGAATTAAAAAAACATGCGTTTTTATTATGTTCTGATCTTGTCTATTTCCTGTTTTAATCCGAAGATACCTTTATGGTGGCGATTTAACCGCCAAAGAAATAAAAAATGCATTATTTTTTTAGTCATTATTCCTTTTATATATATAATATATATAATTTTCTGAAAAACATCTGATTACATTTTTATTTAAATATAAAATTTATAATTTAATAAGTGTTTAATTAATAAAATTGTAACAAAGTTCAATGAGGCTTCACAAAATATTCTTATAAAACCTATCAAATTTTCCGATATTAGAGGGAAGAGATAGACTGTACAATTTCTTTATTTTACAATTTTGTATATAACGGCGTGTGAAAATTTCAAGTTGTCTGAACTGCTCAGAATAAAGATATGTGTTCTCTAACATATAACAATCAAAATAAGTATAAATTGTCGTCATTTTGATAATACAATATTAAGAAAAACTGCTCAAGTGAGTTTTTCATTATGGAGCAAAAACCAAGTCGACTTCGTAATGCACCAGGTTGACTCTCAAATAAATAAAATACATTAATTATGGCATGTTTATATGGACTTTTTTGTTTATTTTGTACAATAATATTTTGTTTAGTTTTTTTATTTTATTATTATTATTATTTTTTTTTTTTTTTGCATGATTGTGATTAATCACGAGTCAGGTGACATGCAATTTTATATTATAAAAATTGTGAAGTGTTTTGTTTGGATTATATTACATGTGAAATAAAAATGAACATAATTAATTTATAAGAAGTATTCATTATATTATTTTATTTGTACATGTTTTTGAAGTTCAAATATTAGAAGTACATGTTTTAGAAGCCTTACATGTTTTAGAAGCCTTAAAAAATGATAAAAAGAAGAAGAAAATTATAGTAGTATAAAACCCATTGGAAACGCAAGATAATATGATACAAGTTAAAGGAATCATAAATTACGGGCAATCTGAGTTCGGGAAGTATGGAAGGGAGTTATTAAGGATAAAACACGGTTTATTTCGATTTCCGGCAAAACTACAAGTCCTATGGAAAAAAGTTAAATAGCAAAGTTGTAGGTAATAAAAAGATCTACAACTTTTGTATTTACACTTTTTTCACATAATCTCAAAATTTTTCGATTGAAAATTAGGCTGCTTTTTCGATATTTAATCAAAATACGATGAAAAAATCAATATTTTAAATCAAAAAACTTACAATGTATTTGGAACATAAAAAGGTAAGTTTTCACCAAATTTCGGAGAAAAAAAATAAAAAACCAAAAACATGGTTATTTGAATTTTTTGCATAAATTTTGAGGTTATTTAAAAAAAGTGTTCATATAAAAGCTTTAGATCTTTTTATTACCTACAACTTTGCCACTTAATTTTTTTTCATAGGACTTGTAGTTTTGCCGGAAATTCAGATAAACCGAATTTTACCCTTAAAAACTCACCCCTTCCATACTTCCCGAACTCAGATCGCCCGTAATTTATTTTTCCTTTCATTTTTATCTTATATTATCTTCCGTTTCCAATTGGTTTCATTCTACTATAATTTTTTTTGTTTTCACAAATTATCTACCCTGGTATATAAATAAAATCTGTAATTTTACATTATATTAAAAAAAAATATTTGCAATTATAAAACGTTTTACAATGAAGTTAGCAATTAAAGCAATCTTTTTTTTATATGCAATCTGTTATTTAGCTATTTAGCTATGTTATTTATTAAAACTTGTATAAATTTCTAAATATAAAATTTTTTATAATATAACTTTCAAATTTTAATATAATTATACAGGTTGCTTCGGACTAATTCTCTCTTTTCATGTCAAGATTGTGCATTCCAATTTTTATTTTTTGAGTTATTTGTAGAAAAAAATTGAAAGATAAACAAAGTATATTACTTTAAATGTATCATTTTTTATGTTAATTTCCCGTTAGTCTACAATTTCGAAGGTTATTTAGTTCCTTGCATATATATAAAGCAGTACCTACTGTTGAAGTGAAACCATTCGATTTCTATCCTTATTTTGTATCTAGGTGTATCGCCTCTTTTGAACTATCATGTACAACAAGAAACATTATTAACTAATTTAAATATTTCAATTAAAGTTTTTATTTTCTTTATCTCTGAATCTTTTTGAATTATTTATGAGTGTACTAAATCTACTTGTTTCCACATCCATTGTTTTTTAATAAATATCGAATTTTTGCAAATTTGTAAGTTATATTTCATAGGACGTAAAGAATTTAACATCAAATTCCATAAAATGATATGTAATTGTTTCAGTTTTTATTTGTGAATTTTAAAAGTATCAGTTAAAGTCATCGCGCTAGGTTACAAGACTGTGACCACTTTAAGTTCTTTATACATTTTTAGTGCATCTCTTTTATACCATAGTTATCCGGGATAAACCATTGCACAAAGCCAGACAATCGCACTGCACCAGCCAGCTAAGACGATGAAAATATCAACGACGACCCACTTGAGGGAATTTGAAGTAAAATATAAAATGAAATTAATTATTGTAATGGCAGAGGATAGCATTTAAAATACTCTATTAAAAGGTTTTTAGATTCGATTAATATTTGTTCACATAATTGTTGTTTTATGAAGAAAGTAGTCTTTTATGATTGAAAATGAAAGAAATAACCAAATTTTGGATAAAATTCAATATTCGTTTATTTGTAAAAATACAATTTGGCAGTCCGTTCTAACATACAAGTGAAATCCTGTATATACTTATATATTATGTATATGTAACAATTTAATTAAATTACTTCAAATTTTTATTCCAGATCTTAAAACAATAACACCAAGGGAAACTTAATAATGGAATTGAAAAAATTTATATACACATTTATACACGAAAGAAAATCAGTTTTAGTATTCGTTTATCCCCATATTTGTGTTCTGAATGAAAAGTTTATTCATTATGTTTATATTCCAATGAGATTTCATTTTAAGGGATTAATTTTTATTTTATGAGAATAAATATAGAATTATACAAGTGTTTTATAGGTTTTACTCTTACTCTAAGCAGATTACTTATTGAGAAATGTTAAAAATTACATTTTTTCTTACAAACGAATACAATACTGAAGATTTCCGTTCCACATAAGCATCACGTCATACATAAACATGCTTCTAAAAATTTGTACGATAATAATGATCAGTGTAATAACTTTTCTCTCTACGAAACTTTTGGAAAGTGGGCCATTTTCTTTTTTCCGTAAAACATACGTACGCTACCAAAAGCTTGAAATTGACAGATATATGTTTTTTCTTTATAGTTCCTTTTTTTTTTTTTTTTTGATGCTTATAGGGTTATAGTTGTTATAAATCGAAAATGTTAAGAGCGCTGGAAAAGAAAACTGTCCATTTTTTAGATAATTAAGTCAAATAAAATTTTTTAGAAGTATATTTATCAATGATTTGATATAAATATGGACACACAGTATAGAGTACAAGTTACTTATTATAAAAATTTGAAATTATTGGTACCTTTTTTGCAGTTAATAAATATAAATTGAATCTGATCAACTAACGAATCTCCATATGATTACGTGTAAAATTACACTTTTTTTTAAATTGAAATAACTTTTTAATAGTTCAATGAATCGGTTTGTAATTTATACAGCTGATTTAGAATGAAATTATGAATATTCTACTAAATTTTAATTTGTCAACTCGTACATTAAATTAATTCAACATATTTCTTTAAAATATGAAAGTAATTACATTGGCTTAATATTGAATTATATTTTTGCTACTATGATGCTGAAGTCATAGCACAAATCTTTGATATGTCACTTGAGAGTTATCCTTAATTATCAATATAATAGACGTATTCGAAAACAAAAGACCTATTTTATAATTTCTAGCATTTCAGTGTGCATGAGAAAAAAAAACATGTACATGAACATGAACATGTTTATGTTTTCAAGGTTAAACCATACGCGTTTTAACTTAATATAACTATTTCATCGCAGTTTATATAGTTTCATTGTACATTTTCACAAATACACGAAGTCGTATTGTGGATCATCCAGATATTTGAAAACAGTAGTAAAAAATAACAATATAAACAAACAGACAAAAAAATTAATTTTTCCCTATTGTAGGTACTAAATAATAAATTTATATTCATGTTGTTTTTACTTTTGTATCATTCGTTGAATATATTATGGAAGGTAAGAAATAATACATAAAATAATAATAACATTGATAGTTAGTCAACTTTAAAAGATAAGGTTTCTAAATATAAACAAACACTTACCCAAACCTTACATTCAACTATATTCGGTGAGCTTCAACCAAAATATAACTTTTAACACATACTGGTAGACTTCAATACAAAGTTTAGTCTACATTACTAAGTAAATAAATATTACTCTTTCTCACAATAGTTAAAATGTTAGGGCAATTTATTTATTTATAGAGCAGACACAACGTAAAAATGTTATAAAAGCCCAAAAAGATGTTTTTTAAATATGTATTTTGTATTGAAAGAGATTTTATTTAATCAATACAAGTAGCGGAGAGTTTTTTCAAGAGAATAATTTTTGTTTTAAATACCAATAATCTGTTATCTAATCATAGCTCTGGTATTAGAGTTTCGAAAATTTCATCCAAATGACTGTATGTGTCGAATGTAAGTGTAATCTTAGAATTTTCAATTCCTTTCCTCGCGGGAAATGGTAATTATTCTTTGCAGCAGATGACTACTTTGAAACAGCTATTTAAAATCACACGAGTTAAATTTTCATGACATTTTAATGCATTATATATAAATATACATATCAAATATAGATTTCAAACTAGAATTTGGTTTTGTAAGAATATATAAGACTATATTCTATAAAATAACTAAATACAACAAAGTCTTTTAGAATCCTCACAAATCTTTAAATGTATAATCTTCGTCCATTTATAAACGTGAAAAATTTTACTTTTTACGTTCAAATGTGCATTTTAAGAAATTATTTTAATTTTTTTAATCTCTAAGAATGCAAAACTTCTAAAAACATAAATTGTATAACATTCCAACATAATAACAAACCAGAAAAATAATACAATTCAATTAAAATATAATTGAAATTTTCGTTAAAATATCTACACGGATTTTGAACGTTCTTGTGCCAGAGGAAGAAGTAGTAATAAGCATTGGATACACTCAACAGTCTTGTCGGAGGTTGTCTTAGAAAGAGAAGTACAATGGCACTTTCGAAATCTGCATGCGTTGTTTGCCTGAAAAGTTTGGTTGAAATCGGTTGAGCTATTTCAGAGCTTATTGTCCTACAACGTTTATCCCGCTAACTTAAGTATGATGATAATCGGTTGATAAATTAAGACATTAAATAAATTAGCATGGTTATTTTTTTTATAAGTTTACACTTTATAGAAAAATGATTTTAGACACTTGATTAGAAAATTTCATGACGTAATGTATATATATATATATATATATATATATATATATATATATATATATATATATATATATATATATATATATATATATATATATATATTATAATGCACAGGTGCTTATTTTTTTTATAAGTTTACAATTTATAGAAAAATGATTTTAGACACTTGATTAGAAAATTTCATGACGTACAACACACAAATAAAGAATATTTTCTGATTAAGCTGTGCATTATATATATATATATATATATATATATATATATATATATATATATATAAACATATATATAATTTATAATATATGTAAATATATAATATATATATATATATATATATATTTATATATATATATATATATATATATATATATATATATATTATATATATATATATATATATATATATATATATATATATATATATATATATATAAAATACACAGCTAATACGTCCTCGTTGTTTTCAAACTAACACCAACATTTCTTTTACACAATTGAATAAATCAACTAACTTAATTGTTGAGTTAATTGTTTAGATACTCAGCATATAGTTGAATATCAATGTTTAAACTATTTTTATTCTGAGCTTTCATAAAATATTCTAAAAATCCATTCTATACAGCTATAAATATATATAATATAATATTATTAACGAAAATAACATTTTACGAAAAATTGTTACAAATTAAAGTTTTTTGTTTTTGAAAAATAAAGTTTTTTGCTATTTAAATTTTTTTAAATATTATATAGTTCAAAAATTGGGGCTGAGACTGATCCGATTTTGAGGAATCATGAACTTTAACTCACCCTATATGTGCGATATATAAAATGCGGAAATACACTAAGTAGGTGATTTTAAGAAAACCTAAACTAAAATTATGTTTTTGCGTTCAATATTTTCTAGCATTTCAAACTTTAGATTAAAATTAATATGGTCTGACATATCTATCTATTTTCTATTGAACAAGAACACATTTTCAATTATACGACTTTGATTCTTATCATTCTTCATTCAGGGAGCACGTTTCAGCCGTAAAATGCAAAAACTGCCAAAAGTTACGAACGTTTCTAAGTCGTTTTTCAGCTTTGTTTGCTTGTACCATGAAAAATATAAATTGTAGGGAAAAGTGGTAAATGTAAATGTTGTAGAGCATGAAATTTTCATAATGCTGTTTATTATTTACACCATTATGGCAACGAAAATATGCTTTATGATATTTTTTTTATTGAAAGTAAGCAATCACATATTAAAAGTCTTCTACATGCGTTTTGTGGCTTTGATATGTAGATAAGATTAATTTTCAAAACCGAAACATTCTTATTACAATGGCGTTCATTTTATTGATCTGGATGCGAATAGAAGAACTGTTTTGTTCGAGATTTGAAAATTTGTTATATATTATCACACAGTGAAGGTCATTATTTATTTAAACTTCTTCGCTCAACGACTACCGATTACAAATTAATAAATAATATATCACTAATTGTGAAAGATCAATACTTTCGATTAAATAAAAATTATAGATCAATATTATTTTTGTCATTAATATACTGAGAATAGATTCAAAAACTTGGCTATATATCTTTTAATTTAAAAATATTGAAATATTATATATTGGCTAGCCTGATAATAATAATTTGTTCGTATATTATTTATTGTTATTTTGTACGTAACTATTTTAATGATTATAATATCTGACTCTGTATTATTTGTCTCTTATTGTTTTTATTGTTAGTATTATTGGATAAATTGAATATGATAAGATAATATAGTGCTCTTATGACATATTAGATATTATATCATACTATACGATACAGTAGAATATGTTATACCTATATAACATTCATATATAATAGACAACAAAGAGAAATAGATTAGACTTAGTTCTATGCTACTTGGATATTGCAAGACATGGTAGCCTACAATGACGTAATGTATACATTAAAGAATAATCCTAATAATATGATAAACGCGAAGCTAAGTACGCATGTTAGACCAGATAATATTTGAAACCAAAAAAATTATAGTAGGATGAAACCCATTGGAAATGGATAAGAATATAACAAAAATGAAATAAAAAATAATTTACGAGCTTATCTATGTTCGGGAAGTGGAAAGATTTGATTTTTTAAGGTTAAAACACTGTTTATATCGATTTCCGGTAAAACTACAAGTTCCATACAATGTAAGTTATTAAAAGATCAACAACTTTTGTATTTACACTTAATACACATAACCTCAAGATTTATATGAAAAATTGAATTAACAGATTATTTGGTTTTTTATTTGTCTTATACAAAAAAAAAAAAATTTTTTTCGAAAACTTCTTATGTTCCAAATATACTATAATTTTTTTGATTTAAGGTAGCTTGGTAGCCGCAATCCGAAATCAAATAAAATACTTTTTTTATTTTATTTTTTACTAATAAATATACGAAGCATGCTATAATAATTGATAAAAATTCACATGCGAATTTAATTGTTACAATTTATCACGTATTATAATTAAATAATGAAATTAATATAATATTATTTGACTAGTACTCAGCTGTTACTAGATAATACCAACTTCAAATCATTTTCAAAACATAACCCTGAACTGTCAACTTTATTTTTTATATCGTGAATTCTTTATTTTATTTTTTTTTTAATCTAATATATAAAATTTCCATGTCACAACGTTATTTACCGTACTCCTCCGAAACGGCTTTACCGATTCTCATGAAATTTTGTGTGCATATTGGGTAGGTCTGAGAATTGGACAACATTTTTCATCCCCCTAAATGTTAAGGATGGCCCAGCCCTAAATTTTTTTTAAATTTTTTTTGTACAATTTTTTTTATTTTTTATTTGTATGATACATCATACAAAAATACATACAATCCTAAATTTTCACCCTTCTACGATCAATCCCTATTTTTATTTGTTTATTATAAACTTTTTTTAGCAAGATTTTTAGTTTTATTTTGTCATGACTTAAAAAAATCATAATACTCTTAATTTTCACCCTTCTACGATCAACCCCTAATATTCCATCCCGATTTTTATTTTTTTCATTATATCCACAGATCCGCAATAGGGTTGCAAGATCGCAATCGAATATAATAATTGTAGTACGATAAATTCTTATTCAGTTCATAATTTAAATTTCCATTAATTATGATTTTTTTCTCAATTCATCTATCGCCCTCGCCGGTCGATAACTGATAATGGTTAAAGGGAAAAAACAATGAAATTTAAAGGCTAAAGACGGACTAATCACGATAATATTGAACACTTTATTGTGCTGAGAGATTTATCTTTATTTCTTTCAACTGTCATAATTGATAGTAAAATATGAATTATAATTTTTGATGTTTTATAGCTATCAAAAATTTTAATTCAAAATATATTCGTTACTTTCATAAAGATTAATTTATTAGCCTAAATAAAGCATACTTTCATTGTTTAAAACGCTTTCGGTTATTTAGTACATCTCCGCACACTTATAGTAGATAGTTATTTTTATTGAACTAAAAAAATGTTTCCTGAAAATAATATGCAAGCAAAACAACGTTTGCCGGGTTAGCTAGTTTTAATATAAATAAATGAATTATTTCGTTAGAAAATAAATTTAATATTATAAAAAATTATTTTTATATTTATTAATTTACCCTTTAAAAATCACTCCTTTCCACTTCCCGACCATAGATCGCTCGTAAATTATTTTTTGTATCATTTTGTTATATTCTCTTCCGTTTACAATGGGTTTCATCCTAATATAATTTTTTTGCACTTTACCATTTAAAAAAATTTCTACCATGGTCTATGCGTATATGAATGTTTCTAACTCTTGCTCGCGAAAACTACTGAACCAACTTAAAACATAGATTTTAGGTTCATTTTTTTAAGATAGGGATAAATGGATAAAAGTTTTGTCTAATGAGGATTTTATATGGAAAAAAGGATAAATAAATGGAAATAAAATATGTTCAAGAAATGATAGACAGATGTAGTTTCAGCACGGGTGCCCCAATTTGAATACAAATTGTTAAAACTTGAATACAAAGTTCCGGGTGTCCCACATGAGGAGTACCGGGTGACCTAATCCAATACCGGGAGGCGCAAAATAATGTCTCGGTCACGGGTATATATGTATATAACAACTAACAGAGTTAGTCTTGTAGATACTCGAAATATTATATTTAATATCATTGTTTGGACTATTTTTAATTAGTATTCACAATATACTATAAATATATTTAAAATAACCGTCTATACAGTTAAAAAATACCTTATCTCTTTTTGTTTTTGAGTTATCGTAATGATGGATAGACGGTTGTACGGACAACCGAAAATGCACTAATTAAAAGATATTTTATAATTTCTAATTCACAATCTATTGTTGTAATTTTCCAAAAATTACTTTCAATATTTCTTTCAAATATATTGAATTATTATTTGTACAACGTATTCCTTTTAAGTAAATTTTCTTCCTTATATTTATTTTACAAAACATTCCTTAATTAACTTAATTTTCGTATGTAGATAACTTTCTATATATGTATTTTTATTTATTATTTAATATTATTAATTTTCTTAGACTAAGTGCACGTATATGAAATTTTAATATTTTCAATTTTGTTATAAATCATGCGTTTAATATTGTCTCCTGGAAAACCATAGAGTTATTCTCACCAAATTGTTAAAAAAATCATAGAGCACTAACCATACTACTTTATATAGACTACTGTAATTCAATTTGTATTCTTACATATTTTATTCTTCTTTAATTTAATTATATCATTTTTAAAGTATAATTTGTAGAAGAATAATAATTTGAATAGAAGTGCAACTTGAAAACTTTGCTTAAAAAAAAATAATAATTTCTTAAGCACTAACCTTATACTATTCCACATTTGCTCCGCTTGCTAAAATTAAATTTTTAACAGCAACGCCAACTACATAAAATGATTAATTTAATATAAATATCAAACACTTTCATGAAAACTAATTGATTTTTATTTAAAACGAATAAATATTTAGTTTCGGGCTTTCACGGCGATAATCTACTCTAATTTACCTATCAGTACAAAATCTAGTTTTTTTTTTATCAAACGTGTTATCCAAAGTGTCTAATGGAGATTTAGAGTTGCAACAAATTTTTGTAATAGTTAAATAAATTTTGTGTAGTAAAATGTCGAATAATATTAAAAATGTAGGGCTATATAGATATACAAAAATATGAATGTAGATTTTTACGTTGAACAGGACAATTTAATAAAATAGCGGTAAGTTACTTGGAGCATTCATAGTATTTTCAGCAATATCATATCGATAAAGGAATCGTGAGATATTTTTATATTTTCACCTCACAACAATTCTCTCGAGTATTCATTCTTGGTTATCATGTATAACGTAATATATTTCATAAAATATTTGAAAACTACTTTTATTGCAGATTTACCATTTGTTTCATAAAAATAAACGTCTGTCCCAAGGAACTATGGATGATTCTACTTACAGCGTCTGTATACATACACGACGCAATCGAAACAGAAATTCTAATATGTGCACACTGTCAGATATTTATCATAAGAAAATCTGATCAACATAAATTCTAAAACAGTGTATTTTATAATTTTAAACATATTTTATAATTTTAAAATTTAGATCGCCGGATTATTATGCTTCTACAAAATTTAAGTTTCTTTTAATAAATCAAAACATCGTTCTATTTCCTCCTGCTATGTCATTTCACATTGGTTTCAAACAACCGCAACTTCCAACATTAGGTAATAAGAAGTATTGTCAGTTTTTTGGTACAAAAGGAGTATTGGTAGTTTTGAAGATTTTTACCTAAACGGAATTATGTAATAAAAAATTTCTAATATTCGTTGGTTGGAATTTCGGTTATTATAATTTGAAATGTATTTTCTTTGGGGAGGGGGTTAAAATTTCTCAAAAACCTGCACAATGTATTTCATAAAAATTATAAACGTCATTTCCAAATATCATCATACGGACAACACGTTTATAGCAGAGCAAACATTGGCATATAAAATTAATAGACAGATAGATGGATAAATGAAAAATCTACTATTAATACCATTGACCCTACAACGCTAAGTCCAATAAACAGAATTCGAGGATCTTTCCCTATCGAGTATTCACCTTCTTCTATTTTCTATATCTATAAAAGTAGTGAATAGGAGATTATCGAGACTTGCCTAAGATTACTTGGACAGTGGTAAAGCTTTTTATGGTAATATTCGAAACGACTGGAATTTTTACATCGAATTTTCTCAAGCTCTGGTTAAGAATTTCTTTTTCAGACCCAAAATGAATGGTACATCACAGCCTTTGACATATTGTAATTGGAAAAACTTAATGATTTGAAGATGTTTCTATTCAGTAAAAACTATATCCTATATTATTTATTTTGTAGCTATGACTGCGATTGGAAGCAGTTTATAAACATGCTATTGTAATTTATTGAATTTATTGAAGAGAGCTTTACTTTGTGGAAATCCATGATAATGACTGAAGAAAACTTCAAGGATATATATTTTGCATTATTCCACTATTTATTTTATTATTTATTAAAAATTAATAATTACGTCGTGACATGTTTCGGTTTGTACAACCATTTTCAAACTGTGAAGATTAATCTTTTTTAAGGTCTTATATACTATAAATTACTAT
Organism: Chrysopa pallens; assembly: GCA_020423425.1. NCBI lineage: Eukaryota > Metazoa > Arthropoda > Insecta > Neuroptera > Chrysopidae > Chrysopa > Chrysopa pallens. The sequence continues at coordinate 39,400,559 of CM035591.1, read as the reverse complement.
GACGTATAAATATTTGGTATAAACTTGTAGATCAATTTCAACAATTACAAAAACAAATATGTATCATTTGTTACGAATTTAGATAATTATAAAACAATAAATAAAAATAAAATTACATTACAGGTACAGGTAGCCCTACGTTAATGAATGGTACATCACAAATGAATGGTACATCACAGCCTTTGACATATTGTAATTGGAAAAACTTAATGATTTGAAGATGTTTCTATTCAGTAAAAACTATATCCTATATTATTTATTTTGTAGCTATGACTGCGATTTGAAGTAGTTTATAAACATGCTATTGTAAAATAAAAAAGGATTCAATAAGTCAATTTGATATAACAAACGATATATGCAAAATGGTGAAGTAAGCGCAAAACAGGAGTAAAGTCGCATATCTTACGTCAAAGTAGATACTAGCTGTTAAATATCTGCTCACGTTACATGTTTTGGCCCATAAAATCGGCGAAAAACATATTATTCTCACCAATTCCTTTTAAATTTAAATAAAAGAAAGTATCTTTAGGAACAACTAATAATAATAATTAAACTATGAATCTTATATACAATTATTTTGTGGAATGATTTAATAATAGGAATGAATATTAAATAAATAAATAAATTATTATCTACAATTTTAATATTGCAAAATGATAAAGATAAAAATTAAATAAATTACGGAAATATTACCTATAATATTTACACAATAAAAATTATAAGAATTAGAAGCTACCCAGGTGTATTACTAAGATATATTAATAACGAATTTATTATCTAATGAATACGAGTATTTAGAATTATATAATTATGTTTTTACTTAATATTGGCATATGATAATTTTATTCAATAAAGTATATAGGTAATTTTTAAGAAATAGAATTAATATTATATCATCATGTTTTTACTTAAAACTGGGAGTTCAATTCAATTCAATTCAATTCTTTATTCATTCTTTTTTTGTAAACAATACATAATTGTACAGAATAAATCAAAAATAATATGAAGGCATATGAAGGGAAGGGGAAGGTATGCAGCTATGGCTGACTTAAGGAACTGTCCCAGTATTCACTTAATGCAAACCAAATAGAAAACCATAGAATATAATTCGTAAGGACAGACGACACCCGGTACTAATGATCAAATGCCTTCCGAATATCATTGAGACAGTGATTCGGTTCTGGATGTGAAATACACTTAATACTTAAAAATACATATAAATAAATGATTTTAATGAAACCTGTAAAATTACAGCAGTCGAAAAAGTTAAGTTTCCCTGTTGAATCGACGCAAGATCAGAAAACCAAAAAAGTATTCATTTATCAATATAAATGAAATAAATATAATTTAAATTTAAATCGACTATTTATTATCTAATTAGACTACTTATTATCCACTGAGACGTCAAATTTGTAGGTAGAAATATCCTTAAAGAATAAATATAAATAAGTATACATAAATGACAGTTCAATAAATTGTGCGAAGCACATTGTAAATCACTCAGCGAACAAAGTGTGCTTGTAATAATTAAATTTACAAGAGATGGAAAATCGTGTTTAAGGCTAGAACAGCAAAAGTTCTTTTAAAAAGTATGGAAATGTTTATAAAATGCATTCTTAGTACGGTCACAAAGCTCGATCTATCCCTCTCTATTATACAATTTATTGTTTTACAATTTGCTAATTTATTATTATATTAATTTATTAACAGCAACAGGAGTGCAAATATCCACAATGTTGTCTTGTAAATCGAATTTTACTGACTTTATTTGGAATAAAATAATATTTATTCCTAGAAAAAGAAGGTATATTAACCTTGAAATTGTATTTGAAAAAACTTTAACCAATTTGGGCTTACCCAAAGATGTTGTAAAAAAAAATAATGATACTGTTTTGTTAATACTTAATGATATTTGTACGCCTCCTATTAATTCGTATTCCAATCCATTATCTTTATATTTAATAAATTTATTTACTTTGTACTAAATTTTTTTAAATGATGTCAGGTTGATGGCTAATGAGATATGCTCCAGCTTTAATTTTATAAAGGCTCCAGCTTTAATTCATCTTGTATATCACATTTTTAGAAAATTTTAAAACAAAACAACTACATTTTTCTCATTCTAAAAACTATACAAAATGATAGTTAAAATAACTTTTGTACACACGTACGCATATTAAGTATAATAGCGATTGAATTAAAATACGAATTTAAATGAGACTGTAAAATTAAAACGTATTTCATTGTTAAGGCGCGGTTATAAATGTAATGATCTGCAATATTTTTTAATTTAAAAAGAAAACTTTTTGTATGTGTATTGATTTATAAAAATTACGATGTTCAGTTTTTTAAATTAAAAACAAAAATTTTTTGCTTTCATTATATAAACAATACACCTACTTCACAATTCCAAAGGACTTCTCCTATGTTTTGTTTGTGAATATTAATGATATAATAAAGAAAAAAACGTGTTTATGTATAATAAGTATATTAAACCATTTTGTTAAAAAAAAAAAATAGGTCAATTGTTATTAGGCCTGTATTATACATACGCATTTCTGAAAATACTTTTGTAAAACCAAGATAATAAGCTTTATTGTGGTATTGTGTTTGGTTTCTTTCACATTATACTACATGAAAAAGTTAATCACTTGCACAAGCACATTACCAATTCATTGATTCTAGTGCGTATTATACTTATTGTAAAATATCTTCCTAAATATATCACACCACCTCTTTAACCCGGTTATAAACTAGAGTACAGATTATTTATATAACGTCTACTGGAATTAATAAATGTTTAAAAAAATATTCAAATTAATATCGTATAAAACTGACGCATTACTACATTTTATAAGAAGATTTTGATAACAGTATAATTTTTGGGAAAGAATTACATTAAAAAAAAAAAAATTTCTGTGATCTATGATTTCTTTTTCTATGCCAGTGTAAAAATGTTTTTATGAGTTCTAAATTGCTGTAATGTTCATTCATTGTTCAAAATATAAACACCACAAAATATGTAGGACATTTTCTACATGAGTGAGCACCATCGACAGTACTTTACTTTAGAGGTCACTGTTACACAATAAATCGCGTGCTAACTACTTGTGATTTTACGAATATTATTTCGATAAAAGTATTTAACTATTCTATGTAAAGAAACAAAGCTGCTATGAAACAATTTTTTTAATTTTATTCGAACGTATGATTAAAGTTTTACTGTATTGATCAGCATTATCAGAAATTGAAATAAACTAAAAGTGGAAAATAACATTGTAAATTGTTTATGTACCCGGTATATGATTGAGTATCAATTTTTGAACATTATGTATTATAAATATGGCAATTTCAGTTAAATCTGTGATTTTTTAAACAAAAATGGTGCGGTGAAATTATTTGTTTTTAAGAAACTAAAATACTTCTTATAATAACGCTTTTTCTAAATAGGGACATAAGTAAGCTTTTTATATTGTTATAGATTTACGATCATAATAAATGATAATAAGTACGCAAATGGTTTATTGTTTATGTAAGAAAATTTATTGAAATATTTAAATATTGAGATATTTGAAAATATTTGGTAAGCAAAGCTTCTCTAAAACGGGAATTTTTTTTAGAGGAAATAAACACAACTGAGATAAAAAGAATAATATATTTAGAAAATTTAATTGAAAATCACAATTTTGTAGAAGTTTCGTTAAAAATACTTCATAAAATTTAATGAAAATATTTAATAAGTGACCCATTTCGAAATATTTTGTTTTTTAAATAAAATTATATAACAAGAAGTATATCCCTACTTACTTCCTACTTACGTTTTATATTATGCTACGTTTTCTTACTTCTTAATTAAATTTTTGGTAAAATTTCAGCAGCTAGAATAATTGTTTTTCAAATTATTTTGTGAATTATAGAACAACAATTTAAAATTATGTTTTGGAGTGATAACACACATCCAAAAAATATTACAAAATATAATATAGGCCTTTTTAAACATATCACTTTTCGATAAATTGTATATGATTAATTAACACTCAAGCAGCAACAAAATCAATAATAGTACTGTTTCATACAATGAACACTTCTGCTCAGTGATTTTCAGTTTTTGAGTCTCTAAAATTTGGCGGCATACAAAATTGTTGAACGATGGTGTTGAGAATTACTGCCATTGCAATCTTTTAAACATGCAGAGCCCGATTTCTAAATAAATACTGCGTTTCATTCTCGTGGATTGTATATTAATCAATCGAGCAGGAAAATCACTAAATTCTTGCTCCAAGTGTATGAGAAATTTAATAAATATAAAATTCCATGTTCAGAAAACATTTATGAACAGTTGATTAACTGTATTAGTATAAAAAGACACGATAAGTGATAAAACCTTAGGAAAATTTTCGGAAATGTTTTCAGGAAAACTAAACTAAATAATGTAGGAACATATTATACTACAGCAGTGAGTTTACATAATATGTTATAAACAAAATAAATAAGTAAATAAATAATATAAAAACTTAAATAAGACGAATAAAGAAAAGTTCAAAAGAATTTACTTCGATTAAAATTTAATTTTCCTATCATGTTTCTTCAATTATATACCTGAATGAATTATTCTCTGTGTAAAAAGAATCTGTAAACACAAACATACAACATATGTTACACACATACATTATATATTTAAAAATCGTGTAAAAATGGGCGTCAATAACTCATTCGCATCCTATATTTTTTTATAAATCATTCGATGTTTTTAACATCAACATTTTATTTTTTTAAATATTAGATTTTTTCCACTATTCATAGAATTTCGTCAGTGAATGTGTTTTAATAACAAAATATCATCCTTGGGAAAATGCTGACATTTTCCTTTAGGTCACCTCTGGGACTATTAGGAATGGTTTATTTTATTCAAAATATATTAAATTTCAAATAATATTTAAGTGTTTAAAACAAAAATTGAATTAACAAATTCAGCAATTTTTAGATATTTTTAGGCCCAATGTAATATTGATCTTAGGCAAGGTTTTGTAGTTAATGTAGATAATCCTACACCTGCAAAATAAAGACAGGTGTTGCACATTACTATCTTACATAGTAAGTTACTATACATGCTTTAAATTTATTATTCAAGAGTATAATTAATTGACTTGTAAACGTGATTTTAACCCATAAGCACTTGTTTCCAAACTCAAAATGGTTAATTGTTTTTGCAATTTTTTCAGTCACTGTTATTTCTTTGAATAATTATGAACTTGTATCCAAAAAAAAAAACATAGGTTTGAAAGGTCTTATTCATATTTCCAGAATTTCTTTTAATTTCACTCTAAGTAAAAACAGATTTTGTTATTGTTTCGTTTTATTTAAATTTAATGTAAGGTATTTTATAACATATGGTGATGGTATAAGATTTAATCATAATCATTTCACCATGGTATAAGGTTTTTCATAATCATTACGTAATCTATCATCGTTACAAATTTTTCTTTTCTCGTTGATCCCTATTTGTTGAAAAATCTAACAGAAAAGTTTCTTTTTCACTTTGGTACTTATGAATATTAGTAAATAGTAAATTATAAATCATAGTCTAAGAGCTCGGGAGGAGATTTGATTAAAGTTCTTTCTGTAAGTATGTAAAGTACAGAAACCACCTTATATTTGTGTGAAAACTTTTTTTATAGATTTCACACTTTAAAACTTTTTTTATAGATTTCACTTGATTTACATGTTAATTCTGTGTGAGTGTATGGGTAAAAACTTTTAGTCGTTCTGACTCCGTTGTTTTTACTAAAAGCCAAAAAAGACAAAGAACTTTTTTCTGTTTAATTTAATACAAAACAACTTTTATAAGAAATTTTTATTACTCTTACCGTTTTGACCCAACTCAATTATCATCTTTATAAAATGCCTAATTGGTACAGGAGTGATTCTTGCCAGGGCGAGGTTTCTGTACTTCACATACAACAATTCATCTCTAAAAAAACTTGCAACCATTCAGAAGACAGAAGGAACTTCATCCAAATCTCTCACAAGCTCTTAGTATTTATAAATTATTTTAAATAAAAAATAAAAAAATAAAATAAAAAAAATAAAAAACTCAATATATTGCATTATGGTAATTATTAGCTGAATCTAAGTAACTATAATAAGATGCATTTGTTTGAGATTTAATTATCCCAGCTTTGATTGTTTTGTTTTTTCAATTTTTAAACGAAATTTACACCTGCGAATATAAATTTTTCTAAGTTTAGGTAGAAAAATTTTAAAATCAATATTATTTTGATTGTTACAAAAAAAACAAAAAAAAATAATAATAATAATAATAACTAATTTTAAACCAAAATTTACTTTATTAAAACAATGTTGAATTATACAGAAATTAAATTATTTTGATTAATAAATAGGTATAAATAAATCTTGAAGGCAGTAATAAAAAAATAAATTGAATAGATATACCGAGACACGAACACAGGTGCTATGGTATTCAGATTCATTATTTTAACGACTAACCGATATGAAATACATTTCAATATAGGTATAATATAATGTTTGAAAGAATGAAAAAGTACATGTGCCAGTCAAAGTATAGTGTATTTGTTTCATATTATTTTATATGGACTGAAATGTCCCTGGCATAACACATAGATGGTGATAGTTTTATTGGAAAAATACCGTTCAAGCGAAGCAATGGCTTGAAAAGTGTTATGGGGACTCCGCTCCATCAGAAACAACAATAAAACGTTGGTTTGCTGACTTCAAACGTGGTCGTAGAGACACCGATGATGCTGAACGCAGTGGACGTCCAAATGAGGCGGTAACACCAGAAAACATAAAAAAAATCGACAAAATCGTTTTGAATGATCGAAAAGTGAAGTTGCGTGAGTTAGCTGACATCGTAAAGATATCAAAAGAACGTGTTGGCTTTATATTGCATGAAGATTTGACTATGAGAAAGCTCTGTTCAAAGTGGGTGCCGCGTTTGCTCACTGTTGACCCAAAAACGAGAACGTATTGATGATTCTGAGCAGTGTTTGGCCATGTTTAAACGTAACAAACTGGAATGATTGCGTTGCTCTTGATGGAGATTACGTTGATGAATAAAGCTAATTTTGAACCAAAAAAACTGTGTTTTCTTAGTTATGCCCGGGACTTTTCAGTCCATGTGTGAGCTGTAGCTATATTTTACTCTTACATGGGTCTTCTGTGGTTACGATATACTACTCCGTCAATAAAATGGCATAAAAGTCTATGAACGGATATGATTTAACATGAAAATTTCTAAAAATTTATTAACAAATTTAATTAATTATTCTCAGAAAAATTAAATTGATTAGTCAGACTTATCGTATATTACCAACATTCTCACAAATTAAGTGTACATTATGAGTGAAAGTTTAAGTGTGAAAATTAGACGGTTTTCTATAAATTTTCTAAATATAGTTTATTGAACTTATATTACTGCTGGTATGATGGCCTTCAAAAATAATAAATGATATTTTTACTCTTAATTGTTAAAATCATTATAATATTTTATTATATGCATATATTTAAACTAGTTATAAAAATTGTCTTTAGTTACAGATCATAGTTATAAAATTGAAAACTTAAAATAACTGTAATAAATGAATATATTCAGAAAACGGATTTGAAATAAACGAAAACAAATTTCTTAAAAGCTAAGTATATTGTCTTTATTATCTTAAATTTATACTATAAAAAGATTTAATTTTCACACTTTTACTTATAACGTCACTTAATATACGTTTGGGGGAATATTTGGCCACTAAGATGGGTCTGGTTTCATAGAAAGTTTTGAAATAGTTGACTGTGTATTGTATAAAAAAATCAACAATGAAAATATATGTAATTTGATTTTATTTTTTTGGGTGTATTAAGGTGTTTGGCAAAGTTCACCCACAAGAAGTGTCAGGCAGTTTTGAACTTTCAATTTTTGAAACATAAAAATTTGCTCTGAAACTTTACTAAAACTGAGTTGTTATAATTTCTATCTTTAGCACGTAGTACCTGTAATTTGCCTAAGCACAAGCTTTCAAGTGTACTACGGTGTATTGCAATCAATTGAAACAATTTTGTAATTAGCAATACAAATAAACTGTTTTTGAATTATGTAACTACTTACTTTTATTGTACTATAGTTTGTTTGCAATGTTTTATTTGTTTTATCCTTAGAAATTGATCTGACAACTTTCGAAAAATTGTTTCTTATATGGGTATTTTAAATGTATTTTTAGTATGGCAAAACGATTGAGAATCGCTTTTAACTACTTGAAAACACAATTTTATTATATATATATATATATATATATATATATATATATATATATATATATATATATATATATATATATATATATATATATATATATATATATATATATATATATATATATATATATATATATCTATTATTTAGCTTCTTGAGTCTAAAAGTTTTATGTACATTCTACGAGCATTTATTGGTCGTTAAATACAGAGATAAATATTCATTTCGTTTTATGCAATGTACATAGTGTCCTTTGAAATGTACATATTGTGAATATTAATTATTGAACTGTACATAAATAGATTAGTTTTTGGTTAGTTACAAGAATAATATGTTAAGGCTAATGTGTAGTATTACGTCATTTGGTGTGTCCATTTGGTGTGTCCACCACGGATGTGTTAAGTAGAAGGAGAATAAGATAAGCACAAAATTTATTATATTATTATTTTTCTTTCTGATATTTTAATTACTTACAAAACTATTAGACCCATGCTTTTGTAGAGTGCAGTAGATTTCAGATACCTATACTCTCAAATTAAAATGCAATTACTTTAAACAATAAAGTTTTTAAAAAAAGAAAAAATGTTCCCAATTTGAAATGGCTTTTTCGAAAAAAACAAATCTGATTTTCGCTCATACTTCTGTTTCCATCCGACACAAGATCTGGTGAAACCCTTGATTACCACAATAAATATGAAATTACTTTATTGAAAATGATTATAAGCCCAGTTAACGAACAAAAAAAACACAGTATAATCTCATAATATTAACAGCTTTTGTCGAGGCGTGTTACCCATACTACTTCTAAGTGGGGAAAGTTTATGTTGACAATTACCACTGAAATCGACAAAAGGGATGAATTCAAATTCAAAGGGAAATATGCGTTTTAAGACGAAAAAAACACGGTTTTCACCAGTTTATGTCGAATAACTTGAAAAGTTGACATCTTATAGGCAAATGTGTAATATTACAAAAAATGTATAAAAAAGGTTACAAAATATTAATTTCTATTGTATTTATAGGATATTTGTTAAGATACAGCTCATAATATGTTTTCGTCGGAACAGAAGTTGGACGGTACATTTTTAAGTTTTTTTATGTTAAATTCTCCAAGCCACAAGTGTTTATTGCGTAATTTAAAGATAATTGCGATAACTGCAAGCTACAACTTACTTTATGATAAATAGACAAATCACACGGTGAGTCTCATATATCTAAAAGTCACCTTTTAAACCGTTAGAAATCAAGTAAAAACAATACACAAATAATAGGCCTCAGGATGTTAGCATGTAAAATTTTTAATATCGGCTCGTAAGGTTGCTTAACGTAAAATTTGATCAGGCTTTCTTCTTCATAATAACAATTTTCCAAGGTCACTGGTAAGGTTTTTACACGTCAAGTTGAGAATATTGCGTCGAAAAATAGTCAAAATAATTAGTCAGTAATTGTACAAATGGTCAGTATATTTCAAAATCTGGACAGACTTAGTTTTCTCAATAATTTACGAAGGTCGAATAACAGTCCATAATTCGTAATTATTTATTAATAAATCATCAGCATATTTACACTTTGGCCATGTTTTATATCCTGAAAATTTTAATTGAAAAATTTACGCGCCAAGGATAATGATGGTTATGGTCTTAAATCTATCCTATTATCAAAATGATACACAAAAAAAGATCGGAATTCAGTGTATTCTATCATAAAGATCGAATTTTATCACACGAAATAATTTAAATGATTATTAGTAAGATGTAAACCAATGTCAGGCAGTCTTTTCTCAAAATTATAATTAAAATTTTTTAACGCTCAAGTCCATAATCACACCTTAACGATAAAAAGTATTTACAGCGTTAGAAAATTTTAATAATTATTTTAAAAATGCCTGACTAAATTCCTATACATTCAGATCATGCTGAAATTACATGTTATTAATAATCGATCATTTAAATTATTTTGTAAGATAAAATCCCATCTATGTTATGGAATAAACTGGTTTCCGAACTTCGATAAGAGTATCATTATGATAAAAGGGTAAATTTCGAACTTCTACCATCAATTTTCTTGGAGCGTTTAAATTAAAATATTCAGGAAATAAAGACTGTTCAAAATATGAAATAAACTGACCAATAATACCAATAAGTGACCAAATTTTGAAATATGCTGTCCATTTTTAACCATTTACTGACCAATTGTTTTGACTATGTTTTTGACTCAATATTCACAACTTGACGTGCTAAAATCTTCCCAATGCCGTAGAAAATTTAAATTTGTTATTTTGAAAAAACAAACCCTGACCAAATTTTGAAATATTTCTAAGGTAACTTACAAGCCGATATCATACTTTGACATAATACCATCCTGAATCGAAAATTATATATGCATAAGAAATGTGGGTTACACACAGTACAAACAAATTACTTGTTCCTACTTAATTGAGGTTATGTAATTAATTATTTCTTAATTAAAAGTTTTAAATAGAATCGTGGAGAAAACTTTGTTCATACACAAAACTATATTTACAAAAACTTTTATTAATTTTAATTGACTATAGATGTGTCGTTCAATTTAATGATCTTTGATTTAAACATGTATATAATGATGCAAATTTTGGGAGATAATCTTCAAAATATTACAGAAAATTTCTTCTAATGGATATTTCAAATGAAAGTAGTTTTTATACAATAAGTAAATCGTTTGATATCTATTTGCAACTTTTTCCATTGTTCCATGTTTTTTTGTAGACAACATATAATCAACAAAATTTATATCCAACGTTTTTTATCGAATTTTGAATAATGTCGTAAATAATATCCAAACATGAAAATACTCAATAATTATTTCAATGATAATTTCAATTATAATTACATTATCATAATTAATTTGGACAATTCGATGGATAAAATTTATATATATATAATAAATCCTCTCATCCTTGGCTTATACAATATGACCCTCGATGACGCCCAATATTTAACCATTGTCCTATATTAAACAAACAATTAAATTGCCTCATATATATATAATTCAAATAGCTAATTATTTTGATGTAGATAACAATACAAAGTATACAATAACTATCTACCTATATTGTATAAGTATTATTTAGTAACGTTGTCATCTGTATTTGAAAAAATTATTAAGTAGCTACAAATTTAGTTAGTTCTAGAGTTAAAAGCCTTTGATATGTATATTATGATTTATAATTTTTGTGATACACCCAAGGGGGGGGGGGGTAGTGAAAAGAACTTAAAGAAAATATTGTTCGGCTTTCGAAGTAATTTAAATACAAAAACAAGTAAAAATAACAACTAAAAGAGCTAATTAAATACCAATGAATGTTAATTAAATACAAATGACTAAGTATTAAAGTTTGATCCAATTATAAATAACATTATTAAATAATTCTATGATAATATACAAATATATAAAAGTGGAAATATGTAACATGGCTAAACAGTAAAAAATGTACTATTTCCAATATATCTAATAATTTTTAAAAATGCGTGGCTGTTATCATGTCAAATGTCAATATTTCTTCATATTTGTCAAGGAATGATTAATTTGTGCACTTGTAAAATAGCTTTTTTTATATTTCGATTCAAAAAGTATTTTGTCAGTTAGTGATAGGTACCATGTGCAAAACTTTTTAGTTTCGTATAGCATAAAATTATCGAATAAATGGATTTTGGACATTAATTATATCGCTTCTAAGTTGTATTTCGTATTTCTCAAATTACTGAAAAACTTTTTTTTTATCGATTTTTTTAAACACAATATTCAATATTCGTCCTTTTAAAGCCTTTTTAATTACTTTTTATAATTAAATTAGCTACAATAAGCTAGACGTGCATTTATAATAGGTATAATGGAAAGTTGTAGAGCAACTGCTAGAAGAGTATCCAAAAATAAAATTATATTTCTATTTTTCTCATGGCATATTTTACAACAAAACATTCATAAAATACACATAAAATTTTTTCATCAATAAAAAAATTACCCAAATGTTATGAAATTATAAAAAATTAATTGACCAAATGACATACACAATAAGGAATACAAAACTGAGTGTTGATAAATTTGTTACCGAAAAAAAAAACCAATTTTTAATTTAAATAAAACCCTTGTTATTTTTAATTTAAACAAAACTATTCTGTGTTTTAACATAAAAATTGTGTACCCCAAATTTCTTTTCATTTGGATAAATATGTTTTAGCTATTTGTGGATACAGAAAGTACAGTAAGAAATGGCTTACAACACAAATTGCTCACATTTTATTTCGCACGTAACACGTTTTATTGATACACAAAATATTTTATACTACTTAAAACAATTAGAATATAATTTTGAATAAAATATGACAAAGTGTGCAAAGCAACCCGAAAAAAAAGTTTTCCATTTGAGGGTGCCAACTTAATATATATCATTAGTTATATTCAATTTCATATTTATAAATTGTTTACTAAATTGAAATAAATTTACATTTTGTCCAAATTGAAATAAACATTTTGTCCAAATATGAATAATTAATTAAAACTACTTATTTACAGTGACGGTAGAGTAGGCTCGATATGAGTATACTCTATTTCCACAACCGCCTCTTTTCTCAGAAATAAGATAATAATTTTGAAGAAACAAAATTGAAAAAGCACATACAATGTTTTATAATTTGACTATCAAATTTGTTTATTTGGAAAATTAAGGGATCCCCTACGATTGGTCCCATAAATCTTACCAGAAACGTATGTTAGGGAGGGTGTTAAATTGTCTTGACACTTGGGCCGCTTTTTACGGTCACAAATTTTATTTTGGGTTCGTTTTTGGTTCGATAAAAATAGCGAACATAGTGACATCTATAGTTAAACAAGACGATTTAGACTTTAATTTGTCGGTATTTATCTATCCATGTATCTATGTTTGTTCCGCTGTAAATTTTGAACGTTTCAAATATTACATAAAGTCATAAACGCATACATCAAACTGTTACTGTATAATTTTTAATTCTATTCCATTCTGTGTGGAAAATCTCCCAAAATACCAACGTATTTAAGAACATACGTATTTTATTATACATATATATGGATTCTTCTACGCAAGCTAGAAAGATTATTTTACATGTAATATAAAAGAAATAACAAAATACGATAACCATAATTTTAAATGCATTAATTTGAAAAAAAATTCTGAAAATAATAACTTTTTTCCACACAAATCTACAATCAAAGAAGTTATAATCAGAAAATATATATATAGACATAAGGGTTAATAGATATTGACTAAAATTTATTAAAATGTTATTTTGGTTAAAAAATTTGTTAACATCTAAGCTTATTTTCACAAAATTTTGTTTAACGATTTCGAAATTTATGGTTGAAGTAGGTTAAATATTTCATTAAAATTTAATTTTTGAGTAAATTTAAAGGTTTTAATACCTCCAATTAAAACAGGAATGCTTTTGATGCTATTTATATTTCTAAGGATATAATTGACCAAAGAATATGTAGTATTCTTGAGTAAAAAATTCTAGATATTGAATTAATATTTTACGAAATTCTGCTTTTGAAAAATTCTAAATCATTAGCTGGGTCTTAAAAGGTATTTATAATTTACAATACATTGAATACCATCTTCTTAATTATTTTATACTTTTTTTTCATATACGAAGTTTAAAATAACTTACTCGAATAATACGTTTGTATTGTTAATAGAAATTGTGTGTTTTTGTTCAGACTTATAATATACTTACTTTGATATTTTTACTTAAACATATGCATGGGCGAGTTTAAAATTAATCAAATTTTGATTATATAGATTTCTTATCAAATGTATTTAAGTATTATAACAAAATGTAATCCCGTTTATTACATTTTATTACATTTATTTCCAGTTGCTTCTTTTTACCTTGCTTCTTATATTACCTGTATAATTACGTATTATTGTACTCTCTTCAATGAATTTATGTTTTTCCGCCACTGTTAATTCAAACAAAATATAACAAATTATATTGTAATATGTTCATGGAAAAATAATAATATATTTTGCAATCAACTAAATAATAACCAACAATTTATTGCGAAGTAATTAAATTAACTATTTTTAGTATTTATTGTGATTATTATCTAAATTTGTTTTATTTAATTACTTTCTTTTGTATCACAAAATTTAATTATTTTTCAATGCACTCACTCTAAATTAAAGTTGCTTTTAATGATGCAGAATATCACCAATCTTGAACTATTAATATTGGCCAAATTAATCATTGAAACAAAATAAAATTTTTTATTAGTTAAAAAAATTATTAATCTTACCAAATTTAAATCTATCAATATAACAAAAACCCTATAGTGACTTTCAGGAAAAAAGGGAAAAAATATAGAGTAACCTACTAACAAGACAATATTTCCATATATGCGATATCCGAATGCCCGAATTAGAAAATACGATTTATTAATGAGAATATTGATGGTCCGGGTATATATACATACTAAAGGAATCACAATAAATCGAAAATTTCGGAGACAAACACTACATGACTTCCTAGTACGCTAATCAATATAGATTCGAAAACTCCAAAGTGAAAAATAGAAGTAGAATCTTTAATATAAAGTGTTGCTAGTCATATATATATATATATATATATATATATATATATATATATATATATATATATATATATATATATATATATATATATACATATATATATATATATATATATATATATATATATATATATATATATATATATATATATATATATATATATATATATATATAGTGGTTTTCCACGATCTTGGAGACCTCGCTACAAGAACTAAGACTAAATCTATAAGCGCTAATCAATGGCTCATCCTAATTGCTATTCATGCATAATTAAATCTTTCTCTATGAAACGTCATACTTTGAAGTAACGGTTTTAAAATTAGTCATGAAAAATTTTTGAAATCGTAAATATATTTAAATTTTAGTGATAAAGACCAGTTTGTATGTATTTAACTTCAAAAACTATACTGTTTTTGAGGGTGCAGAGATGTCAATGAATTGCGATCTCCGATAAAATATTCTGAAGCATTGTATCGCATAGAGCAAGAGGGCGGTTTCTATTTACACAGAAGAACAACGCGAATAACAAAGTCTTTAGAACCTACTTTGTACTTTCACTCAAATATCATTAAGAGTTAAACGTAACATATTAAATCTCTTCTGTTTTAAGCAACGAAATATTCGACGAATAGAAGAGCTCTTTGTTAATACGGCAGGAAATTCCGAGAATCTCAATAGATAAACGAGAGTTAAATAGAATGTTTATATTAAATTTCCTTATTCATTCGATGGAAACAATAAGAAAACCATAGGAAGGACAAGTATATTTGTAGACCGGATTCTATTTTTTTTTTTTTTTTTTGCTGAAGAAAATATTTACGTCATGTATTTGGGTTATTCTCAGTTAACAGGTTATTAAAATTTCTTAACAGATTTATTAAAACAAATGATTTTTGTATGTCCACAAGGTAACCTGCCAGTTTTTCATTTTTATCATTTTAGAGAAAACCAGGGGAGAGGCATCGAATTGTATACATGAATTTGCTTATGATTAATAAAAAATTTTCTATTTTTCCCACAGAGAAAAGACATTTCTCGTCTTTTCCCTTACCTCTCAAAAAAGAAGCAAAAATGAAAAATTTACGAGTCTTCTTACAGATCTGAGCAATTCGAAAATATAATAGATTAGAACAACTAAAAAATTTAAAAATAGTTTAAATAAGTATTCATACCTCTGCCCAACATTTTGGCAAATTATGCGCCAAGTGAGATATATTTTCAGTTGAAATCAGAAAACATAGCAAACGTATAAATTATTTTTATACAAAATCAAATTGACCAAGGGAGAAACAATGTTCAGCGAACTGAACTCATAATTACCGATTTCGTGATAACAAGTTGATAAAGGATTATTTTTGTAACGTTGGCTTTTAGTTTACAATCAAATAAATTGCGATTAGAATTAATATCGTAGTAATCAAGATCGTAAACACACTTTTTTGACATTATAAAAATGCCAGGGAAAAGATCTGAAATATGGGGGGCATAATTTATCGTAAATATATACCTGGAAAAAATTTATCTTTATAAAAAAAACAATCATTATTTATATTAATTTATGAAATATATTAAATATAACTGTTCCCGTAGATTTAGGCAAACATATAGTTAGAGACATTTTACTATATTTGTAGCCTCCTAAACTCCTTTTACTATATTTGTAACAAACCAAGGTAGAGAACATGTTTGAGGTGCGACTGTGAGAAAACTAAGTTAATTAATTAATAAAAACCTATTGCTCATAAGGTAAATGGTAATATATTAAGAGATACTATAATATAATTATTTTTTTGGTCAACTTTTAAAAGAAGTATGGAAAAAGTATTTTGGATATCGATTTTACCTCTTAACTAATAATAATCTATTTACTATATTATTCTTCATGTATTTATTTTTAGTTTTAATTAAAAAAATAAAGATATTTATATTATTTATAATAATTAATTTCAACAATTGAAAATTTAAAAAATCATTAGAAATAGAATATAGTAAACATGGATAAAATTTGTAAATTTATTCACTTCTCATATTTCGAAACTGTTTAACTTACTAATATATAATAATTTATGTATTTCTCACTTCATATTGATAGGTTTAATCAATTTTATTTCTTACGCTGTTGAAAAAATGAATAAGTGGCCATTTTTCTACTACATCAAGGGTTATGTAGGAATACCATTATTCAATCGACAAGGAATATCTTTCAAAAATTAACTACAATACAGTTAAGAAGTAATGAAGTTAATAATTATTTTTATTGTGCCGTCCTACCAATTATTGGCTCATATAAATTTGATACTTTGAGCAATCCTTTCATTCAGCGATCAAATAAAGTGCCAGAGCATTTTATTATTTGCTGCAAATAATAGATAGTGGATCGATAGCTGCGTAAATTGAATCATGGATTAACTAATAAATTCTATCTTAAAAAACGGCAGTTCAAAATACCATTAAGTTAGATATGCCATTTCCTCACAATTGGTCTTGAACCACTTTACACATAGGATTGGTTTCTGGTAATACTCATTACAAGTTCATAGTAGGTTATTACTTATCATTTTCATGTAGTCTCGATACCCATGAGCCAATCATATTATCATTCATTAATATACTCCCAAAGCTTTATATATGGCTTAATTCTGATTAGTGTAATAACTTTATTATTTGCCAAATTCTGAATATTGAACTGTTTTATTTTCCGGAGTAAAATTTTTGATTAAACCCATTTCATTCGCGGACATCTGTTATTTATTATTATAGGAAGATCATTAAAAAACAATGGCAAAATGTCAAAAAAAACAAATGCAAATTTTTTTGTCCAATATGTGACAAAACAGAATATCATCTGTCCGACAAATTAAAATTTCTATTTTTCACAGTTTTTAGGTTAGTATATTTGTTATTGAAAATCTTCCGATTGCAATAGAAAACAATGCAGGATAACAAAAGTTAATATAGAATAAAGTTTCTCTTAGAACAAAAACTTTAGACTTTCGTTTTAGCAAGTATAAAGTTTCACGTAGTTCCTTCAATCCCCAGCCACACGAACTCCAAACTACAAGCTTTCCAGTCTCGAAAATGAAAACGCTATCATCTACTAACCTGCCTTTTACACTCCAAGTAATTTTTCTATAAAATAGAAAAAAAAACGTTACGGGTTACTTATACCTAAAAACAAAAAAGAATTTCATTGAAAACAAAACAAAACAAGAGCGAATAATATATGTATGTATAACAGAAGTAACGTACACCATCTGTATGTCGTCGCATATGTTCGATTTCCATCAGCAAACAGATTTAGTTTTGTTTGAAATAATGTATTGAATTTTTAGTACTATAAATACTTCGGATAAAATACGAAGAAGACAAAATGAAATACAAATTCATGATATTTTCGTATTTCAGATACAGAACTATACAGAATAATCAATTATCTTCTTTGCTTTCTTCACTGATTTTTCTATTAAAAAACGATTGATTTCATATTAAAACATGATTGAATTGAAGACGTTTGATTCATTTCTATCAAAACTATATTAAAAATATTTTTTTCTTAATTATTTCGTTTTTCTACTCAATAGCAGTTACAAAAAGAAAAAATTATTACAAAACTACACACAATAACTAAATTTATACATAATTGATGAAAGTGAAAAATTCAACTAATGGTTTCAAATAAGGGTGTATGAAAACAATTTTACATATTTACTACAATTATATTAAGAACAAAAATTTTATTAGTGTTCCCGAAAAAATAAAATTTGTTTACGTAAAAGTTAAACGAAACTAATTCATCATTAATAATCTTGAATATCGCAAGAAAATTATTTAAAAAGCTTTATAAAATTGAAAATACATTCAATAAAAATATTTGCGGGTTGAATTTCAGATAATTCTTATTAGTTTTTATCAACATCATAACAGGAGGGTATGCTCAAAATATCAATCTTTCTGATTAAGTGTTTCGAAATGTAACTTGATAATTATATTTTAAAACTTTAACTCTATTTGTCAGTCAGTAGGTCCCTAATTCTGCGAGGCTATGTTAAATTGAGTCTAAGATTTGTAACACTAGAAAATATAGAAGTACTAAGAAAACTTTCCCCTATTCACTTCCTTTTCTTCTGTCTGTTTATCCATCATTTACATAATTAAAAAATGAAAAGATACAGCGAGTTGAAATTTTAATTGGATAGCGTATACTAGACCTAACAAGTGAGTTTAAGTTCGTAATTGAACACTATCCATAAAACAAAAAACAAGCAATCAAAAAATGTTTGTTTTTTATTCTTTTCTTGGGCACATTTGTTTATAATTTGTTTAGCTTTGCCACAATTCTAACTCGAATTTAGCTAATAATTCCCTATAAGAATTATAATGCATTATAGTGATCGTTTTTTACGTCACTTCGTTTACAGAAAACAATGTTAAAATATATCCTTATTGCATATTAGAATTTTTATTCATACATACACAAAAATATTTACATAGGTAAACTTGTGATGGTTGTGCTAGTCAACAGATTTTTTGCGTTATACATTTTCTGAAATCTTTAAATGTTTTTATATTACATATTTATAATAAATAATAATAATTTTTAATGTACCGTGTCTTAATAACGAACTTAAAAGAAAAACATAATTTGTCAAATTTCAAACGAGAAACATGTAGAGCATGCAAGAGATAATTGATACATTAATAACTCCTAATCCTACTGCATGCGCCTCATGTTTTTCGTTTGAATTAGAGAAATTATTAATTTATATTTAATTTTTATACGTTATAAAATGATTGTAGACTTTACATTAAA
Source organism: Chrysopa pallens (assembly GCA_020423425.1). Classification (NCBI taxonomy): domain Eukaryota; kingdom Metazoa; phylum Arthropoda; class Insecta; order Neuroptera; family Chrysopidae; genus Chrysopa; species Chrysopa pallens. Next base: position 39,380,864 of record CM035591.1, on the reverse strand, counting down.
GTATTTTTTACTTTTTAGGACTATGTAAATGAAATTTTTTATATAGTCAATGTTATTCTTCTTTATTTTTTTTATTTCTGCTATTTTATTTCCTCATCGTCATCCACTGCTGAACTATGGTCCAAATTTCAATAACTCATCGGGAAGTTAGTTTAAAATGAATTTCAAAATTCCACCTACACAAACATACAAGACAGTAAGTTAATAATAAAAAAAAAACTCTATATATAGTTTACCATAATGATTTTAATATATAATATACTATTCATGTTACATTTTAATAGGTAAATGCAACAACTTTATATTCAATTTCCATCCCAATAACATTCATCTATGATTAGTATGTAAATTTTATGCATGACCATTACTAAACTTTACTTTGATATATTGAAAACTTGTCTATGTCACTGCTTCTAAAATACATACATTAATGTAATATGAAAGTTCTTAATGTTTAGTTAAAGTTAAACTTAGTTTTATTTATACCTAGGTTATAAATCACAGTATGTATTAGTGACAGTTTATATAAATACAGCAGAGGAATGGAAATATTTTAAATCGTCTGTATTCGAATCGAAAATTCAAAATATAGATTACTTGCGATTTGCACAGTAACACCTACTCCAGAACATTTGCTGCAGAGGTCGGCTCCAAAACTTTTGGTAAAAACAATGATTGAACATCTAGGATTTCTATGTACTGTTGTTGTATAGATTGAATATATACTCACTGTAGTCACTATATAACTTTAGTAGTTGAAAAAGTTGAAAAATGAAAAAAAAAAATTGGAAAACGGTTGACCCTAAAGGCCATCCCTGCAACTTCCCGCTAATTTTGACCTAACCACTTAAAATTTAACATATAATGTTTTTGAACTAAAAATTTGGTTTTTGGGCTTTGATGTTAAAAAAACACTTGTTACCGCATATTTCGTTAACGATATCTCTCGAACCAATCAACCATTTTTTACGTTCTTGGCGGTGATCGACGCGGTTTTTAGAGCTTTAATAATTATTCTATTTCATCAAAAACGATCCGAAAAGAAATGTCGAAGTTATGTAAAAAAAATACTTTTATATGAAATTTTTCGTTTACGATTTCTCTCGAACGAATCAACTGATTTTAACCGAATTGTGATCGACGTGGTTTATCAAGGTTAAGATCTGATTAGTTTTTGGAATTGATCGATACAATCGTTTAAAAGTTATTCCAAAGAAACCAATTTAAAAAAAAATTTTTTTCGTAGTTTTTTTCAGATTTCTTGGAATCTACTGGTCCGAATCGATTCAAATTTTCAGGAAATCTAAGTTTCGTGATTCTTTTTGAAACGCCACTGCCGATTGGTTCAAATCGGTCAAGCCGTTTAAAAGTTATAAGCGGGTCATATACTGACATACATTTATACACACACATACATACAGATAGGGTGAAACCCTCACAGAAACCGTCAAAATAGTTTTCTAGGACCTTAAAACGTCGAGATCTGATGAAAACTCGATTTTTTCAAAACGGGGTAAAACCAATAACTTCCTTGAAAATCTTCGATTTTCTTTGCGGGAAGTTAAAGAAAAAACACAGTTGAACTACAGGTTGTCATGGAAACTGTACTTAAAATTACAAATTAGTTGCTACACACTTTTTATTCAAAAAACGTATAGTGATGAATTATGATAATATATTAGAATGTAGAAGTATTATTGAAGATAAAGATGATATGGATATACAGTATAAAATTGATATTGAAGAAACATAATAGCACTATGACTTTAAATACCAATAATTATACGAAGTATTATTGTTATTTTACTTAATAACATTAAAATTAAAAAAATTTCAGCCAAGTTTTAATGTTGTGGTTTTTTAAACAAAAATATTTCAGTCAGTTTTTATCCCAAAAAATTCTCCGAACCAGCATTTTGAATGTATCTATCAATAACTCAAAAATGGTTATGGGTAAACAAGCAAACAAAAAATAAAAAATTTTTGGCATTTTTTTCTTTTTCACATTTTTGGTACTAAAAATGGTTTTTATTCCTATGAAAAAATAAAAAAATTTTACTTCTTTTGCCAGATATACTGAACAAAAATATACGGAATAGGATTTTATCATTTTGTTTACATAACATTTACCTCATTCTATGTGAAAAAAAACATCACCATCTTTTATCATTTATTAACAAGGATAAGAGATTTTATAATTATTAATGAGAACTCTAAGATTTTTCGAATAAATTTCGAGTTTTTGGTCTAGGTCAAATTATTTTGAATAATATTTTTATAAATACGTATTTCGACTACAAAGTCGTCATCATCCGTATGAATAAGCTAGTTGTAATGATTCTCTGACGAGTTGTTACTCGTTGCTAATTAAGTGTCTGATAATGAATTAAAATTGTCGTTACGTCACAAAAACAATTCTTTAGATTTCGAAAATGCTGAGAATCTCCGAACTCAAATTTTTCCAGTATTTCGCCACAAATAAAGTGCAAAGTCTATTAATCCTTTGATCCATACCATAGAATAATCATAAAGGACACAAGAAATTTCACGTAAATAAAACAATCCATTCAAATGCAATTGTCTAGATTCGTGTTAAGGTCTATTTAGTGATCAATTTAATATACATTCATAAATAAATCAGAGTATTATTTCAACTATAACAACAATACACTGTCGATAATGGACACCGAAATTTGGATATTGCTAGCAAAAAATCCATTTTTTAACAATTTTACTATATAATTGAATAAAATTTACTATGACACTTCCTTTCAATTTTTGTTCGTTTTATTTTATGATTTGTCAACATCTCTTTGCTCGGTATAAAAGTATGAAAGTAATATCGTAAAAAAGGGGGGTTTTTAAATTTGTTAGTATATAAGTATCGTAAGAATAACACGCACTATTAGAAAAATTAAATCATCAAGTTAAACGTTGGAAACCACGAAATAGAATCACAACCATTTACACATTATTTGGAAGTGATGCTTGATGCCAGACTCAACTTCAAGCAGCAGGTGGAACACGTCGATGCCAGGGCGACGGTGGATAGTATCGCAAGATTGATGCATAATGTTGGAGGAACGCAGAGTAGACGACTACTCCTATCATCTGTAGTCACATCAGTGCTCACATATGGCATATCTATTTGGGCCGATGCACTAGACTTACAGGAACCATGGAAAAAACTGGTTCAATCTATTGACAAACCGCCCAACGAGTAGCTAGCGCCTTCCGCTCAATATCAGAGAAAGCAGTGTGGGTCACTTCCGGAACCCTACCTCTCAGAGTTCTAGCACAGGAAAGACGGGCCCTTTACCAACGAAGAAGGCCAACTGCACTGAGTCCTGAAGAACATAGAATGGAAGAACGGCAGAACAGCATAGGCCGATGGCAACTACAATGGGATGACGCAGAGAAGAGTAGGTGGACGCAGCGACTCATACCTCGGATCGACACTTGGCTCAACTGGAATCATGGCGAGGTCTATTATTATCTTACACAGATGTTGTCAGGACAAGGATGTTTTCGAGACTATCTACACAGCCTTAATCACGATGATTCTCTGGAATGTCTGGCCTGCTCAAACAGCGTGAAGAGTCGGAAAGGATCCTGAACCAGAGAATCAACCAGATTCACTAGTGGAAGCAATGTAGTCATCAGAGGAACCCTGGAACGCTACCAACACGTTTGCAATAGAAGTCCTCACAGACTTGCGTTCCATGGAAAGAGGAAGATCAAATCACAGAAGATAGAAGGAAGGAAGTTAACACCTTAGCCACCAGAAGGAATAGCAATAGCTAGATCCTCCCCTCACGAAGTAATGCCTGACGGCGGTATTCCTTGGGATATAAGAGGATAGAAGAAAGGCGGTTTAGGGTTTAGTGAGTATGGGCGGTAGCGTTGAGTTTTAGAAGACGCTGTGTCGAGTCTTCACATATCCAAACGATATGCCTGGAATCCGTAAAAAGGATTCCCCCCTCTTAAAAAAAATATACAAACGTACATACAAACATGCATACATAAATTACATACATTAAAACAAAGCAACAAAAATAATTCAAAAAAAAAAAATAATTATTTTAAAATTAAATAAAATTAAATTTTTTTACAATAAAAAATACTTCTTTGAGGGAACTCATTTGAATAAGTCTTCTAAGAGACATTTTTTATGATTAAATGTTACTTATTATGAAATTGAGATGTATAGATTTAATACGTCATCTGCGAGAACTAAAATGCTTGCTAGTTCATTTTTTATAAATATTTTCTAAATAAAATTTTTCCAGAAAAATTGAATTTGGAATTGTCGAAATTATAAATTTTATTATAAATTGTTGTACGCTGTAACAAGAGAACCATCGTTAAATTGGGGGTTGAAATACATTCAGTGGTATATATTAATAGCATTGTCTACGAAAGGATAAGTCAAATAATTAAATTGAAAATAAGTTATTTCAAATATAATAATACAATAACTTAGAATGGAACGAAAACTTTTAACTTTCTTTTCTTAGCGAAGTAAAACAAGTTTGGTGAATATTTGATATTGAAAAAAATTGAACAAAAAACTTCAAAAAAATAAGACAACAAATTTTAAATACAATATAATCTAAAAACTATAAAATAAAGAACAAGGAAGTAACAAGAACTTGATTAAAAATTATAAAAATTAATACTATTTTAAACTTTTTGTACTTTTTTTTTGTTTTTGTTTTGAGAAGCCATTATTTTGAAGCATGTAAGTAAATTAAAATAAAAATACAAAAGAACGTCAAAACACTTAAACGAATTGATTTTACGAAGAAAACATAGAATTTGATTTAAATTAATTTTCCTTACAATAAACAATAGCCTGTAATTTATATCTCTAACTTTTAGCTTGAATGAATCACGGATACGTTTGTTTTATTACAGGGATATTGTCTATGGCTATTAGAAGTATCACGTACGAATTGGTTACAATAACAAACTTATATTGGTATATATATATATATATATATATATATATATATATATATATATATATATACATATATATATATATATATATATATATATATATATATATATATATATATATATATATATATATATATATATATATATATATGAAGTGAATCAGAAGTAGCGCGTCTCAAAGAAACACTACATAAAAATAAAATAAGGAGTTAAACTTATAAAGATATTGTAATACTTAAAATTTCATACAAACGGCTTTTTAATCAATTGAATAAATGACAAATAAGCAAGTTATCCTTGAAAATATATATATTTTCGTAAATACATTTTCAATATAATTCAATTTGTTTTCGACTACTTCTACAAAATCTCGAATTTTGAATATCTTTTAATGTATTTTAAGAAAATCGGTCCGGGGATTTTTCCTCGGAATGTTAACCGTTCTTAAGTTTTAATTACACGGTAATTGTTATCACGTATCTGGACGTAAAAAGTTTGTAAATGAGCAATCCATTGTTAAAATGGATTTTACATTTTAATGGATAGGTTACAAAAATGAATTCTAGACTAAAAAGATGATTCTATGAACGTCCATTTTTATTTGTAAGGTTATGATTTGCTTAACAAAAAGTTTAGACTAAAATTAATATACTCTAACGTATACTATATATGTCGAGTATGATAATAAATGTTAATCGTATAAATTCTAAAAATTTTACATCACGTTGCATAATTATATTTGCTTGTTTGGAATTTTGTACAAATAAATTTTTTGAAAATTATAATTATTACGCTAGTATTCAAATCATTATTATTTTGAATTTCACACTTAAAGTATAGAAAAGTATTTTTTAATTATATTACTGTTTTGATTTTTAATACGAAAAAAATTATACAATATGTAAAATAATCATTATTTTAACGTACTATCAAATTAGAATTGGCACTTTAGTACATACGGATGATGTTGACAAAGTATTCAACGTGACAAAGCACCTTTTAAATCTAAAGGGATACAAAGCTATATATACCTTTGTTCGTTCAACGACCGTCAAATTGCTGGACTCACATATTAATTAGTTTGATTATTTTTATTTAGATCTAAACATTTTACAAGTTTTTATTCAGTTTTATTTCTACCGGTGTCTGACTGTAATCTAAAATCTAAATATGGTAAGTTAAATTTTCCCACTTCCCGATTTCCCATAGAGTCGAGATTCAACATGACAACAAAACATAGATGGCGTTGTAAGATTGACACCTTATTCTGTTATTTTTTCTGTATAGCTTTTAATATTTTATTATATTTAATTTTATTTTATTTTGTCACATTTTAACAACAAACGTCGTCAATAACAAATTAAAGGAAACAATATAACTAATTATTTATGAAAATAAAGTTCATGGCAATTATAATATTCTATTGTAAAACTGAGTTAATATAACTTTTATTTTTATAATTTAAGAGAAAATTATAAAAATATAAAGCAAGAAAAAATTATATTTATTACCCGATTACGTCTTAATTTTATGAAAACATGTATTTAAAAAAAAATGAATATTAAAATTTACAAATCGTCGCACTAAGGAATCGAAATTCTACTGTAAATGCAGAGTACATGAAAATATATGTTTCTTTATAACCATTGATATTCCTTTATATATTATTGTATAGTATGATTCAATGCCGAAATATTATATCTTTTTATAAAGGGAAGCTCGTTTGAACTATTGCACAGATAATGTTCTAAGAGCTGGAGACATAAAAAACAAAAGCAAAACATAAAAACAAAACGAAACAAAAAATACTGGTTGTAGTAGTGATGTATGTAGTAATAAAACGAATTGAATTTGCCGTAATAGGGGTCTTCGCTCTTAAGCGTATAATTAGGATGAAGTGATTAAAATTTTAGATTTTCCCTATTATATCATGTTTTCTACCATCGTGTTTAATTTTTCTGAATGAAACACTCATCATAATGGTTTTATTCTCAAAAAATAAAACATATGTTTTTCGGATCGAAAGAAGGAATCGATAGCTGATATGCTACGGTAAACATACACGTGAATACACTATTAAAATCAAAACCCGCCTTCATTGGCTTTGCCGTAGTCAGAATATTTATTTCAATATATGGAAATCATTTAGTCATTAGTGCTTTAAATTTTAATACTGATACGAGTAATGTATAATTTAAAAACGAAAAGTTTTATATTATAACTCGCAGTAATATAGTACAAGTGCAAAGACTACATTTTATAGAAATTTTTTGATTTTCAAATATATTGATTTTGGTTTCTATAGAAATTGTACTTTGAAGATTTGATAGTTCTAAAACTACTGTAGGTGACTTTTGTTTGAAATTTCATTGTATGTAAATTTTGTTTTCTTTAATCCATAAAATAAAATTTGGTAGAGTTGAATCATTCATTATTAATAAATTCTATTGTAAATATCTACCTACTACTACTTTACTATCTATATAAATTACACATAACTTTAACATTTTAACGGTAAGGCGTTGAACAATTACTACTACAGTTTGCTCTTAACTTGGTTATAGCTAGTTATACACTATAGTAAAATCAAGTAGAAACTTTTCGAAACTTTATATGTTAGAAACAAACATTGTACTTCTCTATACCATATTATTAAATAGAAATAGTATTCTAAAACATTGAAACGTTGGTTGGTACACATACTTACAAAATAGAAAACTATAAAATTGATACACTTGTAACATTAGAACAATGGATATTATATATAATTTGTTCAATTCCTAAAAGAAAACTATTACATTCAACTTGAAAATTAAAATTGTTTTATTGTATCTCATCATGTCTGTGTAGAAATGATTATGTCCATTTCTTTTATCTGTAACTTACAAATACCGTAGTGAGAATCGTATGTTAATCGAAATTAAATAGTAAAACTCAAATCAAAGTTAGAAAAACAAATTTTAATAGAAAAACATTAGACAATTTTATAGGTTAGGTAGAAAACCTGCAAAGCGAAAATAAAAAAATACAAAATCTAAAATAATGTACAAATCTTGGAAATTAAAAATTTTTGAAACTTTTATAATTACTGAATTTATGTTCCAAAGTTAAAATTATCGTTTTGTAATTATAAGCTGAAATAACAAAAACATCAGTTTGAAGGTTCAAACAAAAAATCAAATTATTTATTAAAGAAGTTGGATGCAATTGAACAGTTTGAAACGAAAAATTTGTAGATTATAGTAGATTATAATTGAAAACAATATTTAAAATAATCGGTTTTTGTTTAAGTGTTAAATATTTTCAAAGAAATTACTGTTTGAATTTTCTAAAATACAAATTTGGATTTTTGTAAACAATAAAAACGAAGCAATAGCTTTAATTCAATTCAATAGATGACACAAATTCCAATACTAGCTTTCACAAAATCAGCAACCCTTTTTTTTCAATCCTTATTGTCATAATACGTAACAGTTTTAAATATACGTTCGGAGTTATTGAATATGACATAATTTATCAATGAATATGATACTTCTCAAAGTCAGAAAAATAATAGTCTAACTTCTATCAGTCGTGGTCACCCTACTTTGCTTGTTTAAGTATGTATATACCTAATCCAATTAAATTACTTTCTGTTTTAGTAAGTTGCAAAGGAATAAATGAGGAAAATAGATACAATGGCAGTAGTTGACCATTTAAATTATAAATGGTCAAATTGTATAGTTATAACAAAAGTTATATTAAATTTGAAGATGTTTTATTTATAGTCGAAACAAAGTATAACAAATTTGTTATATTAAATTACATTGTATTTTCTATGTAAATACATTGATACATTCATCGGTGACTTCAGGAATTGGTGAGACTTAAGTATATGTAATACGAGGTGCTCGTGGTAAAATTGCGAATATCTATGACTTTTAGATAGTTGAATCGAAAATTTGTAGATAGGCGGCCAAAACAAACCTGTTCAATCTTATGTTATTAAATAAAAATAATAATAGAATAAAAATTATAATATTGTAGACAGGGTCTATGTATTAAATCAAATTGTAGCCTGTATCGTTCATTTTGAAAATTACACTATTTAAACGATCAAAAATTAAAGGATTCAAAGAAACAATTACATTTAAGCATTTTTATTGTTTAATATGTTTGAGTGACACCTAAATATGATGACATCAAAATGTGTCTCTATTTTTCAGGAGAGTGTGATAATCACCCTCATTCAGTTTTTTCAAAATAACTACACAGTAGCTAAAATTTGATATTTTTTTCCAGAACAATTTGATCTTGTTTCGAAGTTATGGGTGACACTTTAATTTGTGTTATTTCTAAAATGATAAACAGTAGTGGAGAAATAATATTATTTTCAGACATTAAAAAATGTGGATCAATTTGAAAATTGCGAAAAAACGTATCATCAAATATAATGAAATCATTATTCTTTGTGAATGTACAGAGTGGTTATCACAGAGAATGTTACAAATCATTCTCAAGGCTGATGAAAAAATTGTACTTCAGAAACAAAAAATTCTGAAAATACTGTTGAAATAGGGTAAAGAAAAGAAACAGCTACAGGCGTAAATATATTAACTGAAAATTCTGTACCAGCAAGTCATACGTCAAGTTGACAGTTGAAGTTTCAACTGTCAACGAACTGTCAACTTGAAGTTGACTTGAACGTCAACTGTCAACTTCCCAGGCAGATGTGGACATTTGTGGATTTGAAGAAGTAGAGGAAAATCTGAAAATCTGAAAATATTTTGCAAAAAACGGCATTAACCATATTGGCAATACAGAAGAAAAATTTACGATCCTAATAAGTAAGTTTAATTATAATGATATTTTCAATCTAGTTTCCATATTTTTAGACATTTGTGAAATGTTTTTCTGTTGGGTGTCTTTATAAACAGATATATCACATTTTTGTTTAAGCAGCTTTTGGGTACAAATATTACACACAAATGTATTGTTATAGAATAATGCATGCTGCTATTATTTAAATTTATTTTAGAAAACTTAAAATTGTTTTACTTACATTTTCAAACTGGATATAATGACATGCTGTAAGTAATCATTATCTTGATTACTCTTTGATCAATTTATATTTGTTTTGTTTACACAATTTTAAATTTAAACTTTATTTTGACAATAATGAAATGTCTAGGTTTCATTTTAGATCAAATGCCACATTAAGAACATTAAAATTCATTCAGTAATAAGAAAATAAAAATTCCACTGTCTTTTTAACACATGCTAAAACTATATACTAGTAAAAATATGTTTGAACAGACCGATAAAGTCAAATAAAAAATTGATTTACTAATTGCGAATTGTATTCACATTCAAAATTTTATCATGATATTTAATATATAATTATATTATTACTTGAAATAAATTAGTAACCTGTTGTATAAAGAAATATTAACTCTTTTTTATTTAATCGCCCTGACATTTTCAGAAGAACTGCGAAGGTGAATTCTTGGTTGTCTAACTCTTAGGGCTCAGCAGGGAATGATTTAGTTCAAGACCTATTATCCACCGCGCTTACCTGCTCAAGTCTATAGACTTCAAAATATTACATTCGTTAATATAAAGACAATTTCATTTAAATTTTTAAGATTCACTCATTCTGATAAAAGTTAATATATAATTTTTTTATACAGTTAAATTATATTAATATAAATTTTATCCTCGCTATGCAATAATAGTAAAGATATAATTTTCATATCCTTCAATTCTTTTTTAAATTTTCACAAAATGAAAGCACATCCAATTCTGCGTCGAATAAGCTCTTAAAGGCTGTCTTAAATATTTTATTTCAGTCCAGCCATTTGGATATAATTTACATATCCTTCAATTACTTTTGAAATATTCACAAAATGAGAGTACATCAAATTCTGCGTCGAATGAGCTCTCACATTTCGTCTTTAATATTTTAAATCAGTACAGCGGTTTTGCCACTATTGAATGAGTGAATCTTAAAAATTTAAATTTCTAAAAATGATTCATTTTTTTCAACTTCGCTTAAAAGTTGATAAATTACAATTTGTTGAAAAAATATTTAAAGGAAAGAGTAGCTGATAAATGTGTAAAGCTTATTTTATCCATTTTTATATTTTATTTATTTTTCCGCCAACTCTCATTAAAATAAACCTTTTCTTGAGGTTTTATATCAATTGGAATACTCGAACAGAAGGTAAAGGCGTTAAAATTTGAAGTTTGTCAACTTTTTAACAAAATCGTTTACCGTTGAAAACCTATAGTGGCGAAACGGTTACACAGATTTGAACATTTACTTGCTCATCGACGCAAATCTTTAAGTACCTTGATTTAAATATTGAATAACTTTTCCTTCAGATGCGTATTTTTAGTTTGGTATTTAGCTATTTTACGGGCGAAACGTAGTCAAGTTTTACACGTAAAATCAAGAATAAACTTAAATAGTTTTCGCTATTTAATCCCACACATGGCGATTATTGGGGCTAATATTACTGGCCTATAACTATTAGTGCACAGATTCTTTTCACCATAAAAAAAAACTTATTATCACAAGATAAAATCACACACATTAATATTATACCCACTTTATAAGCCGGATGATGTGGAAAAGTTGTGGGATAGCTCCGATTTTAAAAATTCTTGTTTTTACGTGTTTCATAGACCTTCTGAAATATTTATCATATTTATCTTAGCATCGCTATGAAAATTAAGAAAAATAAGGGCAGTTTTCCCATTCTAAATAATAACAGAAATAAAAGAAATTAAAAAAATCATAATTTCATCACGAAAATCGTCTCAAGGTTTTACGAATCCGAGGTCAAAATACAACAAAACTATGTTACACCCCATTAAAACTACCTTTAGAATAGAAAGAGATAAAAAAATTTGAAATTTAATGCTAATGAGTTTTAAACCATCTTTAGTTGCTTTATGAACTGGATTCAAGATCAGCGACCTCAAAACCCTTTGAAGAACGCTTTTTCTTTCAAAATTTGAGTTTTTAAATTTTCGTATTACTGTTAGCATTGAGAATGGGCAAACTAACGTGATTTTCTTAATTTTCATTGTGATTTTCACTATTTTCATTTTTTCAATTTGCATCACCAGATATTGGTGGTGTAACATATTCGAGAAAGTCACGGAAAGGTACAACCAATAATTTTTAAAATCGGATCTGTTCCACCAGTTTTCCATATTTCAACATTCTTTTCGACTTATTTGCCGTATTATTATTACATGGTTTCTGTTTCTATATCATTGCAAAACAAACAAACATATTCTCAGCAAGTATACGGTCTCAAATTGATTTTATTCGGCATCCATATTACTGTTTTGCACGAAGAAAAAGCCACTACTAAAGAAACATCCAAATTTCCTAATGAATTAATTATCTCCAAATTATAATAAACAATATTAGTTCAGGTAACGATTTTGCATAGCTAAATGAAATATTGAGGTAGTATAAAGAGCTAACAGATAGTAAAACGTTTCGTCTAACAACAACAACGTTTCAACAAAGTTTTAACTGAAACATTTGTCCTATATTCCCGTTTTCGACTTCATACACATATTGTTTTGTACCAAAATTATTAATAGTAGGGTAAACTGTGCACTAATGAACCAATTTTTACTTGCATCTAAATTACTTCCAATGTTGTATAAGTAAACCATAAAAATGCATACTCATTGGAAACTTTGTAGTTTTGACTTGCAATTTGTGTATTCAATTGGTCACTAATTATTTACTTTAGTATATTTGTATTTTTAAAATTGTACTCAAAAGCGGTCGCAAAAAGTGCCTGGGGGAGTATAATTTATCATATAATTGTTAACGGGTTGTCGGGAAAAATCTCAACATGCAGACATTCTTGTCGACTAGTCCAAAACTTTGAGATCATTGTTTAATGACTATTATCACCTCAAAAGTAAACTTTTTACACTATTTTCCTGTTTAACTATAAAATAGAAGTGTTTCAGATTGATTAGTTTCGGTTTCAGAATCACTGAGGTTACACTAGGGTTGTAACCTCAGTCTAAATTGATATAAAGATTCTCTATCATTTTCCAGCTTACCTTTTTTTCTCCACAACCTTAATAAGATGGAGAGTTTCTGTCATGTTCTGAGATGTATGTAAACTAGCGGTTCACTATTCTTGCTCATAGATCTCTGTGGGATATGAAGCAATAATAATTTTACGGTTAAAAATCCAAGATGTTTTATTTAACTTCGTTAAATCCCTAAGTTAAATGTTGAAACAAAAATTTGAGAAAAAGTATTTTTACTTTTGTACCCAAAAAAAAAGGTTTTTTTCAGTTACACACTATTTTGCCGACCGTTTAAACTACCGCTGGTGGGCAAAATACGCGTTTAATACTCTTCAGCTGTTGTACATGTTTTGTTTCTACTATGGATAGTTTAATGGGTAGTACTAGATTCACTAAGAGGTGGTTAACCCTACATTAACTTATAATAAACTGTCTAATACGGGTTATATAACTTTCGAATAACATCTAATCGATTTTATGCAGAAAATACAAATACTTATATTTTCTTCAAATATAACTACTTTGTATATTACATACTTAATAGTATATATACCGTATATTACGAACTTTATAGTATAATATTAATATATATAATTCTGCAACCATTCTTCTATTTGTCATAATAGACATTAATCACTTTATGTGAATAGTTATAATGTCTTTATAACTCACATAAAGTGAATATCAAATTAATATACCTAAGTGCATTTAATTTTAAGTACAAAGACTTAAAACTTTCTTGAAAGAGATCGAAATATTTGAATATTCCTCTCTTTATACAATTAATTTTATATTAGAATCACCGATATATGCAGCCCATGATATCTAAAAGAATCTTAAAAAGATTCAATCAAAAAAAAAAAATTATGCGTACTTGATTTAACACATTACGCGCTTACTGTCTATTTGTCGAATGTGCATCATCAATAAACTCGCCTTATTTCAAACAGTCTCACTTTAAAATAAAGCAATTTACCCTGCTTGTTTATACTAAATGAAAGGCAAAACATTTTGCTTTTCTCATTAACATGCATTATTATGGAACAAGATCCCAGAGCTGCCAGACTTTATTGATTGTCTCAGGAATTAAATGCGTGGACAAGGTATTGGCAGTATATATTTTCATTGTAAACATACTTTCAATTTGTGCCGACAGCCAATTTGCAGGTACATGATGCTACATTCTCACTTTTTTATTATCTCAGGGGTGATTTTTATGTATACAAAACTTTCTCACTTTTTTATTTTCTCAGGGGTGATTTTTATGTATATATATATATATATATGTATATATTATTTTGCCAGACCCTTTAAAAATCTAAGAAATTTTACGAATATTCTCAGTCTTGATTTTTATGTATGATTCTCAAGGAATTTTTTGAATGCCGTCTATGAGTATTCAGTGCAATCTTAGGAATCGAACATCCCCCTAGACACATGTTAAACTATACTAAAACTGTATTATAGCTATAAAAAAATATTATTTTACACTTATACTCATGTAGTCATAGATGTTATTAAAAACGTTCCTTGAAAACCATACACCAACGTCAAGAGAATATTATTAAAAGTTTTTATTTTAGGGGGCTTTAAGACGCCTGATAAAGGATAACCGCCCCCAGACACCAGTTAGAATTTTTGGATTTTTCACCATGAAAGATTGCAAATATTCATATAATGAAGGTACATTCTGCCACTACCTTGTGCACCATGTTATTGAAATGTCCGTTTTGCCGTTTACGTAGAATAAATAATCATTTTATTTAAGAAATTGCAAATAGATGCAAAACAATTTTTATAATATTATATATGAAATTCCAAGAACAAGTGCAACTACATAGATTTAACATATAATTCTTGGAAAATTATAACTATTTTTTCTTTATCACTACAAATCAGGTAACACCACAGCAAAATCTGTGATGATTCAAAGCGATGAATCCTATCGCGCACAGTGGCTTCTTGGACCAATGCAAAATTAGCTTGAATATTAACATTTTAAGAGCTTCAAAGATTGATGTCAGAACGTATTGACTGTTTCTAACAAGGTCTAAATTGTTTAAGCATATAGAAAATATAAAAAATAATAATAACTTATTTTTGACACCATTTTATGAGATGAGTTCGGGGCCGGAATCATTCCGTAGTCGGGACCAGGATAAACGGAAATAATTGAACGTATACCTTATTCAACAATTTATATAGAGTTATTCTAAAATTTTATATGAATATATCTAATTTTATATAACGTAGATTTTTCGGATTTCGCACTACATGCCACAGATTTTCAAACAAAAAATTTTATTTTCACAAGATAATGTCAAACCACTTCTGATATATTTCGAGTGGTTGGTTATTGAATGGCTTTATAGATGTTATTATTAAGGCAATATGGTGCCTAACATGGTATATAAGTAACTACCTTGATGAGAAAAAAAATGATGCGATTTTCTACAAGGACATAGACATATTATTTGGTGAATAAAATGTTGTACTTATTATATACCCACCTCTATAACAACGTATTTACTTATATACTCACGGGTAAAAAAATTCAGTTACATTTAATTCTATGTTGTCGAAATAATTATGATAATGAATGATAAAAGCATAAATACTAAAAATTCGACCGGATTCAAATGTTACATTACCACATGGCGACTTAACTTATATTACGTATAAACTTCGTGTACCGTCATTGATACGTACGCCCGACTACCAATACTGACCAATACAGGTCTCGTCAATGGCACTTTTTAAATAACATAAATTTGAAATTAAAATACTTACAATCAATTATCACAAAAATTATTAATTTCATTTACTCCATTGAAATGTTATATTTTTTTGGGTTAACCGTTCGTTTTTCAGAGGAAGCAATTTCATTGTTCAGACCCTTAAACACTCACCCCCCCCCTACTTCCCGAACTCAGATCGCCCGTAATTTATTTTTCCTTTCATTTTTATCATATTATCTTCCGTTTCCAATTGGTTTCATTATACTATAATTTTTTTTTATTTTCAAAAATTATCTACCCTGATATATAGGTTCTTACTACTCGGAAGAATCCGGTGACAACGAAACGTCAACCTTACTTTTGCATAATTTTTTTAATTTCTGGCTTCAGCTACTTTTAGCTATATAGCCATTAACCAAAGAGGATTATTATTATTATTATTATTATTTTTATACAATAACAGTACATAGTACTGCTTGGTGGTCACCCATCCAAATACAGATTGTGACTGCTGTTGCTTAACTTTAATGATTGGTCTAAGCCTGTCATTACGTTACGTCAGTCCGGGGTCTTTTTTATTTTTATACATCACTTTTAATATTTTTTTGTAACATTCCTATATTATCACTTAGTTAAAACTGACCCTTTCCCCCACTATCTATGAGGTAGTGTCTGTAAATTTTTTAGTGTCTCTAAATAGTTCATATATTGATGTCAAATTTTTAGCAAAATTTTATCAAAAAATATGAAGTGGTTTCTCCATGATCCTATTTTGAATCAAATTTTGAAAAAGTTTTCAAATAACAGCCAAATTTGCGCCCACGGTCCGATATAACAAATAAAACAGCAAATTCATGGGTTTTATATGTTTTTCACGAAATCTTACTCAGATTTTAAAAATAGTTTTTAGAAAATTGATCATTGACAATCATTGATGAAAATAAAATATAGAAATGTCGATATGTACAAATTTATATGAATTTATATATATATATATATATATATATATATATATATATATATATATATATATATATATATATATATATATATATATATATATATATATATATATAAATATATATATAGTCAAACCTGAGTAAGAGAGAACTGGGTAAGCGAGAAAACTCTATAAGTGAAAATAATTCTCAGGTCCCGAGTTTTGACTCCTCAAAAACCTCTATATGTGAGAAACAAAAACCTCTTTCAGTGACAGGCGTTTTTCCCATTCTGACCTGAGATATAACTGAGAGCCTCTTTTGTATTTACCTCTATAAGCGACAATTTTCCTATGTATGACTCATTCTTTTTTTTCAGGAATTAGGAACTATGTTGTTTTCTTGTAATTCAAAGAAATAATAAGCATACACATAGTATAAAATTAGAGACACAAAAAAAGTTGACTGATTTTTTTAAATAAAATTTACCTGTTACTTGCTTCTTTGTATTTATGTATTTCAATAATCACTTCGTAATCACTCTAATAAATTATTCTTTATCATGTTTACAACTAAATATTTTGAATAAACCTCTGTAAGTGAGACAAACCTCTTCTATACCTCTATAAGCTAGAAACTTGCATTAGTGAGAAACCTTGACAAGCGAGAATAAAATCATGGTCCCTTGAACTCTCTCTTAACCAGGTTTGACTGTATATATATAAAAGTCGTGATCCAAGTATTGGCCAAAATATGAAGTGATTCCGCCGTGATTCTAGATAAGTAAAAATTAATAAAAAATTCAAATGGCTACTAAAATTGTGCCCTTGGCCCGATAAAAAAAATTAAAACATCAAATTGTAGGTTTTTATATATTCTACCATCAAATCTTACTAATTTAAAAAGATTCTGAAAGATCCCAAAAATATATTTATACTGCCGGAAGCGAGATAAAACAACCACCAGGTTTAGAAAAAAAACGAAAACCGACAATAAAAGTGTACCAAATTCGTACTTTAACTAGCACATAAAGTGGTATACAATAATAAAAACTGAAAATTTCTCCTTTAAATATTAAAAATACTCAAAACAGTGTTCCCTTCAAACTGGGCCGTATACCTTATATCCCATTTATTGACGCATTCTTATACAAAAAGATGTTTAAAAGAATAAAGATTATTATTTATTTATTTATATTAAAATATTTTCTTGAATAAAATGGATTTCACAAAAAAGTCAAAGGTGATCTAGTCTTGTTGACCAAAAGTGTATATTAATATTTGTGTCTGTTAATGGAAACAACTCAACACTAAAATTAGCTTTTATCATTGGAGTTTATAAAATCCATTAGTAAAAAAAATATATTATGGAAGAATAATAAAAATGTAGACTTTCTTATATTTATAATTCCGTTATCTAAATCTTTTTAGATTAAATATCTTATTAGCTTCTTCGAAATTATGTACTCGTATTTTTTTTAATATTTTCGTCGTAGCAAAATATTTATTATATTTCATGTAATAATGAATTGAAAATAAGTTACACGTCTATTATGACATTTGGTCACCATTAATACAGGCGGCACTTCTTGAATTACCACAGAAGTTTACCAAACGGATTTATGAACTAAATAGATTATCCTTTATATTTTGTCAAATTGGTTCTCAAGTTAGTGTTATTGATATTTACGACAAGCCAAGGACATATTTTGGAAATTACTAAAAACTGAAATGACTTGACTTTTACTATCCAACAATTTCCCTCGCGAATATCATCAAGATTTCCCAATTCAATATCTTATGCAGATATAATTGCATCTTGAGGGATTTTTCGAGAGACGATGTTTGATACTCTGAAGATATAAATCGACAAAAATTAAAACTAGGTCCAAAAAATAGAGTATATATATATATATAGTATGTATATATATACTATATATATATATATATATATATATATATATATATATATATATATATATATATATATATACATATATATATATATATATATATATATATATATATATATATATATATATATATATATATATATATATATATATATTCGCTAACATATACATTAGTTAATTCGAAACATATAAAAACATATTTATTTATTTATTTTTTTTTTTTTTGTATATATTTTTGTATGTTTCGAATAAACTCATTTGAAAAATTATTTCACCGTTGGGAAGCTACACTATCCCCGGATTACATTTTATCCCTGTATTCCCACGTTAACGCGGGTGAAACATTCTAGCGTCACGCTAGAATGCAAATAATTTTATAATTTCACTATTTTAATTGGTATAGGAAGAGGTTGTTAAAAAAATACTGTTTATTTTCTTTTATTCTTCATTTTATTCTTCATTCAAACATATATCACAGATTATGGTAATCAGTAGAACTTTTATTATAATATTTTTTATAAAGATTATTTTAATAAACTTGAAAAATTATGCAACTTAGAGTGAGTAAATACGATTGATTGTTACTGAATCAGAATACAAAATGTTTTGAACATAAAATGATAAAAATACAATCAAAAACAAAAAACAGGCATAATAATTAGTCTAAAATCTACAAAACGCAACAAAGTTTGGTTTATTCATAGGCCATGTATACGCGATATCTCTCTCGATAAGCTGGAGATATTTTTTTTTTAAATATATTTATTTGTTTATTACAACATTCAAACGTATTCATGTATTCAATCAATAATATGAAACTCGGAGATATGACAGATATCGCTATTACTATTACACTCAGCGGAGGATGAATCGTGAGTTTAGTTTCACCAAAACAAATTACAAATTGAACAACAGTTTCACATGAATAAAAAAGAAAATTAATTTTTGGGAAACTTTGTTGAATGAACATTAAAAATAAAAATTTTAATAAAATTTCTATAAAATACGGAATATAAATGAAATATTTATAGAATAACTGTACAAGTTGATAACTCATTATTTGAAGTAATTTTGACGATTTGTCTGAGAAACTTTCAAAAATTCCACATAACTCAATAACTATAAAATCATATCAGAAAAAGAGACATTGAACATTTTCAAATCATATTAATCAAAGTAGATTTACACTTTTAAAATTATCTTCCATCCCATTTTTAATTCCATTACTTTTCTTGTCTCTAAACTGGCAAAACGAATTTTATTCCTTATTTTGAAATTTGAAGTAAAATAATATTGAACATTGTATCCTAGTCTTTACATAAACTGAACGGTTTTTCCCGATAAATAAGAGTTCACAAATCAATTGAAACGCAAACTTTTATCTCTTTAGTTAGCATATTGGGGGGGGGTCTATTTTTTAAAGAGATCTAAGTATATAAGTTCATGTATAAAAATATAAAACTACAGTAGATAACCACATATAGATAAAAAAACTAAATTACTTTGTTGTAATTCAAAGTTTAAACTAGCACGTTATTTAAATACAGATGGCCAACAGAAATTCTTAGAAACAATTTCTCAATGCTTCACTGATTTCCATTACTAAATTTGAATTGAATTATAAAACAAAATTTTAAATAAACAAAGCTAGTCAGAAATTATGACTATTTATAAAAGTGATTTTTCCATATACTACGTAGATTTTACTTAAAATTAAGTCCGAGTGTGTACGTTGTCATATGTGCGTTTCTATGTGTCATATTTTTGTGACACGATTTCTCTCGGAAAATTATTGCAATCATTCTAAATTTTTGAGCAAAGGATTTATGACAAAATTTTTATACCATAAAAAGAAAAGTTTCAATACAATAAATGTTTTTTTATATGAAATAATTTTTGTTTCAAACATCACATCGTTTGCCGTTTAGATTCTCCTCAATGCCAGCCGAAATAATGCTAATTAACTACTTAATTTACACTGCTTAAGAAGTATCTATTTTTTGCACCCACTTCAAAGTCAATTTTTAAGTGACCAATTTACAATTTTTTAAATCTATTCCAAGATACTGGTGTTAAATGTTGTATTTGATTTAAACCATTTTTTGGCTAAACCATAATTCTTCATATTATTTTTGTTCTAGCTTTTTATACACATAGTATCTATAAATATTGAATAAACAAAAATAGAAACCAGAGTAGTCGATAAATATTTAATAGTGCTTGAATCAGCTGTTTTTACCAAATATTAAATACAAAAGAGAACACTAAATATATTGATTGATTATAGTGAAATTTTCTATTGTGGTGGTATAGTTTTCTACGCAAAAGACAGGCTATTTGTAATGATTTATTTTGTCTATATATTTGTTCATACATTTTCAAATGTCCATGCGTTAACGCATGAAAATAACTACAAAATTAAAATTTTCCCTTCATGAGAAACATTTAACACTTTCCTTATTATTTTTTTACAGTGTGTTATTTTTATTTCATGTCCTAAAATCACAATGAGTTGAAAATTATTTGCTACGATTATATATTACATTCAATATATAATTATCTTCAATAAGAATGTTGTTAAGCTTCGTGTAATATTTTAACAAATTGCAAGAATTCAGCTTGATTTTCAATATTTACATTTATCAATAAAATTTGAATTTTTTGTTTAATAATATTCTTTATTTTAACAAAAACATACAATTAACATCTTATAACTCTATATCTTAATTTATATCGAAAATACATTCAAATATCCCGAAAAAATCTTTAAAAAACATTTTCGATATCTTTGAAAGTCAATATCATATACGAAAAAAAAATTTGGGTGCGTGTACATGTACGCGAGTGCGAAGTTATACTTCTTTGGCATCATTGTAAAACATTTTTTTTTACTATTTTATGTCACTTTTCAACTACTAAAGTCATATAGTGACTACAGTGGGTATATATTCAATCTATATAACAACAGTACCCAGCAATCTTAGATGATCACCCCCATCCATGTTTTGACTGTGTTTGTTGTTGCTTAACCTTGGTGATCGGTTGAGATCGGTAATAACGTTACGTCAGTAGGGGGTCTAAAACAATTTTTATTTGTATACAAATAATTAATTACACTCAAATAATAAAAGGAGAAGGATAATCAACACAGTCAATAAAGAAGCTAAGTTTAAATTTGAAAAATTAAATAAATAAATATATATTTTCTTACATTAAGTGTAACATAAATTCTCTCATTATACGAAAGTTATTTTTTTTTAATTATGTTTACTGCCGTAGCATCTTCCGGTAATGATTGAATCCGAATTCGGATCAGTTTATCATCAGATTCTTATAACTAAAAAATGATATTTTAAAGTGGTTTTGCGGACAGCTTCTACCTGTGAACTTTGTGTGACGGTGATGCACGCACATCTTAAAATTTCACTCTCATAAGTTTTTTTTAATGCGTCCATAAAAGTGTATGGTATAACTTCAAAAATATAAAAATGTAGCAAGCAAGAGAAAAAATAAATCTTCTTTATCATGCTTATGAGAGTGAAAAATAACTGTATCAGAATAATATTATTGTTAAATATGTTTAAATAAATTATGAGCTCCTAATAAACTATTACTATGTGTATCAGTTCCTAATAAACTCTCTGTACTATTTGAAGAGTCATTTGAAAATTTGTTGTTTTTTTATTGGTATTTTGAGAAAAGAGAACCTAAATAAAACAATAATGATGATGAGGTGGACAACAAAATACAATAAGTATGGACAAACAAAAACACAATAACTCTTTTAAAGAAATATTAGTTCTATTCTGTAGGCAACAGCCATATATTTAAAAAAAAAAAAAAATCGTATTCTCCTGATACAAAAAACCATCATGTCGTTTTAATTCTGTAGCTCTTCGTCATGTCGTTTTTATGGGATCGTGCTCCAGCAGCTCACAAATTCACTCTCATCCAAACACGCCAAAAGAAGTATAACTTCAAAAATTTTAAATTTAAAGATACGATTTTTTTAAATAATTTTTTTAATTAAATTCGATGAATTTACTCCTAAAAAGCGCAGTATTTTAATCACACAGCCAAAAAATATACATATAGGTGCAATAAAATTATTCGTCAACTATTTTATCTAAAAACGACCATATTTGCGCGCAAACTATCTGTACAAACCGGTTTTTTTTTCCAAATATTGTTTGTGTGAACTATTTAATGATTATGGTATGGCAAGTGCTGTTACACAAAAATTTGCATTAACAAGTTTATAAGGGATCTGCTCAAAAATGTAATAGACTGCACAAATTTATTAAGCTCTGGACATATTGTTTAGTTACTTTCACAAACAAAATTGCACAGAAAATTTAATCGTGTAGGTACCCGGACTAAAATAGAGCACATTAAGTATCGGAAAATGCAATGAAATAATTTTGAAGGGATTAAAACTGAAGAGAAATATAGAGCAGTTTGTTATCAAAAGGAAAATTAAGAAGTCGGTAGAGCACATATTTTCCCTCCTTAGATGGTATACCTATTATATTTGTTTGCATAGAAGCTAGCTTCATTGGTTATTAATTTACAGTTCCGTTTTTTTTTTTTTTTTTTAATAAAGTTTTATTTCAAAACTATGTAATTTAGAAAGGCTAAGTACTCTAGTCTTCGAAACAAACCGATTTATTAAATTTATTTTTGATGATGGAGCATTTATCATCATTTAAATTTTTATATACTAAACGAAATTAGAATACTTGTCATTTGGTTTAGAATTCTATTACGTGTAAAAACTAATATAAACAACTGTTAATGCAGAATACGTGTCTTCTGTAGTAATAGAATAAATAAAATTATTGTAATATTGTTTAAAGAATTAACAATGTTGTATAAACTTCTTTGTAAAATGTTAAACAGTATCACGTTACACGTAGAAAACTTTGCGTACTTAAAAACTGTAAAAATGCCCATAAATTAATATCTATGATCCGTACGGTTACATTAATTATATTCAAGGCTGCCTATATTTTTTTTTTTTTTAATTTTTTTAATTTCTGGCTTCAGCTACCTTCAGCTATAGTACACAGTTCTGCTAGGTGGTCACCCATCCAAATACAGATTGTGAGTGCTGTTGCTTAACTTCATTGATTGGTCTATGCATGTCATTTCGTTACGTCAGTCCGGGGTCCCGCCTATATTTCAACCCGTGGTCAGTAAAATTTTACCGTCCCTATCTATATTGGCAAAAACATGACAAATACCTAAAGTAATCAAATTATGTACATATATATATGTACATATATATATATATATATATATATATATATATATATATATATATATATATATATATATATATATATATATATATATATATATATATATAGCTCGAAGTAATTAAAAACAGCCCAAGTACCCAAAATAAATTAAAATATTTCTAATAATTCTTCCCAGCCGCGATTATGGTATACGGTAGGAACTACCATCATGCGTTAATTATGTTAAATATGGTACGAATTACCATCTTGAGTTCGTAGCAGGTGAAATATTGACATTATTTTTTTATCCAACAAGATAGTAAAAGTTATTATCCTGTTTCATGGTATAAGCATTTCAAAAGAAAAAATTAGCATCCAAAATAATAAAATATTAATTCTATGTTGACATAAAAATTATAACTTGATTAGTTTAGTAGTAGTTAACGCTTCTATTATGAATGCTAGTAAGTTTCTCCGTGTACATTGCTTCACTTTCAGATTAATTATGTGAATTTGAGATAAAGTTCGACTAGGATCGTCACATCATAGTATTTAAAAGCCGCACTATAAGTTTTTTGTATTTTCCACTAATTATGCACGAATAACAATAGAAAAATACAATAGAATTATACTACAAACTGTCTACCGGGAAAAATTCTATTAAAAATTACTCAATTCATTTTCAAAGAACTATTCGGCAACACCACAAAAATAGGATACCAATTACTTTGGTACACCCAATAATGGGACTCTTCAGAATAATTTTTCCGATTTTTCCGATTCGAGAGATATTGAAAATTGAGAACAAATTTCTTTTGTAAATTTTTATCATCAGTGTATCTCAATAACAGATTTTTCATAATTTATTCAATAACAGATTTTTCATTAATAAAATTTACAAAAAATATTTAAATTTTTAAAGAAAAATTATGATCTCTTTTTTGGAACATCGTATAAGGCTCTCAGAGGTCGATATTTGTAGTGTTTCGCATTAATAAAAGCAAAGTTGAAATTATTAAAGAAAGTTTAATAAATAAAAGCTATTTTCTAGCCTCAATAAGTCAAAAAATACTAAATTTATTCATAATTTTATTTTTTGTGATAAGTTTTTCTGAAATATCGTCCAAAAAAAAAAATTAAATACGAATTTAATTACGAAAATGTAAAACTCTACAACTATAGGCGTCCGATTAATACATGATTTCATATCATCAGCATTCACCAATGCTAGCAAAATACGACATTGATATTAATGCAGATGTTATAAACAAAATATATGCAAAAATTAATATAAAACCAACTCGTTTACATAATTTGAAATCATTTGTTAAAAATGTTGTATATAATACAAATATCCCAAGTAATATACATATGATTGTATAACGGATGCCACCTGATTTAATTGGAAAATATTCAAGACCATTCATTTCATTTTGTAATGCTTTTATAAACCATATTAAACCTAAGCACATTAATATATCCATTGTATTAGCACCTAATGCATTTGATACACCCATACCACCAAAACCTGTAAATACAATTATTATTGTTTAGAAATTATAAAATTGACCTAGAATAAACCATTATCGAAATAATCAAGTCAGAGGGGGGGGGGCGGAATTAATTATGAATATAATGAAAAAGCATTCCAATAAACATGGCGGCCCAACCGTTACTGGTTATCGATTAGGTCTCCAAAAAATTTTTCAAATTTTCTATAAATACCCACATTCAAATTGTTCCTCAAGAGTCTCAGTGTTAATTGTTACTCAAGAGTCTCACGGGTTGCATGACAAGTAGTATGCACACAGGATTGTTTCCATTTGCCTGTGTATTTCAAGCAGATTGATATCGGACTCCTGGTGGCAGTTATTAAAGCTTACTGCACAGGTTAGTGGGTGTACTAAAAGCACCAATATTATATCCTTATATTATACCGATATAATATCCTTATAAAGTCAGCCATAGCTACATACCTTCCCCTTCCCTTCATATGCCCATCTTATTTTTGACTTATTCTGTACACAATAATGTATTGTTAAATACACTTAAAAAAAGAATTGATTTGAATTGAATTGAACATTAATTGCTGGAGTGTATCTCTAACTCATAACAATAAGTTTCTTTGTGATGATTGATGCATAACTAATATTAGTCTTAAGTGAAACTCCGAATTCCGATGACCAGCGTCTGCCGACTGCCGCTGCCGCTAGACTGATATTAAGTCTAGATTGTATATCTGACTTATTGTCCAAGAGTATCTGCAGTGATGACGTGAATCTCTGATCTATTTACACCACGTGAGTTGCTGAATTTGAGTTCAACTCAAATTTTATAATACAATGAAAACTATATTTCTATCCGACTTAGTTCACATATTCGGAAACTAAAACACTAAATTTCCTTACCAATATTAGAAAACTATACTTTTAAAAATAAATTTGTAACTCCCAGAATCCAAAATTTCCTTCTTCTAAATGCAATTAAAAAAAACAGCTTTCTTAATCTTTCTCGCTTATCAAAAAAAATTTAAAAATATATGAAAAACAACTAAATATTTTTTTTTATATTTGTTATACAGGTGTGAAAGATTCAGGTTTCGCATTTTGCATCTGTTTTAACATATATTAAATGAACTTATATTAAATTCAATCTAAAGATTTTAACGTATTGAAAACTTTAATTATGAATACACCGACAAAAATAATAATATTTACTTTGATAGAAGCGGTAACTACTACTCAGATAATAAAGCTATTACATTAGTACAGTAAGTTTTATTATTTTGGATTGTGATTTTTACTATATGCGATGATGAACCTGTACCATCAGTATGGTAGCTTGTGCTAACCTGGTCTTGTTCTTTGATTTCATTCAAAAATAAACAAAATAATTAATTTACCTTTACGGCTCATAATAATAATTGAAATTGCTTCAGGTAAACATCCACCAGCTGCCAAAAACGTTAACCCCATAATAACACTTGGTATTTCGAAGGTAGTACCAATAATTGACATCATCCATGTGACTATATATGAATTAATACCAATCCAAAAAATACACATTAAAAATGTTATTGGAAATATTTTTGGAAATTTACGACAATCTGGTAATGTACATGTTAATATTAATCTTATTGGCCACGTATAAATCCACCATGCCAGGAGCCATGGTCCGCCTTTTGAAGGTGGCTTGCATATACCGATATATTCTTCTAGAAAATTAAAAAACAAATATTCGTTTAAAACTTAACTTGATCATTATAAATAACTTTGTTTATCACAGAAAAAATTACTTCAAATTTAAGTTAGTTATTAGTATAAATCAACTGAAGCCTGCGTATTCTAACATAACCCAAAATGATTTTTTTTAAATAATATTTTGTTAAACAGTATTTTACAAATAACAATATTTTAGTTGGAACTTTTTTCACATGATACCTGATAATATTCTTTAATTTTGTTCTGCATTAAATCACTATTTAAGAAAAGTATGACCCTGTGTTACCCTCTAGATTGTGTTTTAATAGGAACATTGGTAATCCAAATCACAAAATGGTCCCAAGGGTCCCAAAGAGCCCAAAAACATCAGAAGTTCAAAGAACTATTAACATTTAAGTTGAGAATGAGTAATTCAATCAAAACCAATGAAAAAAAACCTCATTGAAATTACTCAATCAGCACTTGAATGGACTCCAAAATTACAAAAATATCCCAAGGATCCCAGAAAGTACTAAAAGCCGCAATATGTTGCTCGTAAAATTATCTGAAATAACCATGAGTTGAGATTTTGAAAACCATGTGACTCAGTCCGTAAAGCATGCAACAAATACATGATCTTCAATTATATTTCGTGCCAAATAAGTTTTTCGACGCTATCAAAGTTTATGTATTTGATTCAGAGTCATGAATTGATTCTGAATTAAATTTTTTGACTTTTTGCAACCCGATCTGTAAATCTATCTTCATATTAATGTTCTTTAATAGTTGTTAGTGTTCTATATCGTAAAATAACCATATTTTTTTAAGTTTTTATTGTTTTTTATATCCAAATTTTAACAGTGCTTTCTCTATATTAGCTTTCGTTTTATTACATTTTGTCACTATATATACAAGTTAATTCTCTAAATTTAAGATAATCCCACATTCCCACCTAGGCGGTCGTTCGACTACTACGACTTCTTTCTATTAATTTTTCTTGTCATTGCAGGGTAATTTTAATTTATAACCATAAAAATAAAATTTAATTACATTGATTAAAATCAAGAGTGCGATTTAATAAGAATTCCGTATGCTTTTAAAACTTAAGTATACTGTAATTAATTGGACTTTTTTCTTTCTAGACTCTTCTATAACTTAAATGAAAAAATTTACCTAAAACATAATTGATTTCTACTAAGCCCGGCATTGGAAAATAATACCATTATTAAAAATATAATTCAAAGTCTGAACGGCAGCTACATAATGTAGTAGATATAATGTACTTTTAAATGCAATAAATACTTTAAAAAAAATATATATTGGAATTTATTTATTGTCTGAAACATCAAAAAATTTAACAAAATAATAAATTTAAATTACTAGGATAAATGAATAGGATATTTCAGTCATAAATATTAAAGTATTTGCAATTTCTAGTATAAAACTTTTACACGTGTATTTAAATAAATCGTAAATATTTGAGTAATAATTACATATAATTATTTATTATAACGTATTTATTTGATTTATTTCTGCATAAAGTGTTATTTATGACAAGAATAATCTTTATGAACATAGAGTGTCTAGCTGTATAATAAATAATTGGATTAGAATTGTCCTTTTAGAATGTCATTTTTAAATCATGTCGTATTCGTAACCGGAACTCTACTTAAATAACAATACTTACATTTACACTTGCATATATAAAAAATTAATGATAAA
The DNA here is from genome assembly GCA_020423425.1 of Chrysopa pallens. Classification (NCBI taxonomy): domain Eukaryota; kingdom Metazoa; phylum Arthropoda; class Insecta; order Neuroptera; family Chrysopidae; genus Chrysopa; species Chrysopa pallens. The sequence goes on along the minus strand of CM035591.1, from coordinate 39,352,100 downwards.
AAATGATGGAAAAATGCTTATACATTTTTCCAAAAATTAAAATCAATTGGTGTATTATAAAATTAACGCTCCATGCCCGCCTATACTTAAGTTTTATGAAATCCCTTCTCGTGAACAAAATGAATTATTTTAAATTCACTTTGGATTTTCACATATGCTATTATTTAATCCAGATTTGGAAATTCAATTTTAACCTAAAGTCTTTATGCAGCATAGTTAACAGTAAGGATTAGTGATGCGGAGCTTAAATAAGAAATAACGTTGCTGATGATTTATATCGGTTTCTGTGTAACATACTTTGTCGAAATTTATCTGTTGATATCATGATCGTTATTTTTATATGATTACCCCTTTTCCCAAAATAATTGTGAAAATGTTTATGTTTTTAATGAATATTAATCGAAAGAATACTTATTTGGAAATAACCATAAGAACTTTTTTCATCGGATTAGTAGATTCGGAAAGCCTGCGAATACCACAAAGAAAAAACAAACGTATGTGGACTCTTAAATATGGACTCTATGTTTAAAAACGGTTAGTCCGTTTGCTTTCGACAATCAACGGCGTATGACTTTAAACCTATTAAAAAGACCACTAAATTTGAATTTCAAAACCAAGCTTAATTATTTTGTAGTTTTCCATTTTAAAACATGAAGCAAAGAACTTGTTTTACTCTTATGTGCATTTTATTTCATCGCAACTAAAACGGAATAACCCATATTGAAAGTTATACCTTTAAAAATGACCATGTCATTTGAATTTTCCAAATGCTCAACAAATGTTTTAGATGAGTTCCATAGGTTATATTAACTTTTATTTATATTGTAAACCATTTAACAACAAAGCGAAAATGTAAATTTTGAAGAAAATACAATTTTATTAAATAAGTTTCTTTGACTTCAATAAGTTAAAAGTAAAACGAGCTAGCTTTAATTTTATGGTGATGCATAAGTCTTTTTTTATACTCACAACGAAATTTACACTTAAGTAACAATTTTTGTAAAGGGAATTAAACGAATTGACATAAGTAATTATGATAAATACTCTAACTTTTGAAGGTCGAAGTTAATCTTTTTTGGTAATAATATAATGTTTCTAAATGCCTCATAAGTAATAATCATAAAGATTCGAATTTTATATACAAAAAGTTGGTATATAATATAAAATAATAAGTGTAAATTTTAATGAATATAACGAATAATTCAAACAATTCAATAAAACATTCTTACTCAAATATTTTAAATAATATTGATAATAATCGGTATTATTAGTTTTTTGGAAGATACCGGAGGCAAATAACGCCCACTTAACTTAATTATGCTATAAAAGCTATATTTTGTACTTGGAAAGGATAAAATCAAGATGTCTACATAGTTTATTAATTTAAATAATCATAAAAATTCAAGACAATACTTCTAAATATATTTTTCATAAACAAACTAATTTTGGGCATTATTTAACCAACGTGATTATAATAAGATCTACCTATTAACGTGCAGTTTAAAATAAATAATGTTCACAATGATTTCTTAAAATTGTTTTTAAATTAGAAGAAACGGCATTTAGAAACGCACTTTTACTACACATTATGTAATAAATAATTGGGCAGATAAACGAACTACTCAAACAATATGGTATTTTTTCTAAGAGAAACTCGATAATTCAAACTTTAAAAAATGAACTTATCTTTCAATCACAAAATAAAACCTAAAAGAGAATCAAAAGCTTTAAAGAAGTTTTAAATATAGAGGTCTACCAAGCTGGATTGGAGTAATAAAGAAGAAAAAAATCATCAAAAGTTCTCAATATTAATGAAAATACTAAAAATTAGATGTAGTAATAAATACCTACAAATTTTATAGATAAAGTGTCTATAAGCACAATGTATCAGAGGCAGACCAGTTTTTCCAGAAATAAGTAAGTGGTAAACTAATTACTAAGGTATGAAAATTTGATCAGATCTGTCAAACATAGTTGGTAGTAGATGGTCAGAAAGTCGTACACAAGCTCAATTGTACTCATTTTTATGTGTAAGGCATATCCGACAACCGACTACATACTATATAAAACAACCTTAAGTAGATTCAGACACCAAGTGTTTTTGTTTTCGTACTATATATCAATCGGCTGAATTGAATATGCTTATACTAATAAACATTGATTACAATTTTAATTTTCTAGTTGATCAATCTTTCAGGACTTTTTTCTCAATAAGATTTGTTTTTCTTCAACAAAATAGCTTGTTTTTTTCGTTAATTTTCATCAATTTAAAACGGTCTGCCAATTATTTCTTCCCAGAAAATATGTCTACCACTTATGCTTCACGGTGTATCATCTACACAATTGTATAATTTTTATCACTACACCAATTTGCACAAAACCTAGATAAATTATATACCTAAACCTTTTACATGAATCACCCTATATATTCGTGAAAATCTTTTCAGTAGTTTTTGAGTTTATCGCAAACAGATGTGTGGGAAATTTTTGTTTTACATTTATATAAATGTCGTAAAAAATAAAAAATGTAAAATATCGCACTACATCTATTGTTTGTTAGTTTATTTGTTTAAATTAATGGCTGATCTTTCAAAGCTTTCTACTCAATCAAATTGTCTACCGCTCTAATTTTTAATGTTTTAAGAATGACTTATACCACTTAAGTAACATTTTAAGACTACACCTATAGTTTTTTATTTTTAGTTAATTTTCGTCACTGAGTTATTAGTCTTACACTAACGTATATCTAGAAAAACCATCTGCCATTGATACGCTATACTTATTGACACTTTATCTGTATAATTTATAAATATTTATTACTACACCTCTTCCGCAAATTCCTTGATTTTAGTATTTTCATAAATTTTAACAATCTTTTATTATTCTTAATAAACTTTACATAGATTTTTTTAATCAAAGATTTAAAATTAATCTATACTTTCAGAATGTTTAAATTTAGTTATGAAATAGAAAAAAAGAAAAAGAAAAAGAATATGTGTTCTGTGTAATGTGCATTGAAAGTATGCAGCATCTTTTAGTCGAATGTTGAGACGCAGAATCGGCAATCCAAATATTAAGTTTCGATTATATAAAAAAAGATCTACGTTTATTTCAAATATATCCTCAAAAAAAGAAATTATAAAATTTGAAATAGACAGGTTCACGTCTCATAACATGATTTTGTATTTTTTAATTTTATTTTCTTTAATTTTTATTTTATTACAGAGAAAAAAAGTTAATTCTATGTGTAATTGAAATATTATTATTATGTTTCGAATGTATTATGATTATTAAAATTATTGCATCTAAACGTTCTGTTTATTACCTATATAAATCATTGTAAATATTAAATCATTTTACTACAAAGTTTAAAATAATTTGTTTGAATATTGTAAAATAATTATTTACTTAAGTCTTTTATTTTAAGCCATGTACTTAAATAATTATTTTAAAACATGAACCAATACATCCGCATTATACTATACCCCATACACATAAGTAAGTCAATTCATAAAATTTAGTAAAAATAAGTGAAAATAATAACTAACAGAGTTAATTATTTAGACTCGCGACATATTATCAATGATTGAATTATTTTTAATGCTTAATATTCATTAGAGAACCTAAATATGCATTCCAAACAATTATAAATACATATAATTTAATAATAATGTGTGTTGCAAATATATGCTCTTACTAGCTACATTTGTGCAGAAATGTGAATAATCTAAACTATCTACGAGAAATTTTTATTTGGTTTTAAAAACCAAATATATTTTGTCTTCTTTCTTTTATGGTTTAATTTTTCTTCTTTCTTTTATGGTTTAAAAGCTGGGTCTTGTATCCAATTGCATTCAATGGAATTGGATGCAATTGGATTAGCTCACACACCGGGTATTGTAAAGTACAGTGTTATATAATTAAGTTATAATACTATTTTATACAGTTAAAATTTTATCATTTTCTTAATATAAAGATTATTGGGAAAAATTTAAATAACATTTTCTTCGATATATCCGAAAAAAAAAAATCATTCCAAATTATTTGGTGACATTTAAACGGCTGTAGTAAGTAGAACCGTATGGAGCTAAACAAAAGTATTATGAAGCTTCAAGTTTCTATGATTGAATTCTTGCAACAAAATTCGAAATTAATATTTTCTTTTCTCTATCACTTATAGGAGTGCTCTTATTAAGGTTAAAATAATCCTCAATTCCTTTTTGACCTCATATTCGTGATCAGCGACCTATTGAAAAATGATTTCAAGATGAAATTTAGTTCCTTCAAAATTTTTATCACTGTCTTTTCTAAGAGTGTTTTTTGGTAGTTGCAGCCATCCTCAGTTGCTTACAAACCTTGAATTTGTGATCAGTCACCCCAAAAACCCTTAAGAGATTATTTACGAGGTGAAATTTTTAATTTAAAATATGATTTATCTCTGTGACTTCTACGGGGTATTAATAGAGTTGAAACCATCCCAAGATGCGTTTTGATTTTGAACTCGTGTTTTTCAAAATCCCCCGTGAGACAATTTTCGCAGAAAAATTATGAATTTTTTTATCACTCGTTACTATTTGATGTGAGAAAACTACCCTAATTTTTTCAATATTCATAGTGAGGCAAAGGTTAGTAGTAATGAATATTCCTGGAGATCTAAGGAATACTTGCAAGCAAGAATTTTTTTTCTGTTCCATCACTTTTCAACAACAATAATCCTTTGAAAATTCAAAACTATATAAATATTGGAAACATAGATATTAGTTATTGTTTAATACTTGCAATATTATAGGTACATACTAAGTGTTTTAGTAACACACATAACCGATTTTTAGATTAAATAATAAGTAATATATTAAAATAAAATCAATAGTTGGTAACATCTCTCTAACTTTTAAAACGTAATCGCTGAATTTAAATAATAATATCACCGACTCATTCTTACACGTTCCAATTCAAATTGCGATTATTTAAGTGTTTTAACCGAAATGTTTAATAAAAGAATAATATACTCTAAATATAGATCACAATTAAAAATAATATAATTCACATACCTTCAGGTAACAACGAATCGTCAGTTAAGTACGATAATTTTCGTACAGTTGATGTAGACCCTAATGATTCATGTTCATCAACATCGTAATAACGAAACAATCCATAATCCATAAAATTGAATTCAATTTTTGGCGGTACACCTTTATTTGAATTAAACGATAATGTTGAAATAGTTCGTAAAAACTCCTTTTTCGGATCAATAATTTTGACCACTGAAACTAAATTTATGAATTAATCAATTTATAGCTTGTCAACGTTATAGGTATTAAGCTTTAAAATTTTTTTATAAAATCACAATGCTTTGTTCCAATCTCACTTACTTTATTACCAAAACATGGATTAAAAGCATATATCCCCTGAAACGAGGCAGTTATAATAGTCGCTATACACACTAAACACCAATTTACGAAACCTCTAAGCAAGGTCTAACCGATTACATATAAATTAATAAGTGTAAGAAAGATGAAATGATAATTTGAATCGATTCAAGGGAGGTAGTATCAATTTGGAAATATAATGCTTCATTTTTTTACAGTTATGTAGGGTTTATACGTTACAGACTTATGTACATATTTGGAAGTCTGAGTAGAAAAATGTACACAAAGAAGTATGCGCAGACGTTTCCTTAGCTCAGCCTTCAGTTTACAGTGTTTCCAAAATTTTTTTCCAAAATTGTTGTGAGTGGATGTAAAAAACCGAGTATAAAATTTTTTATTAAAGTGGGCGAAAATTACTATTAGCAACTGCAGCTTACATTATAACTTCATCGGAGAAAGAAGAAACAATATCTGTATGGTCTAAATGTAACTATTACAGCGATCTGGATATTCCTGATTTGTTTTTAATTCCGATTTTTGATTTGTTTTTTTTTTTTTCACTTTTATTTAACTCTCGAATATATACACTTTATTCATTCATATTATAACTAATTCCCGATCAGCAGAGTTTTAATTTTTCAATTAAAATATTATAGTCTTGACTTTTCTGATCTCTATAAGAATAATCTTTGGATTTAATTTTTCAAAAAGATGGTAAATTTTTATACAGATCAATAAATTAAATAATAAATTGTTTAGGATAGAACTTATCTTCACGCGTTAGAAGCCTGTCTCCAAGTTAAACAAAAATCTATGTGTGTATAGTGCTGAATGTGAGAATCGCATGGTCAAGGGCCGGTGCAATATGTTATGAAATTTGTAATTATGAACATGAAGTAGCAGTAGTGACTTAAACCTGAGAATGTAAAGTCAATAAAATATATTTATCGATGTTAATAACAATTAATAAAGGTCAAGATCTTATCAACATAAAATTGAGATACTCCTTCATATTGAAGATACTGAATGATTTCAGGATACTCAGTTTCAAATAAAAATTGACAGGCGTAAATTTATTTCTTCAACTTTCGACTTTCCGTTTTCTGGTTTTGTCTATACTATAAGTCTACTCAGACTTACTTCTATAGAAATTTATATGAAAAGTCTGAAGTCTTAGTAAAAATCTGTATCGTATAAACACATATTTAATTAGGCCAGATCATCTCGTAAACCTAGCTTTCATCAGTTAAGCCTTGTTCACATTGATCAAGTTATTTATTCAAGTAAAAAATAGTTTAGTATTAAACACTTAACACTCAATCAAGGATCGTTCATATTTATATTTTTATACTTTATTCAAGTCACAAGTAATTTATTAAAACTACGCAAACAGTCACACTCATGTTATATAATTATATTTCACTAAACTGTTTATATTATATGAATGTGAAACAACAATTAAATATCAAACGTATTTGTTTATTATTATATGTTTGAAGAGTAGCGTTACACAAAAAATATAATTGTACCAAACTACTTGACTAAACAACTTTACTTAAATATTGTCTTAAATGTTGCTATTCACACACATCATGTAAGTGAACTACTTGTTTCTTAACTAAATTACTTGATGAATGTGAACAAAACTCAAGGTATAATGAAATTTGACATGCAAAATTTTGATATTTATGTTAACTGGAGGTGATGGACGGTTTGGACATGAATTTTAATAAGTAAAAAAAATTTCAAACAAAAATTTGTATGACCACCGTCCATTTTTCCTTCTTAACTACGCATGGCAAATTTTATTATGTTTGCATAATCATTGTTCAAATTTAAATAAGACATGTCATAACCTACAATTACCAATTCTATACTATAATTTTTTAATAATGTGTGAAATTTTATCAAAATTGTTGGACGAAAATTTTAAAAGTGTACGTTTGGTGAATTTATCGTTGTATACATAACAGCTTTTTGCACCGAGTCTTGAGAATTGCAAAATTAAAATGTGTATACACCAAACAAGTATTGAACCTATAGAGCGAGAGCTAGGTTAAGAAAAGTCTATACGGGAATAGTGTGTATGTTTCGAACTAGCGTTACACGTAACGAATATCCTAGCTATTCACCCTTACTTGATTAAATAAATATATAAACTGTTAAATGATATAATAAACAACGAATTATTCAAATATAACTCTAAGTTACAGCTTACCTTGAGAAGAAGTTTCAATATCGTCTGGCTTTGATGAAAATTTTCGTATAAATGGCTTTACACGTTTAACAATGCATTTATTAGAAAACATTAATACAAAATACGCTATGTACATTATAACTAATATCATTGCTTCATACCAATAGATTTTGTAATCCCATATTACACCAACCAATACACTTACGCATATAGCATATATTACACAGTCACGTGTAACTGGCCATCGTTCAATCGATATGGGCTAAAATATAATATTGTGTTCAATAAATTTTCAATTCACAAAATTATGGATTCTGTTTTTAGAAAAATTGATGATGAAAATAATATATTTTATTCAATTGAAATTTTTCCGCATTTTATATTTCAGTTTTGTGCCAATACATAGAATTTAAATCATAAATTGCAGGTTTTATAATTTAAAATTAGTAACTGCAACAAGAAAGTCGGATAGAGATTTACTAAAGATCTACAAGTTTTGTACTTACCTTTTTTTCGCATAATCTTATTATAAAATAAATAATAAATATTTTAAATTAAAAAAATTACAGTGTATTTGTAACATATAAAAGTTAGTTTTCATCAAATTTCGTAGTAAAAATTTTTTTTGGAAAAGAGAGAAATAAAAAACCAAAAACTGAATTATTTAAACCAAAAACATCGTTATTTCAATTTTTCACATAAATTTTGAGGTTATGTGAAAAAAAGGTAAACACATAGGTTGTAGATCTTTTTATTACCTACAACTTTGACTTTTAACATTTTTCCCGACCTCAGATCGACTGTAAATTATTTTTCCTTTCATTTATGTTGTTATATTATCTTCCGTTTGGAATGGATTTCACACTACTTTAAATTTTTTTGGTTTCATAAATTATCGACCCTGGTCTAATATGGCAAACAAAGATTTTTATTTAAAAATAATTTCCATTTATATTCGTCTGGAACTCTATTTTGAATTAATAACAACGGCGCATCACGGTCGAAAGTCATGGTTAGTTAAAAATATTCCTCAATTTTCACGGATTTCATTATAAACATAAACTTAACAATATGTTCATTAACAATATGAACATGAAAAAAGCGTCTATTTGTAATCGCAATTTTTTACTTCTGATAGACCCAGTTACTTGAGATTCTTTCATTACACTAGCATACATACACACGATTCTCATGAATATTATCGTTAAAATATTATTACAAACCTTTATAGCCGTTAAACCTCCTAATGCTCCAACTCCTAGTAAATTAAATGCAGAGGAGCCAACAATTGTTCCAATACCAACATCAGAGTTTGTTATAAATACACCAATAAAATTTACAAAAAACTCTGGTGCAGATGTCGCTACTGACATAAATGTTGCAGCTCCAATATCCTGAAATGAATACACGTCAATATAAATTGTATGCAAAATTGGTTCATGATCATTATGAATAATTTAAGTATCTAATATAATCCGGATGTTTGCTAATATTATTAATCAGAAAATGTCGTACGACTACTCTTCTCAGTTTAAGGATTTTATAACAATTGATAGTGGTTTTTTTCTTTTTAATTATCAATAATGATAAAAATACTTTATAATATTTACGGTCCGTCGATAAAACTAAATCACCGGATTCTTGGAGGATAAGAAATTTATTCGAAATTAAAAATCAAATAATCGTTATACTAAATTGAGTTTTCATTCAAAATTAGAATCGACAACAACAAGGGAAAATTTTTAATAACATTGATTGAATTATGCATATGAATTACAAAAAAAAATTGGTACTATCGATATAGTTTGTGGTTCAGTAAGTGTTTATTTGTACCACAAATTTTTCAAGTAAATAAACGTTGGTATTATCCTATATGTTACATTTCACAATCAGATTACAGTCGCATAATTCAAACCGTAAAAATGTCAAATCGAATTTCGTTTAACTCAATGATTTCATCACTTTTTTTCTGACTCCTTATTTTGAATAATTTCGTTCTCAAAAAAATAAGTTTTCTTACATCGTTTTAAAACTTTTAATACATATATTATATGTTGCAATTATTCGCAAAAGCCCTTGCCATATTAAATTTGTAAACATTACATATACTTAAGTGTTCTTCATACGTAAAAAATTAGTGAAATCCTCCAAATTTTTTCTAGCATCTCTACACACAAAAAAATTTCCCTCAAGGGTGCAACCGGTTGCTACACGACTTTTTTTGTCAATTTAAAACAAAATTGGTTCGAGCAAACCGTCCGTGTATTTCGGATGTTCAAATTTTTTTTAAATAGTTGAATATACTTTAATTCAACCGCCTTTCCATTCGATTTCTAAACAATTTTTTTTACATTTTGTCCTCCAGCCTTTTTCTCGGATTTCCTTCGTTTTGGGGTTATGAGATACTGTAAAAATAAGTTTTTAAATCGCCCTAGGAGCTCAAATATCAAGAGCCATCCGGCTGCTTTTCCAGTATGAAATTACTTCACTTAGTTTATAACTTTCAACCAATTTCATAACATCAATTCAATTTTAAACTTCTAACAATTAACACTTTTGATGATATAGATAATATTACGTTTTCTGATTTCATACTGAAATATCATTATGAACGGATGTAAAAAATTTATTTACGTTTCAAAATACATTATTTGTAACAAAGTATTTTATACCTTAGAACCTTATACAATGCAATTTTACACACTTACAAAGTACTTTAATATTGTATTACATTAAAGTGTTAAGTATTTGAAATTCGATATCTCTACTGAAAAACCGTAGTAATTTGTTCATGACATAAATTTTAAAAGACAGTTTTTTTTTATATCGGAATACATCAATTTTTTTAATACTGCGTAAAAGAGTCAATATTTATTTTTTGTCATCTTTTGTAGTTCATATGTGTATTATCTTTCTAGATAGACACATACTTTCCAGAGTCCTTCTTTGTGTATAATATCATAAAGAGCATGGAAACATTGAATTCTGTGTATGTACTAGGGAAAATTGTCTAGTTTGACCGACGTTCTAATGCTATTTCAATTTGTACCAGCTGCTAAGAACTCGTTTGCACGGCACTTGAGAATGTTAAGTGAACTTAAAGTTTTAAAATATTGCAATAGACTATTTCAATACTGTATAATGTTTGTTGTGATGTGAAGTAATAAGGTAATTTCGAATAAGTTCAAAGTCAAGCAATTGTTGTACTCAATCATGGATCTTAAAATTACAGTGCTTCAAAAATAACAAATGTAATGAATCAAAGAAATAAAATCAAAGAAATTAGATTTTAAAACAATCATGTAATGATTATGGTCTCTTTTATCCATTTCATTTCATTTTAGCCGTTCATTTCGGAACAAACTATTTAATTATTAACCTTCAAAGTAAGACTTTATGGAACAGTAATAGCCATGACTAGATCGTTAAACCTTCCTCGAACTATTTCGTAAAATGTATTTGGAGAAACAAGAAAATTTTTCACAATTTTTATATCATTATGTTTTATTTCTTACAACCTTTGCAAGAATGTGAATTAATCAATCAATGGTCGTGTTTTGTGTGCATTGTAGAAATTTGAAGTTTGTTCCATTTTACGTAGTAAGCTTTAAGCTCGGGATCACAAAAGCTTTTCGAACATTTTTAAATTTTTTGCAAATAGCCCAGTATATAAGAATTATTCGTTTGCAATTTGTAAAACATAAAATCACAGGTCAATTTTTAATATTTATACTTATCGAAATATGATAAGTCAAAAGAGTTTTAAAATTACATATTTTAATCTTCAAATTCATTATATCGGATCTCAAACTCGTAATTAGCAAATATTAACCATAGAAGAAACAAATTTCGATTTTTGTAGCAATTTCCTACTTCAAAAATATTTTGTATTTTATAAATTCGTATTTCGACTACAAAGTAGTCCTCATCAGTATGAATTAGCTAGTCGTAATAATTTTCTGAGGAAATGTTACTCGTTGCTAATTTGGTGAGGGTTTGCACAAATAAAATCTTAAGAAGTAATTCAACAACGGTAACGCCGATAAAATAAATGGTGCAAATTAACATGTTATCGACCATGCATCAGCCAAATAGAAAAAGAACTTGGAGAACATAATTTGAAAATAGCTTCCTACAGCAGATCCAAATTGAAACACCTACTTGGAAATCCAAAGCAAAAAATTAACATCGAACAGCAGTCGGAAATTTATAGCATGTTATTGAAAATAATCACTAAATCAACAAATCTAATCTAAAACACTTAAAATAGGTACCGAACCTGACCGAACTAGATGAATATGAAAGCATATACATTCAAAAAAATGGCAATACAATGAACTTAGATAAAGAACCTATTTCAAATTTCTATTTAATAATTATTTCAAAATAAAAGTTGAATTATTAGAATTGAAGGGATATTTACATTTAAAATTATTTAATTAATTTATTTTTAGTTTTGCAAATTCAATTTTTATTTTGAGATTTTTAACTGAGGTCCAATACTTCAATATCATTAGCCGAACACTAAACACGTGATCGAAGCTGATAGGTTGACGTAGCAATTTGATAGATTCTTGGAAAGTATAAATGGCACATATACCAAAATACGTTTGTGTAAACTGTCACCAAATTAGCAACCAGTAACATCTCCTCAGAGAATCAATACGACTAGCTAATTCATTCTAATGGCGGCTACTTTGTAGTCGAAATACGTATTTATAAAATACAAAATATTTTCTAGAAAATTGGGTAAAAAATGTATTTAAAAAATCCTATTTCTCTTCTCTTCTCTTTAATAATACTCACATAGAAGAAACATTTATGAGGTCGTTATAAAATACTGCAGACCTCATATGCATTGCTGCTATCAAAATTTTCAAATATTGTCATATTTCTTCTAAGGAAACATCATGAATACTTGAATCATCATCTTTTCTAAGCCTCTCTACAATTTAGAGAAATCAATCATTGTGCAACGTTTACCAATTTGGATATATCCAATAAAAGCTAAACTCTTTGACTTTTTTACATATAGAGACATTGATAATGAACATTATAAATCATGACGTTTTGAATTTTTTCCAAAAAAAATCTGGTAAAAAACTGTAAAACAGTTTATTTATGTCTTATTTCCACACTTTACTATTTCATTCAATACACTTAACCACGCCAAATTTTCCATTGCCAAATAAAGCCTTAAATGTAAATAGACAAAAGGAAGGATAGAGCGGCACAAACTAAGTGGCTTATTCTTATGAAAAATGTAAATCGGACATTGCACACGCGTTAAAAGATACCTAACTGGCATCACTCTGGATAACTCGGACTTGATAATGACATGATGTGTCCAAAAACTGAAATAATTGGTAGCGATGAAATAAATTGAAATATTGACAACATATAATTTCAAAGAAACAATCTAGTAACTCTAATTAAAAGCTTTTCGTTTGCTATTAAAATTAATGATGTATGTACATCAACCGCGAAATAATTTTACGTCGGATTTTTTTTAACAATATAAATAATTTTAATAGTTCTTGAAGTCAAGTTTGCTGTAATCTCTAAGAAAAAGTTTTTCCAATACTTTTGATTTATTGAAATAAATTTATTGTACCATAAATCATAATATTGTTAGACCTTATAGTTTCAATTAATTATATCAGAATTGAATCACACAAAAATTCTATCCATAAACTTCAGTTTTTAAAATAAGTTACAAATTCGTTAAATTTTAAAAAACTGCATAAAATTCTATCAGCAAAATTCAATAAAATTTTTAAGTTAAAAGATATTATAGAGGATATTTTTTTAATAGGACCGGCTTAATATGTCTTTAATCGATAACGTTATTATAAAAAGAAAAATAAGTATTTAATATTATTAGTCTTGTTTAAATTGGTTACTCTGTTCTTTTAAAAAAAATACAAGGTGGACCTAGAAGCACTCCAAATTTCGGCACGAAGAGTGGAATAGATTCATACACTATATTGATGGATCGTTGAATGGGTTTTTTAAATAATTTATTTTATACTCAATTTTTTTCTCTTTCAGAGGATTAAAGTTAAATTTTCTAAATTTAACTCTTATTTAATTATTATACCAAAATTACTTACTGATAAAGGATAAGCAAGATATTTTGGTTGGCCTTCATTAGCCAAAAAATGAGTCATCCAGATAATTATTTTTAATTTAACTTTCTTAAAATGAAACTTGATGGACTTAAATTTCACACTGACATTAACTACACTAAAAAATTGCCAAAATTTTGTGTGTGTAAATGTACTTTAATGGTGTGACGCACTTCTAAGAATATATTATTTTTTTATCACAATTGAATTTCTTAATTTAAAAAATAATAATAACTGTTATCTCTATACACTTATAGATTTTTTTTAAATATTTGCACAAGTAACATCAATTTCATTGATTAATTTTCAGTCATTTTAAATTCCCACACAATTTGATAACAATATAAATAATTTCCAAAAAAATATAACCAACTTCAAAAACATTAAAACTATAAAATTATTTTATGTCAAATATTTCTAGTAATGTAAAATTGAATAATCGTGTAAAACATAACTTCAACTTTCTGTGATAGAGAATTTTATGTTATACAGATATAGAAAAAGTCTTTTAAATTATAAATTACAACAATCAGTCAATCCGTTCCAGAGATATAAATAAACCTTTCATCCGATTTTGATGAAATTGTGTGAGTAGATGATGTACTTTAACATCTTTGATTTGAATTGTATTGAAATTGATTATTTAGGATACTGAAAAAAATCGTGAGAAAATTCCACCTGAACAACTACGAGCGGATTTCAATTTATTGTTACCATGGAAAAAACCCATTAATATTTGTAACTAATAAAAATTAATGTAATAAAGTAGTTCCTGATTAATGATTAATTATATTATTTGGTAGCCGGGTATTATTTGTAAAATATAAAATTGGTTATAAATAAAACAAAATAAGAATCCATTAAGAAAGAGTTTTTTTTTTAATGTACATTTCAAGCGGAAATTAATTGAAATTTACATTTAAAAAATTCAAAAATAATATTTAGATGCAAAATAAAAAATAAATTTTAAAAAATGATATGATTGAAATGTAGAAAATGGATATCATATCCAAATTGTAACTTATTCGTCGAAAACATACCGAACAAATACCTTTTTAGCATATTCGTACAGGAAGTTTTGCACCCCATAATGGCAGTGTATTTTTCAGTTTTCACTCTATTCTTTTCAAATCATTCAAATTTGTAAAGTTTATGTATGCAATCGAATAACAATTATTTATTTAATTATATAAAATCGCTAAAAAAATTTTGTAAAATTTAGAAGAGTGCAAGTTGATCGATATTTTACCCAGGAAAGAATATTGTAGCACTCCGATTTCTAGGTTCAAAATAATACTTGATAACAACAATTTCAACAATATTGCATATACATACGAGTCGAGTGAAGAAGCACCTTGGTTTTGTTTGAAATCGGTAAATATAGCACATTTAAATTTATTATCATCAATTTTCTATAAAAAAAGCAAAATTTCCCATTATTTATTAAATTTAATCGATTATTTTATCAGGAACGGAAACCACGCTACTTTATAATAAAAATAGTTGCATTGTTAGAAAACCTTTATAAAAATACATGAAATATTTACGTAATTGATTGAATTATTTACAATGAGCATAGAAATGGTACTTGTATACAGAAAACTGCTGCGTGATTTAGCAATAGACGGAAAATATGCGTTAGCCCAATTATTTTATTGAACCTAAGGGAATTTTTACTAGTAACTAATAGTGAATATGACTGAAAATTAGATCTTTCAAGACTTTTTTCACGGATTCCTATTATAAGCCTCTGATTATATCAGTACTTTATTTATTTCGATTGTACCTGTTCCATGTCATTCGAAGTAAACTCGTGTACTACGTCAATCCAGAATTCCCGTGACGTTGATGACTAGAATCAAACCTGCAATCTAGTTAAACTATAGTTCATCTCAGTCCGCTAATTTGCCAACCTATCATCGCCCTCATTTTCATTAGATATGTTTAATTATTAATAATTAGTTTTATAATAAGCAACTAAACGCACATTAACTTATATGAAAATCAAAACTGCAGTCGTTTAAATAAAAATATATCAACAAATCGCTACTCTTAATTGATCCGTTACCTTGAAATTTCATTTAAAAAAATTTTAATTTACATTTAAAAACAAAATCGTCGCTATTTATTTTTAAATTTCGGAAAGATCTATGACTCTATGAACCATATTCTTTGCAATTAATTAAATAGTTTATTTATTTTGTTCTTTTTACATTTGAATAAAATTATAAGAATATTAAAAACAGCAGAAAAATTAAATTTCGTGACCTTGTATATTTTTTTTAGCACTCTGAAACCTATATTTCCATATGAATATAGGTAATGCGAGAAAAATTTAGCAAATTAAGTAACAAGGACTATTAGTATGTTTTTACAACGCACGTCAAACCTAGTATTTTATCTCCTGACATATCATTTTAAAATATTTTTGGTAAAGAATATCATTTGAATAAAGAATATTTAATTATAATTTTTGCATTCTTACAATTGTTTCTGTTTTAATTATTAACCATAATTACGCATATACAGAAAATAAACCACATATTTACAAATTTTTACAAATATGTTAGTTATTGCAATTTTATATTATAATCAGGCTATAAATTATTTCCTACAATAAGAAAACATTTGCGCACATTACGGAGATTTGCAATAAATTTTAGGTAACTTTAAATTTTAAGGTTACACTATTATTATTTAGAATATACGGTTATATTCGTCATTGTTATTAACCAATTATAGTTTTAAATGCTTGTAAATAGAGAACAATGTTGATTATTATGATAAGAAAGTGAAAATTATTCGATATTCGATTCAGACCACTACGTGGTTCAAAATGATTATTCAGACAGTACGCTTTATAAATCGAAAATCCATTCCTTGTTAATAATTTTATTTTTAATTATTTGTAAATTTTAAATGGAAATTATTGAATAACTAGCTGAGATGCGTGACACTGCGCAGATTAGGATGTAATACGCGCTTAACGACATGTGGTTGTAGTCTCAAATATATACAAATGTATATTTTATTATAAGAACGATATAAAAATTTAAATCAATTAATTAACTAATTGATATAAAATACGGGAGATGATATGTATGTTTTTTATTATTTATTAGTTTTTTACTAGATTATTTTAGAAAATTCTGGACTTGCGAGATATCAATCATTCTAATTTATTCATAGAAGTTGTCATTATTATATTTAAGAGCATTCTGATGAAGATTCTCAAAAGTTACTTTACTACACAACATTTTTTATAAGTCTGGAACATTCTCGAAATAATTTGAGAACTTTTAGATGCTTGTAAATTCTTTAAAAAAGTTTTAATTTTCCTAGGCATTTTTAGATAATTCAAAATAATATTTCATACTTTCGATTACCCTGTGGGATTCTAGACCATTCTGAACTATTTGAAAGCATTTTTAATCAGTGCTATCAAATTTGGTTTGTTTTATAAAGTTAAAAATATTTCATATCATTCTAGAATATTCTGGAATATTCTACACTATTCCAGAGCTTTCTGGATCATTGCAAATCATTCAATTTTATTTATATAAGTTAAGATATTTTAGAGCATTCTAGAAGAATCTCCACCATTATTACTTTCCCAAAAGGTTACATTAAATCACTCACCAACGCTTCAAAGCCTACACTCAAAATTATCTAAAACTATTCATAACTACGTACGACTATAAAATCGTAACTATTCATAACTAAAACTATAAAAAAGGGTATAAATATCTATTATTCATAGCTTAGACAGTGTGAAAGCTTAAAAGATTATGCAGAACTGAGTGCGACCGAACATACTCAATGGTTGCAAAAAATGACATTTATATATAGTTATTGCATTGAAAATAGTAATAAATATTGAAAAATCGCAATAGTAATATATTTTTTCAATGTCAAAATATAAATTATAATTCAATTAAATTTCGTGATAAATAGTTAAATTCCAATTAATAATAATCCACAGATTTCTGTAACATTTGATTAATGAAATTGAATATCATAACCATAGTAACGCTTTATATGGTTTTAACAATATGACAATTTACATCTTATTTATGACTTTAATGAATAATAATTGTACAATGGTCAAATTGTCAACTTAAATTCCCTTAGTAACATGGTAATGTATGGAATTTAAAATTAATGGTATTTAAAACTACTTAATGCGGTAATTAAAATTAAATACAAACAAATGAAGATTTTCTTATAAATATCCTTTCTTTCGTATAGTAAGTACACTTGGTAGTATGAACTATTTTGGCAAAAATAAATTATTATAATAAGATGAAAGATGTTTAATTATACGTTATTTCTAATCTTGAGCAGATTTAAAATAATTCAGATTTCAGAATAAAGGAGTACTTATTTTCTTTTTTAAACATACGTGACATACGTCATGCTTAGGGGTACGTGTTGCCAAGCCGGATTTGAGTAATTAGGATGGAGTGCATTCAGAGTTATCAAATTTTTTTATTGTATAAAAGATCGGCAATAGTTTGAACCAATTAAGTTGACAGAGGAGAAAAAGGTACTCAACGGTATAGACTTTATCTATTTATATTGTATACTAGATCCGTAGGGACCTATTAGTTCCCCATTTGATGAAAAACTAATGATTTAGATATGATGCCAGCTGGTTGCGGATTTTGAAAATGTAAAAACAATTGTCATCTTGAAATACTTGAGCGCAACAAATACCGAAGAGTCAAAAGCTTGAAATACTGCATACTTAAGGATACAGGTTTTTCGAAGCAATTGCAGTTGAGTATCATACTAATTACAAATTGATAAAAATGAACTAAAAATTAAAAACTATTTGTAGTCGTGAAAATGTTTCCAAATCGTGCCTACATAGGACTACAGACTAAAAACTTGAGAAACATAATACCAAATGATTTGATTTGAAAGAAACTTCTGGCAGATTAGAATTAAACCTAGACAATTAAAGTTACAAACACAGAAATGTTACACTATACAGCAATCGAAAGCTTTAAATATGCTTTGTTACCATTGTGATAAAAAACAAACAATTATATAGATAATGAACTTCTTTACATCAATGGTTAAAATTTATTACAAAATGAATACGTGGCAAACATTAAGTCTAGATTAAATGTTCAAATTATTAATAATTAACGAAAAATAAAAAACTAGATGTAGTTATAAAAATATTTTTAAAAGGTAGAAGACATCATAAAACAAGTTATTTGCCAATATAGGGAAATATCCAATTTTTTCTTATTTTGATAAAACACAAATTTTCTAACAAATGGGAGGTAAAAAAATTTAATTTAAAATAATTTTGAACCAAATTCTGTTTCGTTAAGTAGACTGCCTCGAAATTCGCGTTCTTGCCAAAATCAACGTTCAAACCTCGTGATTAATAAACGAGATATGAATAAATGATGTAATTCATCTATATTTCCATAGTGATTACATAGGTAAAGCGTTTTCCAAAAAAGAGATAGAGAATAATCTTTAAGAACTTAAAACTCTTTCGTTTTCGAATCAATTTCATTTTCGTGTTATGGTATGTAGTCTAGATTCGCCGTTTTTTTATAAAATAGCATATTCAGTTTTAGTTTGTATATTACTCATTTTAATTTTATAACATCAAAATTATAATAGAATATATTATTGACAAATAAAAAAGAATAATTGAACATCGATACCTTTAATTGATTTGAAAAATTTGAATATTATCGAATATCTTTTATTTTCCACCCGTATTTTGATGTAATTTTAATGAAATGTACATTTTGGTTTTGTAAATAATTTTTTATTAAATTACGAAATTACGAATAATTATTCCATTATTTTAAGACTATATTCAAATCATTATTAAAAATATAAATCTATTTGTAAAATGAATTGAGATAATATTTAATTATTAATGGTCGCGTCAATTCCAATTTGTGAACATCTTGAAAACAAAATGTTATCGTAGATATTGTTTGAAACTTCGATTTAAGTCGCTGACTTGATTAAAATGTTGATAAATATAAAAACACTTTGTTGATAAAGATGCAGATCGTTGTTACTGAGTAGTGGGTTCAATTCCCATTGTTGCAACAAAAATTAATTTAAAAAGTATTGTAGGCGGGTGTATTACAATAGCCTTGACATAGGCATGGAGTCAAATACACTCAATCTCTCCATATAAAAAAGGTATGTAAAAAATATGAATAGAAAGACTTACTCTACACGTTTTACCACCCCTACACTACTTCTGCGCCAAACACATTTCTATTCCAAATTTTAAATTTTTGATTATAATTAGGCAGGGTATTAAATTCATTTTTATAGTACAGACAAAAAAGTGTCGTTAATTATTTTATTAAAACGTTTCTATCATGTTATAACGTGGTAAAAGCACGAGGATTGGATTAAAATTTTATGTGAATTTACACATAATTACTTGGAATTAAATACCTATAATCAATCAAATAGATTTACATTAGAAAATAATCATATTAATTTTTTATGAGGTCATTCATTTTAAATTATAAAATTAACAATCTATTTATGACAAAAGGATAAGTATCTATACTTAGCTAGTAAACTACTTACTTTGTTATATTAATACGTGGTGCGAAAAGTGTGTGCCGCTTTTTACGAAAATTTGGCGTACGAAAGAGTACAAAATTTGGCACACTTATAGTTTGAGATAGAGAAGGACTGGAGTATGCTAATATTATTCAAAATTATGCATAATAAATACATTAAATACAATATAATAAATATTACACACACTATGATTCACACATATATAAGAGGTGTGGCTTATATTACACACACTACCTTATACTCGAATATATACTATGTTGTTTATACTATTGGTACAAATGCTTACTTAATGTACAAGTACGATAAGTTTACGGTTTTCCTTTTAGAACGAGGACGGCTTTAATTAGGAAAAATCAAATCTTTTTAATATTTAAAAACAAAATTTCCTTTAAAAAAATTAATTTGCCAATTTTCTTTAGAATTAAAATGAGGTCAGGTTAGTAAATTTTTGAAGAAAATCACTATCTAAATTGATAAATTAAGCATATCTTACAGTTCAAAAATGTTATTGAATGACGAAAGTTACACTTCAAAATAAAAACGGACATCCATCAATTTTATGTGAAAGAGAACCCAGTTTTTAGAAATTTTGAAGATGAAAAATTAAGTTGCATGCAAATTAGAAAGCATGCACTTGTCATGACATAAAATGTTTATGAACCCACCTTCTTAAACTTTATGCAGTGTCGGATACACAACAAAGGACACCTAGATTGGCCTAAAGTGGGTGTCCTTTTGTGTCTATTTCAGGATACCATCATAAGCTTAATTTAAAATTTCTTTTACACGAACTTTTATAGTTACAAATTTAAATGAATACTTCCGAAGACTAATAATCAATAGCATCTAAAAGTATAAAGCAATAATTATTATTGTGGTTCAAATAAATTTCAATTTCTTTACGATTTAATGTATGCTGACACCTCAATGGCTCAATTGCACTTAATTTTATGAAAATGGCCACGACAATAATGAAAATTTAGGCAAACATTTTCAAAAATATTTTAATTGATAGCATTAAAGGTCGTCAATAGCTAGAAATAAAAAAAGGTTGACGAACAGAGAAAAATAAGATACAGCACACTGTTTTGTCTTTACATAAAATAGTAGTTGGGGGGTCCAAGATCTTAAATGAGGATTTACTCGAGCGTTATGGGAACCTAATTGACTTTGCACATTAGACCGTTGAAAACAAAAAAGGCCATATGATGTATACAATTTCATCGCCGGTGAAGAGTGCACACAGACTATCAAAAATGTAAACAAGAAAATACAACATCACTTAGTAAAAACAATAAAAATTAACTCGACTGCGTTAAATATTCAGAGGAGATATAAAATAAATTGTAATCAGGCTCTCATTCAAAAACAAATGATTTGTATATGACGCAAGCAGGTTACGGCTTTTGTCACACCCCATTACGTTTCGCTTTAACCACAAGATTTCCCCATCCAATAATTGAATGGGGAATAGTTATAAGGCCTTCAAAAAAAAAAAATTGAATTTGATCACAACCGAGGTTGTCCAATTGTTTTTTTGAAGTTAGCGATCCTTCTATTGTCTCACGTTTCGCTTAAAACAACATATTATATTTTTTCCATTATCCTTGAATTATTTTCCAACAAAATTTAATTTTCAGAAATCCCCTTTTGTGCTCCCATAGATTTAAACGATAATATTTTCAATATAACCTACCTCAGATAAATTTAATTTTTTGATAATACATTCAACGGCCGGTAAAAAAAAATCATTGCAAACCACTGCTAACAATGTAAAACTGTAAATACCAGCGAATATATGTAATAATATCGCACCATGCAAACGTTGATTTTGTGTAAAATAATCTGCAGGCATATCTTCATCATCGTCAAATGAACAATTGTGTAAGATTGTGGCCAAAGTCGAAGTTATATGTATCTCCATGTTGTATGTCTGAAATTAATTAATTTTATTTTACTTTACATTTAAATCATGTTTTGATGCCAAGTTATCCTCCAATATTTTCCATTACACTACTTTTTGAATGATTAAGTTAGCAAAAAAGAGCGCCTTCAACCAAAACAGTTTTAAAAATATTATCGTGCCATTTTTGATAAACAATAAAACTACGTCCGGTGAAATATATGCCCGTTAATTTTTGAACTATCTTAAAGAATCATCCGATTTTGTTGATATTTATATATAAAATATTTTATAAATAATACCCAAAATTTTCGATTACAGATTTGAATAAAAATAAATTTCAGATTTTTAAAACACGAAAAATAACAAAAATAGTAACCTATTAATCGTTCGAAGTATGCATTGCAGATAACCTAAAAGTTTTTGTTTTAGTTCTTTATGTAAAACAAAATAATTATCTATTTAAAACTAGCAGGTAACCGACGCAGATGTTCAAAATCATAAAATTTAATAAAGAGAAGAGTAGATCTTTGGCATAAGTGCTCTTTTCACTAGTAAGGAAATTAAGGAATGATATGCCTCCGGTATAAAAACTAGCATCGCTCACCAAGTAAAAAAGACTCTTTAGAATGTTTTTACTTACAAGCGGAATTAGAAGATTTCATGAACAACTGTACCAAAACTTTGTTATTGCTTTCAATCTTTTTTAGAGTTACATACTTCAGACTAAAATTAATATAATTTAACATATAAGCGTCGATTATTAATTAGATAATAATTAGATTTATTGATATAATAGAAGTGTAGTTTCTTAAAACTTTAATAACTTTTCAATAAATAAATATATCGTGATATTTTTTATAGATAAACACCAGATTGGATGTTTATAAAGTAAAATTAAAAAAATTTTACCGAAATCTACCCAGTAGTTTTTTCGAGATACGTGTACCTCAATTTGTTTATATAGATTGCTTTAGATTAATACCTCAATTTGTTTCTATAGATTGCTTTAGATTAATACCTCATTTTGTTTATATAGATTAAAGTGTAAAATATTTGTTATGCTCGACATGTATATAAAATGTTAGAGTATAATAATTTAAGCCTGAGGTTTGTAGCGCTAAAAAATATTGAAGCCACAAACGAAATTTTGCTTTAAGTGTTAATACATTCTTCTAATTAGTCCATTGTCATATGTCCGTCCGTACGTCATTCTATCCCTCTGTCATCAAGATAACTCAAAAAAGTAAAGAGTTGAAATTTTGGAGGTGTATTATAGATCTAAAAATTTAGATCATGTTCGTGAGCAAAATCGGTCCATTGGGTCCAATAGTCCCATGACCCATCTCTTAAACCATAAGAGATAAAAGAAAATTTAAATACAAAAAAAGTTTTTTTTGTTCAAAACAAACAGGTTTTGTTTGAATTATTTTTTCATAAAATGATTGGATCGCTACAATTTAGCTCAACCTTAAGAATAATGCAAAAATAATTGTCAAAGTCACTTTTTGAAATGAAAAGATGGCGAATTACGCACAAATATTATTTGCAAACTTTTAAAAATATGCATAAATAGTACATATATTTATAATATACTGATTGTCTTCGCCCCCGAACAAAAATTTCTGAAATTTTGGTATTTAATAGTTAAGATTTTTCTTTAAAATAGTAGCAAATTTATGGAACCCATAGTTTTTAAGTTATCGGAAATTTAAAAACTTAAATTAGCGAATATTAATGTTAATCTATAATATGTATTTTCCTTTCTATTAATAGTTCAGGCATCAAGTTTTTTTCTAAACGCGATTAATAATTCTTACATAAAAGGTAAATTTGGTAAAGTGAAAATGAGTTTTTTATTTTCTTTCTGTAAATATGTTTTTTTATTTTTTTGGATTCTAAATCTTGTACCATACGGATAAAATCTCTGAATGATAAAATTCAAAAGGTTATAAGAAAAACGGAATTCTTCAACAAACGTGGATGAGATTTAAATGGTTTAAAACTATTAAACAATAATGGTTTTTGAAAAATTTGATTTTTCTGATTTTTTCGTTAACATAAGAATTAAACAGACGTGAACTACATTCTAGTAAAAGGGTTAGCTTGTTTCACTAAAGATTTTATAGAAATTATAGACAAATCATGAAACAATAATCAAAATTTTTACTAAGGTAAATTAAAATTTTGATTATTTGCAGGATATTTTCGAGATTCTGTAGAATTAATTATTAAATATTTTCTAAAATTTGGAAATTCTTACCGAATTAAATATTTTTAATAACAAAAAATGTAATCACTTAAAATTTTACATATTCATTTGTAAAACTACCTACAATTTTTTTGTTCACGTATTAAATTTTCTTTTACTGAATCAAAATGTAAGATTATTTAAAATAATTTTTTTTCATTTGTATATAATTCGATCATTTGTGATGAAAATCATAACCATAATAATATATGTTAAATATTAAAATAAATAAAAAATAACTTATTGTATTCTAATTATGATTTTTCACACCTAAAAAAATCATGATTAATTTATAATGCAAATTTTTTTTACATATATTACTATAAAAAAATTATTTCGATTCGATAAATAGTGATAATAAATTATTATATTTATAAATTAAATTATTTACAAAATGAACATATTTTAGATATGCTTACTAATTGTAAGAGGTATGGAGTATTTTATACTCAAATTGGTATGAAAGATGAGAGCAATAGTATAATTAAAACTTTTTGTTGAAATTAGAAGAAAAAAATAACATTTTATGATAAAAGACCATTCTTAAAAAAAAATATATATTAATCGAGAAAGTAAAATTACTCCACACATAAATTTTTTAGACTGGAAAAAAAAATATTGTCAATCCTACAATTCCTAGTTGCCGAGAAAATATTATTATCACGTCAAGAGAGAAATATCATCAAATTCTTATTATGTTAAAATATAAGTTTTTTTTTTATTTAAAAGCAAAATTGTTATGGGATTAATATTTTCGAAATATAAAATATACGCTGAATATCAATTTTCAATTCTAACTTTCAATTTTTGCCATAACAAAAGCATAACAGCAATTTTTTGCATAACATTGCAATGTTAAGTATGTTAAGTTCTGTTACAGAATAAATATAAGGAAATGTTTCTGTTTTTAAATATAAACAAGAGTTTGTTAAAAAATTTTATTCAGAATTGTTTTTAAATTATCTGTTCAATAACAAATTATACAAATACTCCTTTCATTAATAATCATCATTTTTTCCGAACCGTATATAGCTCACTACATACGGTTGTTCTATATTATGGTTTTATATATGGGCTATATCCCACTATTTATTTAGACCTTCAGAATGATTCAACATCACTAACCTATGTCTCATTATGAAAATTGGAAAAGTTAGGATAGTTTTCCCACCTCAAATGGTAACAGTAATAAAAAAATTTTAACATTTCAAAATTTTACCTCCAAAATTGTCTCTTGGAGGTTCATGGAGTTGTTGAACATGGATAAGACTAAAAAACTAAGAATTGTTTCAAGCTCTTTTTCAAAACTTTTTATTTCTATGATTCAATCTTCAGTTGCTTTTTAACCTCAAATTCGAGATCAGTAGCCACTAAAACCCTCGTCAGACGATTTCCGAGGCATGATTTTGAATTAAAAAATTTTTGTATACCTTTCACTTCTAGGGTTTTAATGGAGGTTAAATTATTATTAATTGCTTTATTATACAAGTGAAATTTTCCGAAGTGAAATTTTGAATTTAAAATACGTTTTATCTCTATAACAATCTACATGGTGATATATTGAATGTTACTATTTTGGGTGTGAAAACTACCCTAGTTTTCTCAATTTTCAAATTGAGGCAGTGGTTAGAGATGATGAATGCTCCTGAATGCTACTGAAGGTCACGTACAAACAAGAATTTTTAAAATCGGAGGTGTCCCACTACTTTTTTATATTTCAACGTTTTTTACTGTGTTTTACGGCTTATTTACTATGTTCTTATAAAAAATTTGTACAAAATACTTTCACTCTTTTTCGACAAGTAGTAGTTTGAGGGAGACTCTGAATAAGTAATGTATCAACGTATATTGGAAACTATTCATTCGAAATCGTATACACAATGATATATCAATTGAAATAAAGTGCAATTAAAACGTCTTTTTCAGGATGATAAGCATTTAACCTACTTTTTTTATGTTTGAAAATTGTTAAAATTGTATCAAGTCATGAAACATGTCGATTTGACGAATGTCATAAGATATCTAGCATAGTAAGTTTACGTTGGTTTTATTTTAATCCAGCAAAGTAAATTAAATTCAATACTTATCTTTCAGTTTGTCAAAAGCACGTGAGCATGGATATTTATCAGCATTAAGCAGACTTTAACACTATATTGTCTAAAAAATATTTATAAAATCGAACGGTGATAAATACTATCCTAAAAATTTTGTTGCAGGACGGTTGTCAATGTAGTAAAGTTTTATTTTTGATTACTTTCCATTCATTATAATAACGCCAACAATTAAAGTAACAAGGAAACATGTATTTCTAATAACAAAATGACATCAATTTTTCATAACTATCGAATAAATTATGTAAATTTTATACATTATCCTTTAAGAAACAAGTTAAAACAAAAGTGCTTATGAATTTTAATTATAAACTTACAATTTAATATAAAAACTGGTAAATCAACACATAAAAAAAGTTAATACGTATATCATTTTTTTACAAATAACATAATTTTTCAAACTATATATCAATTACGTAAAACAATCACTAAATGTTTTATAAAATTGCATACAGGTACAATAGGTAAATCAACTTCAGTTAATACATGAAGACTAAAATAATATGAAAATTAATTAATTATAATAAGACTATATTGTTGTTGTAATATACATTTTTAGATAAGACAAATCGAAAAATATATACATATATTTAATCATAATAATTATTGTTATCATAATATAATAATTAATTTTAAGTATTTCTAGCTAAATCCGCATGCCAAAAGATAAATTAGTATAAAAGATAGATAGGTATGAATAAAGACCTACCAAGTTATATGATCACTAGATATCAAGTATATAGATAGAAATTTCAACAAACAGACTAACTATAAAATTGCACAGGAACATGACATTAGAACCTGTGTGATGAAAAAACAATTTTGGTACGATTACGAATAAATTCCGTACATAAGAAACAAGCCGTGTTATAGCTCATTTTTTTCGGCAAAGTATTTTCTATTTATATAAATTATAACAAATATCGATACATGGAAGATAACCTAGGAGATTTCATCATTTTAGCAGTCTGAAAAATAAATAAATTTAAAACTCGCTCCTAATTTTGGTACTGAAATTAGTTTTGCTAAAAACTAGATCAAGTATATTAGACCCGATTAGAAAATACATTCAAACGGTGTATTTAAAATATATAACATTTGTCCAAAACTTGTTTTTGTCAACTTTGTCATGCCAGTTCGAAACACCGCATCAATTAATTCCGGAGTTACAACGCTCGAAAGTGACACTTTTTGTCATCTTAATACCGACATCTCGAGAACCATAGGTCCGATTTTGCTGAAATTTTTTGAGTATATAAGTGTATATGAAAGTCAGAACGAAAAAAAGTCAGGTTACTGTGACAGAGATTTTTATAAGATAAAAATATAGAAAATGTACTTATTTTCTATCTAATACCTAAATTTCAATCGCTGAAGCCATTCAGAAAATATTGCAATTTTAGAATGTGTATGCGAGTATTTTCAGTTAAGGATAGATAGTTAAACTGCCCTAGTACTTGTAAAAATATTATTAACATCAATGTACTTAATATATTATTCTAAAATTTAGACTCATTTTTGACTAGCTTACGAATGTCTTAACAGCCATGCATGCATATAACGTTAAATAATGTCTGGAAATGTCAAAAAACAAAATGAAATACAAATATTTGCTCAAAGACCACGGTAACACTATATTGATTTTTTTTTAATATTCTAAAAAGTGAATGTTTTTTAAAATTCTGTTTTTTGCTTATATGAGTGTTTTAATAATAGATATTATTTTCTTGAATTTTATTCAGTATGATTGAACTTCCGGTAAAAATAACACATAGTAAATGATACTTTTTAAGACAATTTCTATCCTAAATGAACGATGAGGTACTATTTTTTGTTAATAAAAATTAATAGTACATTCAGATGAAATTATACGTATTAGCGGGAATTATTGTGGAGTAAGATGTTGAATATGGTCCTTGGCTAGCTGAGCCCGTAATTAGCAACGACTTTTAATTTTGTGTCTAGCCAAGCCGTAAATTCAGCATTCATACTTCCTCCCTGTCATTTCTTTTAAAAAGGATTTGGGTGGAGAAAGTTAAAGAAAATTAAAATGTTAGTATAATGAGTAAGTGTATTAATCAATACGACTTTTGGTGGCAAAATTATTTACAAATGGTATAATTTTAAATTAAAATTATACCATTTGTAAATAATAGAAGAAGAAGAATGTTAATTGTAAATATTTTTTTTACAATGTGAGACCACCTGTATAATTATTTAACTATAACCAGATGGTTCACACTAATTTGTTAAAGGAACAAATTTGATCCATTTTTTGATTTTGAACTGTTAGTCAAACACTATAAATGTTTAGTACATACATAGTATATACTAAGTATGATACGATTCTTTTAGGGATTTCAATTGGCACTGTATAAATAAATAAAATAATTGTATAGAAAAAAAAGGAAGAAAGCCTTTTGAAACGAAAAATAACAACAAAATCTTAATAACGAAACGCTGAAGAATTTTTTAATTTTTTTTTTAAATTAAGAAATAATATTCAATTAGTTTTTCTAAAGCTTCTAACTATTAGTTTTTATAATATAATCGCCGTTATAATATAATCGTCACTTAAAACGCATACTTCTCATTGATTATAAATAACTCGAATTTAAGTAGTCAATCTAGACTTCAAATTTTAATGGTAAATGAATCTTAATACCCTTAATGAGTATACAATAATTTTAAGTACCTACAAGTTTTATATGTTTTTATTACTTACATTTTAACTCTTTTTTCAGGAAGGGGGGGGGTGGTATATTAATGTGAATTTTACGTCCACCATATGAAAATCTTCTATTTTTAATTAAACTCTGATTCATAGACCAAAACACTCTGTAAATATACATAATTTCTATACCAAGCAGCAATAAGTACTTAATCCTTAGGAATGGACTTGACTTCATAATATTAATGTACTTTATATTTAGTAGAGACATTCTTCTTCACAAAAATATATTCACTATACCACAAGTTTAGGAGTTGTTGAGTGAATTTTTTGGCAAAAACTTTTCAGTTTAAATTTGATAATTTCCAGAATTTACGAGAATAAAGAAAGTTTTTATAAAAATATACCATGCAACGAACTGCTCTTATGTCACCTAACATCTTTTTTTGCTGACAACATTGATCTCTGTAGTGTTTCTTTCGGACACTTAAATGTGTAAACATAGAATTAAACAGAATTTTAATTGGCTAATTTTTTTAACAATGCTTAAAATATAACTATATAGATAATTTTTATTTATTAATAGACAGTAGATAAGAGAATTATTTGTTTAAAAAAAATGGGACAAAAAATAATTACAAAGAGGTGTTGATGTTCCAAAGGGTATGGTCTGAAAAAAACTGTTCAAGATGAATTTAAGTTTAACGAGTAGAAGTAGAAAATTGAATTATGGAGAGAATATTATTTTTGAACGTTATAAAAAATGTTGATTATTTTATGAAATAGAACAAAATTATCTGAAAAAATAATTAAATTGTAAGAAAGTTTGTACAATAAAAATTGTGTTAGTGGTGAAGCTACTATTTGTTTATTAAATATTGAAAACCTTAAGTAGTAATGTTTATTTTTCTTTCATTTACTTTTTATACACAACGTTTTTAATATTTCTCATAATTTTTATAAAATTTTACATTTTTTTTATTGATAATAATTATTAGTTATTCCAACAGCATATGTTGTTCTGAACATGGTGCCTAAAAAGACGGATGCCAGTAAAAAGGCACTCTCTTTAAAAATGCTCCTCTGGTACATCAATGTCATCTTAGGCACATCGCACATGAGGTGATTTTCACAGCATTTTTCATCAGCGATATCACAGCATTTTAGTCGCACACGGAGCAACAGAGGTTGCTCCGACTTTGTAACGTTTTTTGAAGAAGGGGTAATACATAGTTTGTTTACTAACAACAAAATATGTATATACAGTGTCTTAAAGGATGAAATACATACAAGTAATAAATAATATATATTATAATAGATTATACTTTAAGCCATTTGAAATTCGCATTTCGTCTTACAAATCTTATATATATATATATATATATATATATATATATATATATATATATATATATATATATATATATATATATATATATATATATATATATATATATATATATATATATATATATATATATATATATATATATATATATATATATATATATATATATATATATATATATATATATATATATATATATATATATATATATATAAGGTTAAGTCAGAGTATATTAGTATTTACCCATTTCAGTCTCCCGTTCGTCATGAAGATAACTAATGAACATTTTTCGTATATAATAAGAATCTGTTAATTAGCTTAAACTGTGGCGAATATAAACATTCCGAAAAATGTTCATACATTTTTTTTTTTAATCAAACAATTACCGTTTTGAATCTTTTTTAATGGTTAAGTTGGGTCATGGATCTAATTATCCCATTATACCGATTTTGATCATTTACGAACTTAGACACACTTTTAAGATCCAGAATATGACACCAAAAGTTCAACTACCTGTCTCTTGTCGTTTTTCAGTTATCTTGATGACGAACGGGAGACTGAGATGGGTTAATACTAATATACTATGACTAAACCATATATATATATATATATATATATATATATATATATATATTTATTTATTTATTTATATTTATATTTATATATATATATATATATATATATATATATATATATATATATATATATATATATATATATATATATATATTTATTTATTTATTTATATTTATATTTATATTTATAACTGTATAGATATTAGAGTGTTTTATGAATGCTAATGATTAAAGTAGTTCAAACATTGATGCTCAATCTTATATCGAATATCTAAAAAATTAACTCTGTTATTAGTTACCTTAACTTGTTTTATTTGTTTAATGTGATTAGAATAGATACAGATTATAGCCACTGTACAATTACTATATTTCTACAGTTCATTTTGTAAACATAAAATAATAATAAGAATTAGTATTTAATAGTATAAGATGTATTGGCTTAATTTTATAAAATAAGTCTAAAGTTCATTTCTGTTTATTTACCCTGTCATTGAAATGAATGAAATTAATATTGACGCTTGAAAAGTGTTATAAGAAAATAAGTTTATAAACTCTTGCAGAACGTCATTACTGCCATAATGAAGGAATGTTGTATCTATTGCAACGTTGCTACAACAATTAGGAGAAGTATACCTAGAGAAAGAGGTTTTTCCTTTTTGCTATCCACAAATAATAATTATGCCTAGAAATTTTGTAGGTTGAGCATTTAACTGAGTAATACTATAGGTGAAAGCTCTTATGTATTTGACAACGTTGCTTACGAATGTAAAATTACATACGATTGTTGTCGCATCATAATGGCATTCTTACGATTTCAGTATTTGATTATGCATATCTTACACAGTGCGATTTCGTACATGTAATTTTCTTAGGGAAAGTAATCTCTATCCGTATACGACACAACAGTTGCAACAATACCATATATGTGATAAAAGTATGGCATGTATTCAAAGATATAAATATTGCAGGATATTATAAGCATTAACTTAATACTCGCTACTCTTCGTTCCTTTTCTTTAAAGCATATGTTTGTATTTAAAAAAATTTATGATCTGCTTTATAAGATGCACCTATTAAGCAGGACATGAATGTAACCTTTTTTTTTTTTTTTGTATATAAACAAGCATCGACAAGTTTTTATTTTTAAATATTAAAAATAACATTATTTAACTCTCTATCTTTGTCATAAACATTGATTTATATGACTGTATAAACAAGAATAAAAAAAAGTTGTCCATATGATTTTAAGAACGAAGGATTTTAACAACGATTTTTTTATCACATGTATGATTTCAAATCACGAAAATCACGTCGTGTGCGACTATACATTGGTTTCCATAAGCAAATCATATGTATGATATCGCCGATTTCACGCAAATCGCGTCGTGTGCGATGTGCCTTAATTTAATGAAATTTGGAAGATACTTTAGTAACATATAGATGGTAATTCATTTCTACACTGTCTATAAATTTAATGATTAATATTGATGATTAATGTGTAGAAGAATAGGGGACCTACTATTATCCTACTCCGCTCATTTCTGCCATTTCAGTTTATTTTTGTTTTGAAAGCGTAAAATGTTATTAGCCTAACTGAATTGGCAAACATTTAAACTATAGCTAAACGACCTAGCAAACTATTTGTAGAAAAACTTTGTTCCAGATCGATCGCATCTTTACAAAATTTTTCAATTTTGCGTTGTTTCGTCACTAAAATGTATAAAAACTTGATTGTTCAGAATATTTTCTATTTATCCAATAGTACATTCTTATAGAGAATTTTATTTTACAACTTTGGATCCTTATTATTGTTCCAGTGTGATTCAAAGAGCATGTTTCAACCGTAAAATGGGAAAAATGCCAAAAATTGCAAACTTTTATTATGAGGTTTTATAGGTTTGTTTACTTATACCGTGAAAAATATATATGGTAGGTAAAAGTTGTAAATATAAAGGTTGTAGACCATAAAATTTTCTTTAGGAATGTAATATTTTGATTCCAAAATCATTTAGAAATCGCCGCTACAACGCTCGAGAGCAATATAAACTTTTAGTTTTTATTATTTAGACCGCTATGGCGACGAAAATATGGTTTATGGTAATATTTTTTAAAGTATGCATTCACATTTCAAAAGTTTTCTGCACGCGTTTTGTAGGTTTGATGCGAAGCTAAGTTTTTAAAACTTAAATCGAAAAATTTTTAATTTTTAAAACCGCAACATTCTTATCACATTGGCGAAGATTTTAGTCATCCGAATGTGGATTAAACCGCTATGTTCGAGGTTTTAAAATTCGTTACATATTAAATGTCTCCAAAATTTTAAGCTATTGCATAGCTTCTATCGCGGGCCTTGAGCGCGGGGACCGAATCCAGAAATTCCGTAACGAAAAAACCTTATATGTTACAAATCATCATTTCCATAGAAACCAAAATCTAATTTTGAAATTCAAAATAAAACTTTTTTATCTATTCAAAATAAAACTTCTTTATCTCTTCTCACTAGCAGTATGACGAACTGTCAACTATATAAAGTGTGCATATCGCATATATACACTGAGTACTATGTAAAACCCAAAGATAAATAAAGAGAATTTTAAATCGAAAAAATGTTCAAGTATTACCGGAATCATTGCATAGCTTCTATCGCGAGCCTTGAGCGCGGGGACCGAATCCAGAAATTCCGTAACGAAAAAGCTCACGCTCCCTACTCCGACCCGACGGGCAAGGAGGTGTGGCTTGACGAATCGAGACGAGCTGCTCCGAAATCGGACGAATACATAAGCAGCTCTTTATGAGAAAGTATATAGGTGTATAGGTGTAAGAAAAAGCAATACTGCATGAATAAAATAAATAAATAAATAAAAAATTATAATTGCATAAGTTGATACAAAATGCTATGCAATAGCTTTACCGCGGCAGTCCCCGAGTGCCACACGATTTTTTTTTTGTTCCCCGTACAATTTTTTTTAAGAGAAATATTTAACTAACCCACCGTAGAGTTGGTATTAAGTAATTTTTTGTAAAAAAAATTATTATTTAAGTACTATAAATAAATATATAATTTTTAAGAAATATGGAATGTAATTTTTGAAAAGTTTTACATAAGTATACTATGTCAATTATGACGCCATTGCACTCACACTAGATAATTTGTGGGCTCTTAAGTAATTTTCCTTTCCTATTTTGATATAGTTTTTAAAAAATTAGTGTGAAGTGACAATTATATTATTAGATTTAATACCTTACTATTTCTCTCAAAAGTCTAGCCAATATTTACGTAGTAGTTTTAAACCATTACGGTTGATTTTTCTCTGTACTGTTGCCATTTTTGGGTTTTTCTTTTTATTATACTGTCTCACCTACTACTATTTTATACTTTATTATTAAACACTATTTATTCTATTTTCAAGATTTTATTTTGCTAAATGGAAATTACAAGCCCTGTGAATCATAGATCGAATTAAATATGAATAAAACTCATAGATTCGAATTGAAACAGTTTATGAAATCGACAAAATTATCTAGTTATCAAAAAAAAAAAAAACATAATCAAACCAAATTAGAAATATCATCGACGTAACGGTACCAGAATTTAATAGAACGTTTTCCTTTACCAGTTTACTCTTTTTATTAAGTCGTTTCTGAATCTGCAATTTAATTTTCTCTGATAATATCAAATTGTAATATCATTAGTATAAAATTTCAAATTTGTGAAATTTATCGTACGTTTTTCGAACTTCATCTTATATTACTATTTGTTCAGTATCATGTTTTGATAAGTGATTCAACTTTTTGAGTCGTCTAAGTCCAACTTTTTATTAGCCAATCTACTTCTCAACAACAAGACCAAAATAGATAAGAAAAATCACTTAGGAGTCTAAAAACTGTCTTGTGAGTGCTATGGTGTCTATATTGGTCAAACTGAGAGAAATTCGAAACAGAACTTGAACACTAACGGTCTTATATAAATAACACTAGTCCAACTAACCTACTGAAATGCTCCAGACAATTGAAGGCATAAAACAAGAAATATGAGCGTATAGAAGAATTAATTCCAAGAAAGCTAGGATTTTTTTCAGAATTTCATTGGCGAACCTAACCTAAAATATTCGTGAACAAACAAAATTTTGGTATATGTGGTGCTCATAGAAACAACTAATTAATCCATTTCCGGCTGTCCGACCGTAAGTCCGTCCACCATCACGAAAATTCAAAAACAAAAAGAGATAGCGAGCTGAATTGGTGACGTATTCTAAACATTAAAAGTGAGTTTAAGTTCGTGAATGAGCAAAATGTGTCCATTGGATCCAATGGATCCTTGACCCAACTTTAAAGATAGAGCAAAAGTTCAAATATAAAAAAAATGTTTATTTTTTGAAACAAACAATTTTTATTTGAAACATTTTTTCGTATAACTCTACATAATTTTAGCTCAAATTTGACTAATAAACACATATATGTAATAAACACATAACAATACATATTATTTATTATACATTTATACATAAATAAGTGTATAGACTGGATGTTTAATAAATAAGTTAAATAAGTGTATAGACTGGATGTTTAGTAATATTTTTTGAATGCTTATTAAAAAAAGTTCAAACAATGAAATTCAACAATATGCCGAGTATCTAAACAATTAGCTCTGTTAGTAGTTATCTTCAATTGTTTTAATTTAATTTTAATTTTTTATTATAGCAACCTTGAAACATTTTACTTGTTAGTTAAGATTGCTTTTATCCATCTGAATATGCCATCTGAATATATATATATATATATATATATATATATATATATATATATATGTATATATATATATATATATATATGTATATATATATATATATATATATTTTATTTATATATACATTTTAAGAGATAGTTTTTATTTTTGTCAACATTAATGCTAACTGCCCGAAATAGAACCGAATCCTTAATCAAAATGAAAAAGTCTGAATTTAAGCTATTAATTGCACAATAATTAGAGTCAATTTATTAAAAATTTAAATATTATATTTAATACTATATTGAAGGGAAAAGAAGGAAAAAAAACAAGCATTTTAATTACTAAATGTTTGTTGGCCCTTGCAATTCTTGTTTTGGTTCTAAAACGTTAAATTTGAAAAATCTTGTTTGCCAAATGAAGAACTTCCAATTCTTATCTAGGGTTGTTCACCGTTTCTGTTATGTGTTTGGTGAAATAAGAACCATCTGTATAGTCTAATCAATATATAATGATTCGTTATGAAATAAAGCTTCCAGGCAAATAAAGACAGAAAATAAAAAATATGAGCGTGTAGAAGAATTAATTCCAAGAAATAAAGCTTTTTTTTCAGAATTTCATTGGCAAACCTAAACAAAAATGTCTCGAAACTCGAAAAATAGTTTTTTGCTAATAAATCAAGACCTTGATCTAGAATCCCAAAAGGTTAAAATAGAATACTGTAGGTATTGAAATTATTTTTCGATTTATGTGTTGTGTAATATCAATTAGTGACTCGTACATGGAGAAAAACGCAAAAATCGCGTTTTATAAAATTATTTTTAATTTTTAATTCAAGCAACCTTGAAACTTGAAATCCTTGGGGTGAAATTTTTTTAAATAATCGTGAAATTGATATTTTTTTAAACTACGACTGTACGACTGTTTACTGCAAATAAATTTTTTTTCCTGACTTTCTTAAATCTCGAGTTTTTTTGTTTCATTTTACGATTGTTCAAATAAATGAAGATATTCATATATTTGAACAATCGTAAAATGAAACAAAAAAACTCGAGATATAAGAAAGTCAGGAAAAAAAATTTATTTGCAGTAAACAGTCGTACAGTCGTAGTTTAAAAAAATATCAATTTCACGATTATTTAAAAAAATTTCACCTCAAGGATTTCAAGTTTCAAGGTTGCTTGAATTAAAAATTAAAAATAATTTTATATTATATTAAATTAAAAATATTATTATATTGCTCGTATATTCTTCCATCGACCTAGCTTAAACTGGAAAACATATATTGCTCGGTTGGGATATCGATTTATTGGTTTTGTTCTATACGCAAACAACTCCAGCAGAACTTTGTATATTTTCTATATAAATATATTTATTTTCTAAAAAAAACAAAAACAACAGTAACAGTGACCAATCAGACTACTAGTATTCTAATACCAGTCTGCGTTATAATCTATTTCAAAAATGCGTCATGTATATGTATGTATAAACAGGGAAAAAAAAAGATTTTATGCATATTTTTTTGAGGCAAATGTACAAAGACGTATAATCCCATTTAATGGATACAGAATATCTCTTGTATCCTCTCTTTTTGTGTTCCAAAAAAAGCCACCGGATCATTGAATTTTCATCGTTATAAGCAATTCGTAACATGTTCCGCGAGAGCGTATTTACAGATGCAATAATGAATGGGAAACTTTTCAATGAGACTGGAAAGTCGTGAATGGAATTTAACTACCGCACTACACAGACGATGTGCTCATTTTGTCTAATATTTTGAAAAAAATTTCTTACCATTGCGAGACTGGCTGTAAGTTCAATGTTTGCAGTTGCAATGAGCATGAACTGAAACGTAGCAACCAACCTATGATTAATTTCAACGAAATTGTGTGTTGCAATTTTAATTAATGGACGATACTTTAATTAATGGAGAAGAAGCTATGGGTCAGGATGTATAGTTATAGTATTGTGTTTCTATTTATTTCATCCTTCACTATTACCATTAATATTATATATAACAATATAATTTATTTTAACAATCGTACAATGAAAAAATAAAAATTCTTTTAAAAAGTTTAAGAAAAAAAATTTTCTTCGTTGTAAACGATCGTACAGTCGTAAAAAAGTATTTACTATTATTTAGTTTAGTGTCGAAAAATATTACTGCTTAAAAATCGTAATTGAAAAATTTGTATTTTGCAATAATGGTATTGTTTCTATATAAAAATTAAAAAATTCAAATTTTAAATAAATGTGCATGAAAGTTTAACTCCTGACGAAAAAATAGAGATTCGAAAAATGCTTTACGATGCCGGAGATCTGTAGACGATTGTACAAAAACTCAATTTTTTATAAAAATAGAAAGTTCACGAATATTTTTAAAAATTTCGCCCCAAAGTATTTAAGTGTTTAACCGCAGTATTTATTATGTAAATAATAAAAATTCTGAATTTTTATTATGCGCATAATACAAACATAAAGCGAATAATCTGTAAAACAAAAAAGTAATGATTAATAAAGCACACCGTTATGCGTATATATGGTATAAGTACATAATAAAAATTAAGAATTTTTTTTATGTACATAACATAATAAAAATATTATCATCATGTAGATTACATAATAAGAAATTCGAATTTTTATTATATACACAATTTTAATTCAAACATTTTCACACATGTACACAGATACATAAAGTGTTTACGCAAAATCACAAGGTATATACTAAAGAGTGGCGCCAAAACACGCGATAATTTTTAACGTTCCTCTGAAAAAATTGAAAATTTCAACGCATGGAAAGTTTTTGTTTTCTTCCGATTTTTGAAAATCGAGTGTTCATCAGATGTGGACGTTGTGAAATCCTAGAAAGTTACACGCTATTTTATAGCGTGTTCCGCTTGTTTATGTGTATGTATGGGCGTGTGTGTGTGTGTGTATTTGTGTAAACATTTTATAATATTTTAAAACAATTGGTGGCGTTCCAAAGAATTGCATTGCACTTAAATTAACAATAGTATTTTAAACGATTCAAGACTGTAGATTTTGAAAAATCGGTAAGCAAAATCAAAATCAGATTTTACTGTACAAAAATTGAGCTCATTTTATATTTGTTCGCATGCTTCATATGTATACCTACCCGTTTTGTATGTGTGCGCATATACTTAGAGTGTGTACTCTCATTTTGTATAAGCACTTACTTCATACTTACTATATGTGTACACTCTTGTTTTGTATGCGTACGCTCTTTTTTGTATGCTCTGAGCGTGCACACACATTTCGTGTGTGTGCACATACTTCATATGCATGTGCACCCATATTGTATGCTTGTGCATGCTTTATATGCGTGCGTGCATGTGTTCTTTGCATATGGACATATGGTCTCCTAGAATATTTTAATAAGAGAAAAATGGCTGAATTTTAATTATGTACATAATCAAATTATAGAAGTTACATTATGTTATGTACATAATGAAAATTTTTAGTTAATAATATTTACATAAATAAATAGAAATTCAAAATGTTTATGGTGTAAAGTATATAATGAAAATGTTTGAATTAAAATTATGTACCTATATAATGAATGTGATTTTACTTATGTTATATATACATAATTCAAAATTTTTATTATAAACATAACAAAATTGTTTTAATTAAAATTATATACATAATGAAAATCAGAATTTTTATTATGTACATAATAAAAATGTCCTTAAATAGTAGAACGTGCCATTTTATTAAATTTGTGTACATAATGAAAATTCGGAATTTTATTATGTACATAATAAAAGTTATTAAATATTAAAACAAATGTTCGACAAAAAAATTAAAAAATAATCATATTTATTCAACAATAAATGAAAAATCATTTTGTAATTAAATATTCTTAAAAAAATGTATTTATGATTTTTTTTTTACTATAAATATCATTAATGACTACAATAT
Organism: Chrysopa pallens; assembly: GCA_020423425.1. Taxonomy (NCBI): domain Eukaryota; kingdom Metazoa; phylum Arthropoda; class Insecta; order Neuroptera; family Chrysopidae; genus Chrysopa; species Chrysopa pallens. The sequence goes on along the minus strand of CM035591.1, from coordinate 39,312,294 downwards.
ATGTAAAGAAAAACGCGACACAATATAATGAGCCGGAGTCTCTTTAATTGGATTTTAAATTTTGCCATGTTATCGACGGAGTACTATGATGTCAACAGGTGGACACACTACACGAGTGAACAGGTGTTGTGAGAATGATAATCTGAATAAAAAATAAATGAACTAATACAATTTGTATTAAAAAATATAATTCGAACTAAGGTAATAAATAAACGTACTGGGAATAAAGGCTTTAATTGTTGTTTTCTCGTTATTTTCGAGCAAATCCAATTTGTTTTTATGTTATACCCTACATCACTCATACAGTAATATAGAGAGGAAGAATTTTTTATGTATATATGATAAATAATTATTGATTAAAGTGAAAATGTGAACGATTATTTTATAATTATTAAAAGGCAATGAATATCGAAGAATATTAATAAAAATAAAGATAATTACAATCATTAAAAGCTATTATTATCGATATCAAATCGTTTTAATCTGACTTATTTAAACTCGATACCAAATTGAGTGAGAATATAAAAAAAATATCATATCATTCTGAAGATACCTGCTGGTTTAAGGATAAAAAGAACAAAAGATCAACCAAGAAAAATAAACAATAATTCAATCTTGGATGTAGAGCTGAATAATGAAAATCCAAAAAACTTTGAATCGTACAATTAATTGTATTCAAAATAAAACTAAATAATACATTATACGTTACGGCATCATGCCAGGATCAACTCAGAAATATACTTAATAAATGCAAAGAGCTGAATAATGAAAATCCAAAAAACTTTGAATCGTACAATTAATTGTATTCAAAATAAAACTAAATAATACATTATACGTTACGGCATCATGCCAGGATCAACTCAGAAATATACTTAATAAATGCAAAGAGCTGAATAATGAAAATCCAAAAAACTTTGAATCGTACAATTAATTGTATTCAAAATAAAACTAAATAATACATTATACGTTACGGCATCATGCCAGGATCAACTCAGAAATATACTTAATAAATGCAAAAATATTGAGAAACATATGGTTAATATAAACACAATTAATGGTAGCTATGGAACAAAAGGTAAAGTTACTTTAAAATTAAAAATTTTTAATATAGAAAAATAACAGACTGTCTTCATAATAGACAATAAAGAATTCACGTACGATTTCCTGGCTGGCTTACATTGTTGCAAAGATTTAACATAAGCCACAATGTAAAATTAGAAATAATACAAAATAACGAAATTGATTAAAATTATAAAAGTGTCTATAGGTAAAATTACAGAACAATCTTCGCAAAACACAAATATGATGTCGGTACAGTAAATGACTATAAAGCTGTTATTGATTTAATAATTGAAAAATATTGCTATAAACGCCCCTACATGTGCACAGCCGAAGATAGAAAATAAATAGAAAAACAAGTAGCAAAATTATTAGAAAGAGATCTGATTGAAGAATCATAAGACCCATTTGCGGCTACTGTCTCTTTGGCTTATAAAAAGAAGAAGGAAAAAGATAACGGTTATTCATTGATTTTAGAGAACTAAACAAGGTAGTGACACCACAATCACAACCTTTCCTATTAATAGAAGATTTGATAGTAAAGACTATAAACTGAAAATACTTCATATAAACAGTTTCACAACAGTTGATATAAATTCAGCATTTTGGTCAATCCCACTAAGGATTCAAGACAAGCACAAGACTCTAAAAACGTTGAACGCTGAAAGCGTCACCAGCTATATTTCAAAGAATACTAAACGGCATAATAAGAAAACATAAACTTTCAGAATTTGTAGTAAATTCCATAGATGACATAATAATATTTTCACAGATATTCATAAAACATGTTAAATATATTTCAAGACTATTAGAAGCTATCACGAAGGAAGGATTCAAATTGAAACTTTCAAAATGCTCATTTGCAAATAATAGTGCGAAATACTTTGGCCATTTAATAGAAAATAATACGATTACACCACTAAAAGATTAACAGCGGTCAAAAATATCCTAGTACCTAAAACAAGAAAAAACTTTCGCCAATTTTTAGAAAAAGTTAACTTTTACCATTAGTTTATCACACAGTGTAACGCGTTCGAAAAAAAAATGTCTATACTCGGAACCAGCACTAAAGATATTTGACCCAAACGCCTCAATTAATATATATTCAGATGCCAGCATCGTTGGAGTAGGAGCTGTACTAAAACAAGTAGATGAAAAAAATGAGAGTAAACCAGTTACATACTCTTCAAGAAAATTAACAACAGCTCAAAAGAAAAAACAAATCTGGAATGACTAGCTATCAAAGAATATACTCGGACCATAAACCTATAGAAAATTTGAACCCTAAAGCAAAAACTGACGAAGAGCTGGGTGTCTTAACCTACTACCTCACACTATAATTTTAAAATAAAATATAATCCAGGAAAAACAAATCAAGAAGCTGAATGTTTAAGTAGAAACACAATTTTGGTGCCAGATGAGAACCCAAATGATTGTATTACATTTGTAAATCTCTACTATAGTGATTTTCAAACAAAAGAGTGTAATTTAATTGAATTAAAAGAAATACAAAAATTTCAAGAAACAAATTTAGAAACAGAAAAAAATAAAAATAAATTAATAAAAGAATGGAATTTATTACAGGTGGATAAAAAGAGAATAAAAAATTATAATTTCTAAAGATTTTGGCATAGAAAAATCAAAGTGAATACAAAATAAATACTGTAATTTGGGAAAAACTCAAATGATAAATAAAATAACACCACATTACACAGCAAAAATTTGACAAATATAAAAAGAATATGGATTTATGTCACACTTAGGACCAGCAAAACGACCTTTTGAAAGCATGTCTATTGATACAGTCGAAAGATTAGGCGAATCCAGATCAACGAAGAACATCTAAATAAATAAATTTATTTATTTTAAAATGCGATTTTTAATTTACGTAGTATTTTTATACAAGATAAGTGTAAAGTGTAACCATAATAGACATTTGTTTGCTAGCTCTATTTATTAATTGTTTCACTTACTACATTGAAAGACTGATGTGTAATTTAATTCTTTTATACAGGTATTATTTTATTTGTTGTATTAATTGTTTGTATTTTATATCAATCTCTTGTTCTAATTATTTTTGTACTTTTATACGGAGAATAAAATCATGTTTTTAGAAATTAAATTACAAGCTTCAATGAGTAAGGTGATGGCTCAGCTATTTGTTAAAGTTGTGAAAAAAACGGAGGAAGAGTTTTTGATTAAATGTATTTCTATCGATAAAAATATTTGGTATTTATTGCCAGCTGAGTAAATTGACTTGAAACATCACAGTGTTTTATCAGCTAAAAAACCCATTTGTAATCCAGCAGCTGCTATTAAGAATGTGAACGGTTATAGAACTATAACCGTAAAAATTGATGACGATATTAAAAATGAATATTTCGATGAAGCAGGGAACATGTGTTTCCAACAATTACCATTGAAAGAATACATTTCTCCTCCGATTCCTCGATGTTTTGAACAGCTACAAGCTTTCAAGAAAGAAAATGGTAAAAGATCCCGGTTATGTATTGATTTTAGAAGATTAAATAAGCTAGTAGTTCCTGAATGCTTTCCATTCTCTACAATACAAGATGTAATCGAAAAAGTAGTGAATTGCGAATATTTTACGGTTCTAGATATAAATTGTGCATTCTGGTGTATCAAACTGATAGAACAAGATCAACAGAAAGCATCATTTATTACGAAATATGGTAAATTCATGTTCAAAGTTCTTTTGTTCGGTCTTAAAACCGCTCCCGACACGTTCCAACGAATATTATCAAATATTTTGCGATGGAATAATTTAGATACATTCTGCTTCGACTATATCGACGATATCTTGATTTTTTCTAGAACTTGGGAGGAACATCTTCAACATATTGAAAAATTTTTACAAATTTTTAGTGCTGAAGGTTTTAAATTAAAATTAAATAAATGTTAAATTCTGGCAGTACTACTGGATCGGACTTTTACAGTATGTAGTGATCATAAGCCGTTGGAGAATTTAAAAACAAAAGCAAGAACTTATCGCAGTTAAACTTTAATTTTATTTATAAAAAGGGCAAAGAAAATGCTCTTGCCGATTTATTGTCAAGAAACCCAGTTCTTGAATATTTCGAGAATGAAGATGCGATCCAGGTCGTGAATTTAATAGATTTACAAACTATATTAAAAGACCAAGAGGAACATCTTTCTGATTCAAAAACGGCTAAAAACATACAGTTTAAACAGGGATTAATTCTGAAGAACTTAAAAGGAAAATCCAGAATTTTCATTTCTCAAGTTTTGGGACAGAAAATAATTGAACTCGTTCATCAACATTAAGGTCATATAGGTTCAGCGCAGATGATCGCTACGATCAGGCCGCACTATTATTTCAAGGGTATGGACAACGCCGTACATTACTTCTATGAGACATGCCAAGTTTGTATGGCGAACAAAGTTCGTCGTAGTCGTGCTATCGGCCTCTTATCAAATCTGGGACCAGCTACTGAGCCTTTCCAGATCATGTCACTGGATACTGTCGGAGGTTTTATAGGTCGCCGTTCTCTTAAACGATACATGCATATATAAGTAGACCATTTTAACCGGTACGCATGAATATGCGCTTCAAAAGGACAGAACGCTAAAGTTTTTATAAATCTGCTGCAGCCTATTGTCAAGAAACATTGTTATGTTGATCTGGAAAGGCTCAGTAGCCCAGGACCCAGATTTGATAAGAGGCCGATAGCACGACTACGACGAACTTTGTTTTCTAATATTTTCTATCTTACTCGCTGACCTGTATACAGTTTTGAATTCAAGTAACTTGAAAAATTATTTAAGGGAAAATTGAATACAAATTGTTTTTACTTCAACTCTGAAAATAGTAAAAAAAGCTTGGTCAACTCTTGCTCTGGAATGTGTTGAAGAATACAATAATACCATTCATAGCTCCACATGCTTTGCACCGTCATACCTACTGCTTGGAAAGAAGACTACGATATCACCCCTTCAGGAAGACAATGAATCAACTCTTGAAGAAAAGTTGCTTTCCAGAATTCTATGAGAAATTTCCAAATTAACAAGAAACGTATTGATAAGATTCGACGCCAACATACTTTCCAGGTCGGTGATTTGGTATACATATCGAATGGAAGTAAATTAAATCGTAAAAAGTTGGACCCAATACGTATAGGAGCTTTTCCTATCATTAGACAAATTTCACAAATTTTTAATGAAATTGATTTTTTTATGAAATATATATATATATATATATATATGTCGACTTCAAAAAACCAAAACGCGAACGATTTCATAAAACTAATAAAACGAGTTACAAAAAATTACAAAATTGATATAATACTAACAGACCAGTACCCGGGAATGAGTTCCAAAAAATATAAAAAATTTTTAGAAAAATAAAATATAAAATTAATAATGGTACGAAAGAGTAAACCAGACACTAGTAAATAAGATACGATGCAGTACAAATGATCAAGACAAAAATGCCTGGGCAACCATTACAAATATATACGCAGAAGCTTACAACAACACAGAACATACGATCACCAAAAATCCCTTTTTAGAAGGTGGAAGTACAGATATACTACCAAATGAATGAAACGACAAACACACAGATGAAAATTTAAAGAAAAATAGAAAACTAGCGTTAAAAAATACAATGAAATCTCATAATTATAGTAAGACAAGTTTCGATGAACATCGGAAGGAATTAAGATTACAAGTTGGAGATAAAGTGTACATACAAAATGGAAACAAATTAAACAGGAAAAAGTAATTTTATAATTATTAATGAGAACTCTAGGATTTTTAGAATAAATTTCGATTTTTTCCCCAATTTACTAGATCAAATTATTTTGTATTTTATAAATACGTATTTAGACTACAAAGTAGTCATCATCAGTATGAATTAGCTAGTTGTAATGATTCTCTGAGGAGATATTACTCGTTGTTAATTTGGTGACGGTTTTCATACTGATGATGACTACTTTGTAGTCGAAATACATATTTATAAAATACAAAATAATTTGATCTAGGAAATTGGGGGGAAATTCTAAATTTATAGAAAAAAGTAAGATGAGTAACGACTTGGACCATTCAAAATTACAAAAAAAAATCTCAAACCCCATATACGAAGTAGGCACAGGACATAAAAAGAAAGAAGCAAACCTCTACCACATAACGAAATTGACTCCAGTGTCAATTTGATTGTTTTCTCTCTAGGAGGAAAGAAAAACACGATACACTATATTGTGTCGGAGTCTCTTTAATTGGAGTACTATGATGTCAACAGGTGGAGCCACGCTACACGAGATCAGAATGATTTACTAAAGAAAGAAGTGAACACGTGTTGTGAGAAAAGATAATCTGAATAAAAAAACATATAATTAATACTATTTGAATTTAAAAATATATAATTTGAACTAAAGTGTCACTAAGGTGATAAATAAACATAACGAGAAAAAAGGATTTAATTGTTGTTTTCTCGTTATTTCAGAGCAAACCCAATTGGTTTTTATTTTCGTATTTTCCAATACCACTCATACAGTAATATAGAAAAAACTTATGACATATATGATATTGTTCAAGTAGAAAATTTCTTATAGTTCGCACTGATACGATTTACGGTAATAATAGCTAATAAATAAATAATAATAGTAATTAATGTTTTACCTCCTCTTCTTAGACTTATACGGCTATATCAGACACCTATTTATTTTAAACATCCAAAATTACATAAAACTCATAAATTGGGTATGGCCGGTTAATTCATTCTTATCCGAGCAACGATTGTCTAATCAGTAACATATTAAAATTTATTTATTGATATGCGTGAGGCCAATCAAATATATTCGATACAATAATTTTAATAATTATAATATATTCGAAACATAATAATACTTTTATGATTTGTTACATATATAATTAAAGAATTTAATCTCTGACACAAAATAAAAATATAACAAAGATACAAAATCGTACTGTTTTGAGACGTGAACCAGAATATTTCAAAACCCTTTCATTTTTAAGGTTTTAATTCAAACAAACGTATAACGTTTTTATATTATCGTCACTTCCACAACTTAATATTTGAAATGAATTATCAATTCCCAACTTAATAACCCGTTTCCGTTTAGCCCCTTCTGACATTCTACTAAAAGATGGTGCACACTTTCAACGCGTTCATTACATAGAACACATATTCTTTTCTTTTCACTTTTTCTATTTCATAATTAAATTTAAATATTCTGAAATTAGCATACATCTTTCTAATTTTCCTATCATCCACGATTTGCACGGTGCAAATACTTTGCACCGTCTTTATAATGAGGTAGCATTTTAAAGAAATTTAAGCTGTTTTTACTATCTATTTCTGTGAGTCTACACTGCAATCAAACTTCATAAATTTTTTCAAGTCTAATTTTTTTTTGCTGATGCGTAGTTCAGTAAGTTTTTTTTATGCCTAATTCAATAATTTTAATGACTACTGACATAAATTTCTCTTCCGTATATCAATGTCTTAATCATATAGCTTAACCACAGCGTTAAACATTCTAAGTCCTAATAAGAAAATTCCTTTTATTTGTATCTGTATTTTCTTATTTGCACCAATGCTGTACTGTGTCTTTCATTTTCTATAAATGAAATTTCCATTATTCGCCGTAAGATAACCAAATATTGGAAATAGCTCACTTATTCCATGTTTTTTCCATTGATGGAACAGAGTTCGTTCGTTCTAAGTTCCTTACCTGTTTTAAGTATTTTTGTCTTAATTTCATTGATCGTAAATTTCAACTTTTAACAATAATTTCCTAGCCCTCTAATCACTCTTCTTAATCCTTCCATTGTTTTGTATTTTATAACTGCATAATCAGCGTACAACAAGAATTTTATCAAATTACTAGACATGGTCACAAAGAATTTATGCTTTCTAGATTATCCACTATATCATTCATATATTTGTGTATACCTAATGTAAAAGATTGCAGATAATTGACATCCTTATCTTAAACCTATAAAAGTTCTAAATATTTTTGTCCTTCATGCAGTTGAATAGATTTATGTGAATGTTCAAGCAGGTTTCAATTTCTGACGCTACCAGTTTAATGCTCATTTGGTATCCCGTTTAATCGGCCTGCTTTTCCTTTTTCATTAAACTAATAATACAACTAATTTCCCTTTGTATTATTTTACACTCCAACTCTTCATTGTATTTTACAATATTAACATCCTTGATTATATCACTACTAGCTGTTACCCACCCACTTCACAGGGTAGTGTAAAATTTCTACATTTCTTCCAACAATTCTGTTACTAATATTATATATTCTCTATATTTCTTCTATATTTTAATTATTTAGGCCGTTAGCTTTTTTGCAGATGTCATCACATAAAAACTTTCCGCCCCTATTTTTTTCTTTTAACAAACTTTGAATGTCTTACAGCAGATTATTAAAAAGTACCCTATGTCCTCAGGCTCTAGACAATCTCTGTACCAAATTTCATTTAAATTGGCTCAGTAGATTAGGCGTGACTAGGTAGTACATAGGCAGAGTTACTTTCGAATTTGTAATATTAAATAAGGATAAGGATTAATAAAAGAGGTACTATAGTTTTGAAATGATTTATCCAGGAACTATCTATTATTATCTATCTAATTTTGGCTCGTTATGCCTTTTCATTTTTGACAGACGGGAATGGATTTACTAGCATTGTAAACTATAGACTAAAATTAATATAGTCTATTCTATATGTCGGTATATGTCGAGTATAAAAAATGTAAATACATTCTATAAGAATGGCAACCTTTGAATGGTATTAGCTCGATGATTGTTAGTCGTATAGAGATTGAAATATAGCCAATTTCTTCTTTTATTCATCACTTATAGGCAAAAAAGGTATTGTCGAATTATTTAAAAATATTTTCGGATTTTTTGAGTATTAAAAATGATACAAAAGGACTCTTGTAAAAACTTCAAATTTTGCTTTGATTGCAATGTGTTTCGACATAACTGAAAGACGGACAATATAGAGAGTCTCGTACCACTGGAAAGGGGGTACTTTGTGATTTTATCATATTTAACAGCTAAAGTAACATATTACACTATACCTAAAATGCTTGCACGAAATATTTAGGTATTTTCTACCCTTTAATTATGGACATTTTAAATACACTATGGAGAGACTTTATATGACGAATCGTACAACGAATAAAGCTAAATTTTGCGACCGATTATTTCCATTATATTAATTAACACCCTATAAAAATACTTGAAACTTACTTCTATCAAGGAGGATTAGGAGGCTAGTAGCCGCTAGAAATTAAAAAAAACTTTAATATGAAATTGTAGAGTTATCTGTGAACATAACCAATTATTAAAAATGAATAATAAATTTCAAAACAAAGTATACATTCTAATTTCAAAATACGTTCACAGATGATTGTTACCCTTTTATTACTTTTTGGTAATATAAAAAATTTATATAAAATATTTATAGTACCATTAAGCTAATAAAGCTAATAAAGCGTAGCTTCATGTTTTTGAAATTAGCTGTTAAAATTTGTCTCGGATCCAGATAAACGTCGCTCTTTTAATATGAGGTAAAAAACATACATTTTGTATATTTATACAACAATAAATTCTCTATAATGGTAGGTAAGCTGGCTTTTTGTCGTTCCAATTTTCGATTTTTTTTAATAACAATGTTCTAGAATTATAAGATTTTGACACAAATGAAACTCCTAATGATAATGTATACCACACATGTATATATAAAATTTCATCAAACTCGGACAAATGGTTCATGAGATGAAATTATACATGGGATGTTTCTAAATTGAGACCATCCTGAACTCTTATTTTCTTCCAGAATTATTATTTTCCACAATTTTATAAATATTCGTTCATTAGTTATTGATTTATGCGCATTCGTGTGAATCAGCTTCACATTTCACATTAAATTCACTAAATTTATGAACACATTTACGGGAAGGAATGCCTATACCCAAGCCAAAATAGATAAGGTTTTTACAGTGGGATTTTGAGGATAACTAACACAAATAAAAAAGTCATTAATATTTTATGTAAATAATATTTAACTAATTGTATAATACTACAGTAAAAATAGAATTTTAAACTCGCACTAAATTTCCGATCCAATTTTTTTTTTAACAAAAAGTTCACCTACGGAGTATAAAATCACAAAATGCTGACAGATTACGGTGGAGCTTCGGGCGCCTTCTTCAAAAAAAGTTTTTGGTCGATATCTCGCAAACTACTCACCGTAGAGCTTAAGTCAAACTATGCACTTTAGGCTACTGTCAAATAAGTAAAATATGACTGAAAATATTGCTTAAAATTTTAAGAGAAAACATACGTACATCGCTGCAAGGTATCATAAGAAACAACAATGATACAGTAAGGTGACAATTCATCCCAGACATTCCGGGACAGTAAGTACTGATTTTGAGTCCCGTGTCCCACATTGTGCTTTATGCATAGCTCAAAATTTTTATAGAAAAAGTTCGGGTATCGTTTTAAAGAGTTTGGTGGTAATAAGAACCAAAAAGGATAGATACATACTAAGGTGATCATTCATCTAAAAATTTCCGGGACAGTACAGATTTTTCCCAGTGTTCCGCATAAAAATATTCCGTATTAGATAAATTGTCCGAAAATTTCCCAAATTAGATGTCAAAATCTAATAAATTTAAATAAATAATAAAATGATCTTAGATGAATTACCCATGAATGAACGACAACATATAAGGTTCCAACAAGTCGGTGCACAATCTCACCGTAGGCACGAGATAATACTTTGAAAATATTTCTTATGGAGAAGTCGCATATAGGTATTCTGATATTTTTTAACCAACTCGATAACTCGACTTAACCCCATTAGATTTTTTAGAAATTTGTTTATTCGAAATTTACTTTTATATAAATCTAATTCAAAGTATTTGTCTTGTAAGAAATATTTATTAAGGACTAAAAAGTGGTCTCTAATAAATGATTTGTTAAATATTAATAAATATTTTTAACTATAAACCAATGAGTCAGAGAGAGACAGCGATACTTAAAAAACCATGAGTCAGAGAGAGACAGCGATACTTAAAGGTAAGCGACGCATACTTATTAACAATTAAAAAAAGATATAAACAATGAAATTTTTTAAAATCTCTTTTAACAATATTATTAAAAATTGTATAGAGAATTTAAAAAAATATATTACTTAGACATTATGTTTTTTTTAAATATATTTTTCATGGGTCGAAAGTACCCAAATTTGAGATTTTTCGAACCTTTAAAAATTCATATCTTTAAAAATATTAACTTTATCGTTAAGAGTCATAGGACCTTTTTTATTGGTATTTCAATAAAGAATATAAAAAAAATTTGTCCGGTTGAAAAATAACAATGCCCTGCAATTGTTTAAACAATTTCGGTTTAAACAATATGGCACCGGGTTGCGCCATGGCAACATGCATTTATATCATTAGGAGGGCAATTTGAAGAGGATCGCATAAAAAAATTGAGGTGGAATAGTTTTCGGTACTCATGCGCCGATTCCTCCTACACTACTAGTCTCGTTTAGGTAAAAAAATATCAACACACTCTTGTAAACATTTATTGAAATTTTATTTAAAAAAATTAATTAACATTTTGTAACTGTAAAAACTTGTTTGTTATTTTTTATAAAATAATAATAAAAGATTATAGTCTTGGAGACTCTGTTACAAAGAAAAATAGCACTTATCGTGGAGGCGCTATATCATGACGATAATAAAACTTTAAGTTTGCAAATGATTTGTTAATTAAAGTACAAAAGCGATAGGAAATACATAGTTTTCAATATACGATTAAACACAATTTTCAAAAAATTTATATAATATGAAAATGTTAAAGTATTAAATAACTATTTAAAAAAAACCCATGTTTAGGATCTTCTCAAGTTCTGGTATTTTTTGGCGGCTATAATTATAAAATGAAAAGGAATTACAACCATTGTTAGTCACATAAAATTTTAGGTTCCTAAAAGTGTATTGGAGCTTATTGGACCATCATTTCAACATCTGTTGCCTAAAAGCGTATTATTTTATAAAAACGCACATTTGTAAATTTTTTCGAATGTTGTTGATCTTTCGATAAAATCTTAAATCAAGACAAGTTTTATATCAAAAATAACTAAAAAAATTGAAAGATTATTGCAATAATTGTTGTGACCTTTAAATTGTGGAAGTTTAAATTAAATACATTTTTTGGAATATATTAGGTAATATTATATATACATAATTTGTTTCCAGGTTACATTTTTAAGTCATACCTTTGTAAGTAATTGATTCTTTAACTTCACAGTGCAGTGGGTTCTGAACCTTTTGTGCCTGGAAAATATAATTCGAATCACAACATCAACATTATGCTGAATTTGGAACACTTTAGGTTCAAAATTAAGCAGGTTAGGTAGATATTTGATTTTTTTAATTGGAATAAATTTTCTATTTTAACATGGTTTTGCATTTCGCAAGACTGCTTGTCAATGATTGTTTTGACAATGGTCATATTGTAAGCTATATAAAATGGGTTTTATTAATGACAAAAACTAACGCTCACTACAATTAATAACTTATCTTAAGTATTTATAAGCAGGTGAATATACCATGTTCAATTCATTGCTCTACGATTGTAACCCCGACGACTAACCCTATAATCATTGGTTTCCTTCCAATAATTACGTTATTCGACTAATTGAAACATCATACTTATAAATGGTTGGAAGTTGTGTGTTAGTGTCTCCAAAACTATGAGGTTCATAGATTAATCATATAAAATTTCAAATATTTATAAGCCGAATTATTCATAAATCTACATACGTTTCACTTCAAGGCACAATTTTCTAATTTAAAAATTAACATGTAAACTTATTCTTTTATACATAATAATTCAGTAGTATCTGTCAGAAAAACAATTTCTCAATCAAATTATTTAATAAAAACTTGTTCATTTAGCCTTAATTACTTTATCATTTTTGTCTTTTTATTTTATTGCATCCTTCACCCAGCACTCAACAAAAAAATTCAATGAAATAATTATTTGATTTAGTATTTAAAAGAAAACCGCACAGAAGTTACAATCCCATAATCGGAAGTATTTTTCTTTAATTTATTTTAGGTTTTATCCACGTATTAAGATGTTTATTATCTACTGGCGTGGCGACGATGAAGCGGTTATATTTTTATTATTAATGTTTGCAGGAATAAAATATAATTGTTTACTAAGAGTATTTGGACCAACCACTGGCACCATTCCCGTCCCACTCCATCTTTTTTCACTGATTTTGCATTTTGTTGTTAAAATTATATCTTCAAAATGACGTCTAGAATTTTTATAGATAATTATTATTAGTCTTTTGTAAAAAATTTCTACATAATAAGAGGGAAGAAACGCAATAAACCATAATAATGTATTTTCTAAATGAGATATTAGAATGATACTAAATTATTACTAAAATTTATGCATCCCTTCAAAGTACCAGATTATCAGACTACAACTATTAAATTATTAAAGTAAATATCTTAAAGATTATATACTTCAAAAACTTCCCCCTCAGAGTTTAATGCGTTACTACCAATTTACCGTAAATCAAAACATACCTAGCTCCATATTCCGCCAGTGCATCACAAAAACTTTGTATTAACCATGTACCTTTCGTTTTATCACGCACTGATGCATAACCAGGAGTTGTTGCCATTATTTGGTAGAAATCCCCATTTACCATAGCTGTAGGTTCGTTTTTACTCGAAGGTCCATCGAAAGCTAAATTTTCATCGTCACTATTTTCTTGTTCAGTTTTTTTATTTGATAAATTAATAGCTGTATGAATAAAATTGAAAGCCATCATTAACTAATTAGGAATGCAGGTATAGAAAATAAAAAAGTCTCCCACCAATTGATTTTAAAAAGGATATTGATTAAATTTTTTTATTACATCACTTGAAGCGTCTTTGTTTCACAATCATGGATCTGAAGTTTTTTTTTATATAAGCATGATATTGTTATTTAAAATTCTTAATATATACATATAAACATCCTTTTCAAGAATCAGATATAATATAATATTTGATAGTTTATAAATTCCTTGTTTTTGAATCTGTTTTAATTTTCAAATTTTGCTATGGAATTCTGTGTAGTTTCACATTTTGATATGAAATATAGCAAATTCAGTATCAGTCAACAACCCTATAGCACTCACAAAATAAAATAAAAAATTAGTTGATTATATTCATGAAGTGTATTTCTAATTGGTGCGAAGTGAAGACTATTGTGTAGCGTGGTATATTCTTGAACACTATATGCCCGATAACATAGAATATTTAACAATGACATAAAGCACCCAGAACAAAATAAAGTGATCCAGAAGCTGTCAAAGATCCAAAGAACATTATCAACCAGAATTTTTAGTACCTCTAGAACTCTGTCGAATATATCAATGGATGTCATAACGAATATCCATCGTATTTAATTTAATTTCCCACAGAAATATAAAAAAAAAAGGATACGAGAAGAGCAAGAGAAATCTGTTAGAATTATACTTATAAACTGTAATTTAACACAGTTCACAATAATTATTAAGCTAAAAGAATATGTAACATAATTTACAATAAAAGTAAAGTCAATTATTTCCAGGCATAATCAACGATTTTATTTAGATTGTTGATATCTAATTGTGCTGACTCAATCTTGTGCATGTCCTGTAAAAGCGATGGATGATTTAGAACATACGCCTTACACATGCAAAATGGACAATAGCCAGAATGCTAATAATACACAATAAACATAAGGAAAACTTATAAGTTATCTAACGACAAGCAAAATCAACTGATCATAGAATCATTGCATACAAACTTATCAAATGTCAGCACTGGTACATCTCCGATTTTGATGAAAATTGGAAATAACGTTTTCATGATACATATTTCTGTCATTTAATAATGAAATATGTATAATATAATTTTTTGAAAAAGAGAAGCAAATTACTAACTGGCAAAGTTTGAAAGAAGGATAAGAAAGACATGAAAGGCAAATTATACACAATTTGTATTCATTTACAGTCAAATGCAAAAAAAAACACCGACTTGAATGTTTCTTGTTTATTTGAAATTAAAAAATACACGATTTTAATGCTATATTTTATAATTTTTTGGGCTTTAAATGAACGTTTTACTTAAATAAACAAAATTATATCCGATAAAAACCTTGTAACACCATCAAAATCGTATATTTTGTAATTTTAAATAAAGATTCAGGTTGAAGCGTTTTTATTTTTAATTTGACTATATGTAATATATATTTATTATACATTTATTTTTTTGGATTTTTGGATTGTAAAATATCTTATTTCAAATAATCGTATAATCCGTATTTAAAATTTTAAAAATATTCGTGAATCTACTATTTTTGTAAAAAAGGACTTTTCGTAAAATCGTTCTTCTACAGATCTAAGAAAACGTAGATCATTTTTTCGGAGCTCTATTTCTTCGTTAAGAGTTGTACTATTTTCCACATTTATTTAAAATTTGAATTTTTATAATAATTTTATTTCATTATTTTTCGTTACTAAACTAAATGATAGTTAATGTTTCTTTGCTGCCAATGAATGATCGTTTGCTGCCAAGAAATTATTTTTCCCTGAATTTCTTATATCTTCAGTTTTTTTATTTCATTGTACGATTCTTAAAATAAATGAAGATGCTGATATATTGCTCGTATATTCTTCCATCGGCCTAGCTAAAATTGGAAAACATATCTTGGCTGGTTATAGGATATTGACTTATTGGTTTTGTTAACGCTAACAACTCCAGCAGAACTTTATATATTTTCTATATAAATATATTTATTTTCTAAAAAAAAGTAATAGTGACCAATCAGAGTGCTAGTATTCCAAGAGTCTGCGTTATAATATTACAAAAATGCATTTCGTTTTTGCATGCAGTCACTGGTTGCATAAAGTTTCTTGTATGTATAAACAAGGCAAAAACAAGTTTTAAAAACTTTTAATGATAAACAGAAGCTTATATATCTAATGGATATTTTTTTGAGACGAATGCAAATAGACTTATAATCGCAAATAACGTATACAAAATTATCTGTATTACAGAAAAGCCACCGGATCATTGAATATTCATCGTTATCAGCAATTTTTACGTAAGATGTTCCGCAAGAGCAACATTCCAACTTCAAAGTATTTCGGTAACTGAGGGATGGAAGAAGGATGGCGAAACAGCATGTATAGAAGGTATTTAAAACTGCAAAAATGGATGGCAAACTTTCCAATGAGACTGGAAAGTCGTGATGTAATGTAGTTACCGCACTACACTGATAGACCCACATTTCGTCTGATATATTGAAAAAAATTTCCTGCCGTTGCCAAACTGGCTGTAAGTTCAAAGTTTGCGGTTGCATAGAGCACGGACTGAAATGTAGCAACCAACTAAATTACAACGAAACTATATGTTGTAATTTTGAAATTACGCACGCGCAAAACATCAATGAAGATTCAGGCGACTTCTGCGATACATTAATTGACGCAGAAGAAGCAACGGTTTTCTATAATCGATATGTTTCAAGTTATTTTTGAAATATATCATTATTATAGTATATATGTGTTTCTAATTATTTCATGATTCACTATTACCATTCATATTATAAACAACAAATTATTTTAACAACAATGAAATACAATGAAATAAAAAAACTCGGGATTTTTATTAATTCAGGGAAGAAATATTTCTTCGCTGTAAACTAATTAATATCAATTAGTAAACAAAAAAACGTATTTTTTTAATAAAGCAACCTTGAAACTTGGTTTAGAGTTTACAGCGAAGAAATGTTTGTTCCCTGAATTAATAAAAAACCCGAGTTTTTTTTTTTATTTCATTATATTTCGTTGTTGATAAAATAATTTGTAATTTGTTTGTTGATTTTTTAGCAAAAAACTGTTTTTTTGACTTTTGCGAATTTAAAGGTTAGGTTCACAAATGAAATTCAGGAAAAAAACTATCATTCTTGGGAACAATTTCTCTATACATTCATATTTTTTGTTTTCTGCTTTCAATTTTCTGGATCATTTCCGTAGATTAATTGGACTATTTATTATTCAAACGTTAATCTTGTAAGCTTTCGTAATGCGTAAAAAAAGTGGTGTTTATTTTATCTCTTAAGATTTTAACATGCAAAAAATGTTAAAACAAATGATCCATATTTTCTGTGTAATTTTTAATTTAGTAGTTTTGCTTCATTTTTTAAACAAAAAGTGCGGTATATCGAAATTTGACAATTTTATTTTCTGAAAATTGGTACAGGACAATTAGACTTCGTGGATAATATATTGCTTATAATATTAACTGAATTTATCAATCGAGTCTAAAGTTATAGATTAGGGAATACCGTCAAAATTATGAAGGTGTTTTATTTTCAAAAAGCGCCCATTTGATAACGATACAATTTACAAAGTTAGAAATAATTTTTAAAAAAAGCCTTTCAAGAAAGTTTAAAAATGTCATTTACAGAATTTAAATAGAAATATTTTAAAGAAAGAATAAATGAATGATATTATAAAAAAAAAAGTTTTTATTTGTAGAATGGACTGGATTATTATGTAACGAACAATGAAATCAAAGGCATTTCCATTCTTTTAGAAAAACTAGAGTTTCTGCCTATTTTCATCAAATCAGAGACGTGTCAGCGACAACATTTAATGATCAAGTATGGACTCCATCAACTCTATTGAGAAATAATAAACGATGAGCGATGTAATCGACTTACGTAATAGTTAATTAGTTAAAATTACCTACCTTTTTCTTTCATAGAGCCTTGACATGCTTGAATCATCAAAATTTTAGGAATGCCTAATAATTTGGAACTCTTCTTAATTTTAAGTACAATCATACCTATATCTGCTCTCTTTCCATCAACACCCAATATTGCTCCTATAATTGATATAATTTTTAAATAATTTACTATACACAAACCTATATTATTTATTTTTAAAACAATAAAAAGCGGGAGGGTCATACTAAAAAATAGTGGAGATCACAATAATATTATTACAATTATAAACTATAATTGTAACAACTATATTGAATACAGGCAACTAAATACATTACAAAAAAAATTTTATCAAAAATCTCCCACTAAAATATAATAGGATATTTTTTAGTATAAATCCCCACACTTAATTCTTTTAAAAATAAACAAATAATATAACTTTGTGTGAACAAATTATTATGGTATTACCCATAAACACAATTTTTTTGTATGTATTTGTATATTTTATATAAATATATTTGAATATTCACTTCCCCTTTTTTCATATTGAAAATGATTCGATGGACAATCGATATATGATTTGTGTAGGAAATGAAACATTTGTGAAGAATTAGAAATGTATAATATAAATTTTATGGGACCCGGCGAAATGTTTGTATAGGTGTATAGAACAGAGCCATATTGATTCAAACAGCTGCCAGCGTGAGCGCGCCTATAAATCCAGTAATAGCGCCTATAAATTCTAATTTTGATAAAAATTTGTTATTGATTAAATTAACGATTATTGTGTGGTAAAAAGTACTTAGATTTGTCCAAAATATAAGATCCAATGGTTTTCTCATCAAAAATTTTAAAAAAACCTTACATTGGTCAACTATCTGATTAATGAAAAAATTTTTGTCTAAGATACAAAATTTATTTTATAACGCTAATGTCTCAAAAACTGTGAGATTAGGTGAAAAAGTAAAGATACCAAAATTGTTAAGAAATATCTAATACTTAAGGTTCAGTGGGTTTTAAATAAAATATATTATCAAAACCACACAACTATCGTTAAATTTTTCATAATCAAATTATCATCAAAATTACGTTTTATTTTTTCTTAAACGGTTTTATCTCAAAAAAGGTAAGGTTTAAGAAGAAATTCTACGAGACAACAATGCTAAGAATAACCCAAAATATAAAATCAAATGGTTTTCTTCTCAAATTTAACGATTTTTCAGCATACTAGGCTTATCCGGCCTCTTGAATCAATATGGCTTTGTTCTACACACTCACACATATATTTTGCACAGGGTCCCATAAAACCATACTTCGTTCCGATCTTTTGGTATTTTTACGGGTTCATTTGTTACGCTAGATCCAAGAAAATTAAAAAATTATCCCTAAAGCTGGAATTAAATTTGTATAGGTTTCAGTTTTTAAATTAATTTATTTACGTTTTTTAAACTTCCCACTAAGAAAATCAAAGATTTTCAAAAATCGGGAAGTTATTGGTTTTACC
Source organism: Chrysopa pallens (assembly GCA_020423425.1). Lineage (NCBI taxonomy): Eukaryota > Metazoa > Arthropoda > Insecta > Neuroptera > Chrysopidae > Chrysopa > Chrysopa pallens. The sequence goes on along the minus strand of CM035591.1, from coordinate 39,292,920 downwards.
CCGTTTTGAAAAAATCGAATCTTCATCAGATCTCGACTTTTTGACGTTACTGGAAGCTTCCCTGACTACTCCTGCGCGCTTGTCACTATATATGTATAAATGTGTGTGTGTGTGTGTGTGATTTTGAATACAATTTGGATCGATTCGGACTGGTAGATTTTAAAAAATCTCAAAAAAACTAAGAAAAAAATTTTTTTTTAATGTGGTTTTTTAGGAATAACTTTAAAACAGCTCTATCGATCTACTCCAAAAATCAGCTCTTAACCTTGATAAACCACGTCGATCGCCGCTAATACGGTTAAAATCGGTTTATTCGTTTAAAAGATATCGTAAACGAAAAATTTTAAAAAATAAAAGTGTTTTTTTACATAACTTCGACATTTCTTTTCGGATCGTTTATAATGAAATAGAATAATTATTTAAGCTCTAAAAACCGCGTCGATCGCCGCCAAGAACGTAAGAATCGGTTGATTGGTTCGAGAGGTATTGTTAACGAAATATTCAGGAACAACTAGCCTTTGAGTTCGTGGAGCTCAAAAATAAAAAAAAGTATATTGACAACATATTGTGGCTATCCCCTATAAAATAATAGCCTGAAAAAACATATTTCACTTTATTTAAACTAAATTATGTTTATTTTTTGCAAATTACACGAAATAAAATGTAATAATTTTTAAAAATTTTATCTGTCACGGAAACCTCCAGTGATTGATAACAGCTCTGGTGACGTCACCAGTTAGTAAGCCATAAGACTTTTTATTAGGATATTCTAATCATAAAATAGATTGCACCACAAAAGTGTGCCAAATTACAATCAAATATAAATCGTTACCATCCTATCTGATACAATGGGAAGTGTCTCATTTTCACAAGTGTCCCACCTGAATTTTTTATACTAATGATTAGTAATGCAAATTAAAACTATCTATTTTAATGACAGTTACATAATGAATTACATAATTATTTTTCTTTGGAAAACTTAATGTTTAAAATAATTTTTGAATACTTTGTAATATTTTTAAAAATCTATGTAAGATTAGAATTTAAACATTTACATAAATACTACAAAAACATTTATTTTCAAGTTTGTTTTATAGTAAATCAAATTATCAAATTTTGGATACTTGGTCGTCTGGTTATCAAAGAAATTATCGTTAAATAAATTAAAAACTCAACAGTATATTATCAAAACACTATAACAATTAAACTATTAATATAGAACTATGTATCCCGAAGACTAGTACATTTTAAACTAATTTTTAATTTCTTTATGGATAATTTTTTTTACTATAAAACAAACTAAATGAATAAATGTTTTTGAACCATTTATGTAAAAGTTTAGATCCAAACCCTAATTAGATTATTACAAACATAACAAAGCATTCTAAAATTACTTTAAATATTAAGTTTTCCAAAAAAAAAAAAAAAAAAAATTAAGTAATTAATTATGTAACTGTCAATATTTGTTATTATTCCGAGAGTTAGCATGAAAATACTTTAGATGCCGGCTAGTGTGCTTGACACACGCGTGGTGGCGCGACCGCTCGACACATTTCCCATGATAAAACGTATCATAATCCATATTTATAACAATCATAAATTCATAACTCGCTCTCATTTCTTTTATCAATCTTTTGAATGTAGTATTCTACATCAAATATTATGATAATTTATGCTATCTCCAATAACGAAGAAGCCATTCCATAAATTAAAAAACAAAGCACTAGAAATGAAACCATCTTAAATTCTATTTTAATATTAGTATGGTAATAAAATTATCAAACCCCATAAAGTAATATGGAGAACGATTGAAACAATTTTAAATATGAACTTATAATATTCAATAATTATCAATTGGTTAATATATCAGTAATGTTCGTGTATGAATCTATCTACTGAATAGGAGGCAATGCTGGATTAATACGCGTTAGAGTAAAAATTTAACTAATCATTTCTAAGGAAAAAGAATTCGTAATTACAATGGTTTGCTGTGAGCTCGAAGATTAAACAAAGTCTGTAAACAATGGAATAATAAATGAAAGTTAAAATTACCGTTCTCGCCATGTGATAAAATTACAACAACCAAACAACAATATTCTACATTAAAGTCCTTTTTAATGGATTCTTCAATTTTCGTTTGAATATCCAAAAAGCCTAGATCCTCATGTAAAATCACCTTAAAACCATACATTTTCCATACTTGAATCAATCGATCACGATCAAAATCTGTACCAATTCTGTCTTCAATATGAGGACTATTAAAGTTTTTTTGATTAATAATTATAACTAGCCCTGCTTTATTTGGATTCATTCTGTATCGGCTTGATTCTGGTATGTCATAATATGAGCATGATGACATCATACTGTCGGAGTTAATTTTACTTTTATCGAAAACCAATTTTCTTTTAAATTCATTAACAAATAATTGTTCATACATTTTGTTTGCACGGCTTACACTCATTTCTAATCGCGTGCAAAACAATCTGCCTATATTTAATTGTTCAAGTAAATTTATAAAATTTGTTACGTCATTTCTATTATCATATGCGATGTTAATATATCGTTTCGATATCCAATTCAATATATGCATTTCAAGATATTTATTGTCGATCACAAAAATTGATTCTTGAGTATTTTTCAAATCACATTGAACATTTTTTACAATTAACTCAATTACTTCTTTATCGAAATCTTCACATAATCTGTATAATGCCTTTTTTACAGGATGTAAATTGATCGTACATTCGTAATTCAATGGAAGAAATCGTTCTTTCATTTCTACTTTCGAAAATCCTGTGAAAATAATAAAAACCTAATACTTAATTGCATTCCCAAATATACTTATTTGAAATGTGCTCATTTGCAAATGGGGTGTGTCCTATGGTTTAAAAATGAATTGTATCTAAATTATTTGATATTTGTAATTTTTTATTTAATATGATAAATTTATTAATAAATGTATTTGTAATTTTTAATAAAATCAATTTTCTAACCTCAAGATAAATTATAAATGGGGTATAAATCATCCACAATAGTGAAAATTTTCGGTTTATCGTTAAATACTCCTTGGAATCATGAGAAATAATGGTTCCAATACACTAAGACATACTCTTTATTTCTCTTTCTATATAGATTGATATCGAATAATGAGCAGGCAGATAATAGTTCATGACTATGTGGCCCGAGCAGCACTGAAATCTTGCACCCTGTTTACATTACTAAGGCATGGCTGCAGCAGCTAAAACAAATTGTATACACTCAACGGATTGCCATAAATAAAGTTTCGGGCTTCATCAATGACCAATAAAATTATTCTATTCGATCAAAAACGACAGAAAGCCAAACTAATAGCTGGGAAATAAAGTTTTGTGAGCGAAACGTTGTGAATAATCAAGCGTTTATGTCAGTATTAGTTGTTTCATAAACTCATCATAACTTCAAATACAGTCGAGAAATGCATTTTAAGTATTTTTTCAGGAAAAAAAAATATTTTAATTTTCGTTTAATTCGATGTACAGAATAATTTATGTTTTATTACTTGTAAAAAATATTGACTAGCCAACCAGAAATTTAAGCAATGAGAAACAGAGTTATTCCACTATTTTCGAAAATATTTTTCATATTGAAATATATTTACCTAATTTTTTTAAAGCTTTATAGCACTGGACATTTGTTAAAGCTTCCAACAATGTTTCATGACATTTGTGATTTTTATTTTGTTCACTCAGCACCCATTCACTTATTAATCCCATTTGTTTACCCGTCGTATCTGCAGTTTCTTTTGCAATACATAATTGTGATAATGCAGTGTCTGCATTATCATATAAAAGAAATACTAGTGATACAATTTCAACGAAGTCTAAATGCTCTTCTAAGCGATTAATTGACTCAAAAGGTAATGGAATTATTGGAGATTGAACATATAGTGGTGCCGAAAAAGATGCATCATTTCGGTAATTGTTGCCATTCATACCATTTGACATTTTGAAATCACACTAAAAATATACTAAATTTATAATTTATCAAGAACCAAAATATATTTTTATATAAATCAAATTGTTACATTTGATATGATTAATTAATAAATAATATTATGACACAAAATAATATCAGCTGTTAATTCATAAACACATTCATAGGATTTCTCAACTGATTTACTATACCTATTTGAATACATTGAATTTTTTTTCCTTTCGCACAATGTAAAAGTAAAGAAATTGAATTCCTCTTGTAACACTACTTACATTTAAAATCAGCCTATAATAAAGTTCGGAGTTTAAAAACACAAGTTTCAATTTCTCATAACATTTCTTCAATACAAATAGTGAAAAAAAGATGATATTTAAAAAATAAGGTTTCAAAATTTTAATACATGCGTCTGGAATGTATACAAATATGTTGAATGAAATTAAAAAACACGAATACACAAATGAAATAACTTTATAGAGGTAAGATTGTAAAAACCAAAGTTTTATAAGTTGAAAAATTACAACACAGATAAAAATTCTTGAAAAATATAATAGAACTAAATCATTTAAATTTTTTTCAGAAACCATAACTTGCATATAAACTTTTTTACCGAAAATAAAAAAAGATTAAAAATAAAAAAAAGATTAAAAATAACAAATTAGGTATAATAACATGACCGCTGACATTTGATAAACTAGGGGTGTCAATATGAAATTTTGATCAACTAATTTCAATAATAGTATTGGGTATTGGGTTGTGTATTTGTGATTTCAATTACATTGTTTATTATTTTATACACATAAATCCAGAGAAAATTTTTTGAAAGTTTTGTTAATTATTAATTAAATACTTAATAATGCTTATTAAGTATATAGTAAAAACTATATACTTAATAAGCATTATTTGAACTGTATTACTAGAATATATATTTATTCTGATATAATATTTCATAACTTCATGTATCCCAAAAGTGCACACAGTATACATATCGTTTTTCTAAAGCATGTTTACTCTTAAAGTTAAATTTCAACACACTTGCCATATTTTACGCCGTAGAGTTTACTCGCTCTTCGCTAAATTGTGCATTCGTTTAACAAATGTTTGCCCATATTTACATTACAGCTTTATAGCAGGAAACGCTCTGCCCATTCTAAATATATTCTATGGTCCATTCTCAAATTAATCATAAATTTACTTTTTGTCAAGCTCATATTTAGATCATAACATTAACTAATCTGTCAACTCTTGTTCTAAAAGTTGGTCTCATAAAGAGGACAAAAATAGTACCGTAAACTAAGCAACAGATGGAAGCGCTTTCATTATATATAATATAGATAGCGGGACTAGGAAATTTGAAATAAATATTTTATAATTTTATATATTTAAATTATACGTCATTTTAACATTTTTTTACTTCTTTTTAATATATGTTTTTATTTCTTCTGTTATAATCATCAAAATTGTCACCAATATTTTATTATTTATCGTTTAATTTTAAAATATTTTGACAAAATAATAAATCTTATAAATTACCATAGATATAATAATATTTATGAATTATGAAAACAATTTTTATTAAACCCGCTTTTTTGTAATTTTTAAATATCCGCATTTTACTAATGTTATAGTAATATAAAAATTTAAATGTTGGCAACAATGTTCAAAAGTAGTGAATAGCGAATTAATTTACCTGGTGAAAATGCACACTTAAAGGTGGATTTTCACTAAGTGAGTTTACTTGCTACTCGCTGTTTTTGAACGATGATGCCAACATTGAATTACTGATATCAATATTGCGAAAATCTAGTAGAAAATGGTTGGTTGCTTGAATTAAATAATCAAGCTCTTTATATTAAATGGAAAATCATTTAAAATGCAGCTTTGTTGCTCTTTTTTCTCTGTTTAATTATTTAAAATTGCTGGACTTTATCAAATGAAAACTGCTTGTACCCATTAAGTTATTGCCTCAATAAAAATAAAATATTTTGTATATGAAGATGTGAAATCTATTATACAACCGTGATCATGATCGACGCAAGTGACAGCATCATAGATGGATTCCGTGCCGAGCAATTATTTAAAGGTCAAAATAAGTACTGATTTGTCGTTAATAGTGAACCAAAAATAATTCAGCTTACGTGTGTAATATCATTTTTATTTTCTTAATTAACATGTTTTAAAAATGGTTTAACGTGCAATCAATCTCAAGCATGAGATAAAACCACAAATAATGTGCGTATAGTTATATAGAATATTTATGAACCTCTAATAGTGACAATATTTGTTTAAAAAATTATTATTTAATTTCATTAACTAAACATATTTTTGATGTTATTACTTCCACAAATTGAAGCTCTCCAACTTTATTTAATTTAATTAAATTATTTAATTTTAATTTAAAACCATTAATTTTATAAATTTTTATTCATAAATAATTCAAACACGAATTGTTTATAATTATAAACAATTTTATACTTTAAAAATTCAATTTAATTTCAATTTAAAAATTAGTGCTAAAAAAGTTCCAGTTATTCTGTTGCTCTAAGTAGCTAAGTTTGGCAAAACGAAACCCTGTTAATGGGACGATAGTCAAAGCAATGAAAACCACATTTATTGTGTGTTAAAGGGAGCTAGGAATGATTATAGTAAATTAGCAATGTTAAATATCACATGCCTATCCACCCATCCATAATAGTCATGTTTCGAAACATACACTTAAATTAATTCTATGATTGCACTATAGAGTTGCAAATCGCCAATCATAATATTTGTAATTCATTTGAATGTACTATCTGCCTCAATTAGAAATTAGATTTTTTAAATCAAACATTAAAGACATCTATTTATGGAAAATTAGTGAATTATTAAATAATTATTATTTATTGTAAATATATAAGCAGTTATGATATATGTTTCGTGTTTTTTGTTTACATCTACAGGTCATTTTTAACTTTGGACTCTCTTACAAACTATAAAAAAACATTCATTTGTTAAATTAAAAAATGCCTAATGCGCATTCTCAGTCCTGTTTTTGATGAAAATATTCGATATAATGAAAGTCCCGAACATAGCTTTTTTGGGTCATACACCCTATAGCGACGGCTTACAAGCGATGGGTTCATTATGGTTGCATTTTCAATTTTGTAGGAAATTTATGCTAAGTTCTCAGCGTTATAGTAGCAATAACTACTCGTAGCTCACTCATCTGATTATTTTCCATAGGCTAAAAAAAAGGTGATTAGTTATTGTTATGTATTATTGGACATTCATGCTAACGAAGACTAACTACCAGTATAATTAAGAACTATTTAGAACTACCAATATTTAAATACCATAAACATTTTTTTTTTTTTAATTTCTGGCTTCAGCTACTTTCAGCTATATAGCCATTAACCAAAGGGGATTATTATTATTATTATTTATACAACAGTACACAGTACTGCTAGGTGGTCACCCATCCAAATACAGATTGTGACTGCTGTTGCTTAACTTTATTGATTGGTCTAAGCCTGTCATTACGTTACGTCAGTCCGGAGTCTACCATAAACATTAAACTTGTAATAGATGGAGTGTTTCATAATAATAACTGTACATAATCACATCTTTGTCTCACTTATAAAAAGCTAATATATCTTGTCCATTGCTACGAACACTGTGAACACAAACATAGAATTCTGTTACAGTCAGCAGTCTATTTCAGAACACGGGCAATATAGTTTAAGAGCCACTGGTAACCACTTTGATATATTGACGTGTCCCAATCAAATGATAACACTGCTACACTATGGTTCAATTCAAAACTAAAGTACTTTTCTGCCTTTTTTACGTTCGAAACATCTTGCACGGTTTAAAACAAAAATAACTTAATGAATATAATGATATCTTACTCAAATTAAATCAAGAAAAATGGTTAAAAATAAAAATGGTCGATTTATATTATATGCGGCGGGTATATTTAATTGCTACTTTTATTTCGGAATATTACAAGAACGTATAACACGAGGAAAGTATACGATTACTGAATTAAATAATAATGAAAGTGTAGAAACGACTGAAAGATTTACATACACATTAGCTTTATGTGGAGTACAATGTGTGGCTAATTACTTATTTGCAAAAGGAATATTATTTTTTTGGCCACAACAAGAGGATAAGACACGTAACACATACTATGCAAGTTCTTCATTAACATATTTACTGGCTATGGTTTGTTCAAATATGGCACTTCAATGGGTACCTTATCCAACGCAGGTATAGTTAAGTACAACTTTATTAATAGCCACACTCCCGACGAGATGAAAACTACAAAGAAATTAAATTATGTCCCGAACGCAATTTGACAAATAAGTGGAAAAATCATTTCCTTAATAATTATCCCAGCACAGATCATTCTTAGTCTTCACTCATAATTTATTTACCCATAGATTATTCGGTTCCCATCACTAATTTAATCAGTAACGATACTTTATCCAATTTATTAAAAGAATAAATCAAGGATGTGCGATGTCTATTGACAATGTATTATGAGATTGTACTATTTCAATGACAATAATGTATTATTTCAAGATAATAAATTATTAAAATTTTATTTTGTTAATATATGCAAGAAACAATAATTGAGAAATCTCAGATAGTTGGATATCATGTTTACAAAGCACAAAACATTCAAAAAATTGTATTTCAGGTCGTAGGAAAATCAGCTAAGCCCATTCCTGTAATGTTATTAGGTGTACTTATTGGACAAAAATCATATCCTTTAAAGAAATATTTATTTGTATTATTAATTGTATCTGGAGTAGTATTGTTTATGTTAAAAGATAAAGCTACCAAAGCTCAAACCGAATCCAATTTGAGTATAGGACAATTATTATTGTTGTTATCATTAATTTTGGATGGTTTAACTGGAGCTGTTCAAGTAAGTAGCTACAAAAAAAATTTTTCTTCAATTATACTATTTATATACCCCATTAAAAAGGTCCGATTAAATCCAATTAATATTGAATCGGTGAGATTCAGTCCGTATCATTTCGATTCAAAATTTTTGATACGAGTTTAGAATTATTTCCGATTCAAAATTTTAATGTGTTAAAATGTCTAAATTCTAAAATGTCAAAACACATTAATCTCGCTAGATAAAGCGAATCCTCTGGTACATCTTCATGAACAATTAACATTCAATTTATTATCATTATTATAAAAGTATATTATCATTATTATACAATAATTACGGATTTGATATTCATTTGCTTTTTATAATTACCCTTTATTGCTTTATTGCCCTATCCCTTCTGTACAGTAATTAACCGATATTCAAACTATATTTCATAAATATTTCTAAAGACTTTAATTTATAATACTATTTTTTGCTTTCATTCCTTTCTTCTGCTAAACTGTCCCTCAAATGAATATTGCTAGTCTAATTTCTATTTTAAATTAAGTAATCAACATTGATTGTCTCTATTTCTTAGTTTTGCTAATTTTTTCAATCAACTTTTTGATACTGTATGGAAATCCATAGGGCGTACCGAAAAGTAAAACTGAAATTCATTGTATCACCTTTACTTTGGTTGATGTTAATTTGTTCTAATCTATAATTTTCTTGATTTATCATCAATAATACTGATTTTAAATATCTAATATTATTATTGACGGGAAATTTATTGTAAAATTATAAATTTCGTCTTTAATTTAACACTTAAATATAAATTTAAACGATTGAGAAAATATTATAATAATTCGGTCAACTGATAATAACAATTCTACCAAGTACTAAGTCTCCAGGTTTCATATGACAGATCAAAAATTTATACGAAACAAGTTTTTTATATCTGCAGGCAAACTATGATAATTATTAATGCTTTTATTTTTAATTTCCTTTTAAGGAAAGAATAAGGTCTGAATCTGCTCCAAGTGGTCAGCAGTTAATGCTTAGTATGAACGCATGGTCGTGTGCATTTTTAGCAATCGCTTTAACATTCACGGGTGAAGGATTTTCATTTGCAGCATTTTGTTCTCGACATCCTGAAGTATTACTTCAATTAGGCATGCTAGCCATTGCCGGTGCTTTAGGACAATTATTTATACTTTTAATGGTAAGTATCTAATTACAAAAGTTATTTAAAGTATAATTTGTTTTCTAAACTAATTAATTTATGGATTTTTAGGTCTCAGAATATGGGCCACTTCCATGTTCAATAGTTACTACTACCCGAAAATTTTTCACTGTACTGGGATCAGTATTTATCTTTGGAAATGCGTTAAGTTTTCGACAATGGTTTGGAGCAGCAGCAGTTTTTACGGGATTATTTTTAGATACAATTTTTGGTAAATCACCACAAAAAAAAATTAACGTTTCTAAATAAGTCTATTTTTAGCTAATTTTTTTATACATTGTTTAGTAATTGTATACAAATAATTGTGGTATTCTTATTAATTATAATTAGATATAATTGTTAAAAAAGAAATTGATCATTTGACAATATTTATTAAACAACAAATTTTTTTATTAACTGTTTTTTTCACTGTTTTATTATTTAGAAACTTCTTTTCTTAGTTTTTCAGTATAAATTTTATTAATTAGTCATGAAATTTTTAAATAAATATTAAAGGAAGCAATAAGTTTGCAAACACCATATTCGAGAAAAACTTGATATTCCATATTATGTAAACATTTTTTCTGTATGTTAAAATACATTAATAAAAATTTGGTGGTTATTTTACATAAAATAGTCTTTTTTGCTCGCCGTTTCGAAGTTATTAACAATTTATTATTTGGTTGAAAAATAATATTAAATAAAGAAAATTTTGAATTTAATCTTAAGTTTAACTATTAATTTGATTTATAATCGAGGCTTCAAATTCATTTTTATATAGAATATCTAGGTTATATTAATTTTAGTATAAATTTTGTAACGATAGAAAATATTGAAACAAAATTTGAAAATGAGTCAGAAACAAAATTTTGATGTAGCATCTCGGTGTTCATAGAATTATCTAATTAATCCATTTTCATAGGGAATTGAAATTTTGGTGGTGTATTTAAGTTTCTTTTTTAAAACGTGACTGTATTCTTAATTTCTATAAAAGAATACATTTATAATTTAGTATATTACTTACAAATGAAGTAAATTTACCTATAAAAGAAGTAAATTATACGCCGAAATTATAAGAACAAATATTATAATTATCTTATAAACGTCAAATATTTAATATTATCATAGCATTTAAAACAACTCAAGTAGTCTTGGATATGGAATTTCTAGATTACTTGAATATTTGATGATACGGTAGCCTACTGTATCTTACATGTATTTTAGATAGGCCAATTAATAGGGGTTTTACCTTACAAACGGTCTGATAGTTCCAGGTAGATCTAAATTTTTGATATGTTGGCTAGGATGGTTAGTAAGTGTTTAAAATGAAAAATGCAAAATTTTATCTACAGAAGTGTTCCATTCAATGTTGTAGAAAATTACATTTCCAATATTCATTCCAGTATTCATTTAGAATTTTGATTTTGTAACTGATACGGAGTTAAGGTTACGGAGATATGATTTTTAAAATAAATCGCATTTTTCTTATATTTGTCAAACATCTAACTTTAGAACACTGGAATTTAATCTGATAGGTAATGAAATTTAATTACCTACATTAAATGGAATACTTTTGTAGATAAAAAGCACCAAAACAAAGTTATAAACAATAATCTAAAGAAACTGCAGATCTAAAGTGACGATTTTTTTCGTTTTACTCAATTTGGTGGCTAGCGCTGAAGAGGGAAAATTGTGCATTCTTTATTTTAAATATTTACTTACCTTCCTAAACATATAAAAATTTAGAACTACCGCAGCGTTTGCAAGATAAACCCCCTTTTTTTTATGTCTATTCATTGGTCTAAGACATGAAAAGTGAGTTTAAGTTTGTAAATCAGCAAAATTGGTCCAATGGTCCAATGGAACTATTTAGATTTATCACAATTTCAGCTCAAATTTAGCTAATATGCAAATGTATTTTCAATACAATTTATTATCATATATGTTTAACTGTTTGGACTGCATATTTAGAGAAGCCTAATTTTGTGAATGCTAATTATTAAAAACGTTCATACATTGATGCTAAAGCATATATCTGGTATCTAAACAATTAACATTGTTAGTTATTTTGTTTTTTTACAATTCATGTTCGGAAGTATAAATATTAACGAGGTTGTAGTCTGAAAATCAGATTCAAGTCCGGCTCGTAGGTATTATTTTTTTGCCAAGTTTACTTTTCTAAGTTGTATACTAACATAATTATACAGTTATAAAATGATTTTCAAAAAGTTTTTGGATCATTTTACACAAATAAGTTTCTTTTGGTTTTTATAAAATTCACTTTTTTAAAGTTAATGGTAGATTTTAACTATGCAAAATGTATAGTTTTTTTTTTGTATTTTTAATAACCATAAATGACTATAACAAATTATAAAAAGATCTGCATGTCTTGTTAGATGTTAAAAAAGCTTCGAAGTATACTAACTATTCTCTAGGGGTTCTATTTTAAAATTCTTATATTTAATATAAAATTATTTTCTGTAATTGAAATGTAATTTAATAAGATATTTATTTTTTAAAGTTATTACCACTAAATTCTATTCGATATTTTAAGAATAAAATGGTCATCCCTGTATATCGTTACATAAAAATTATAAATGTTTTGAGCCACTGGTTATGTGTGTGTAATATGTATCACAAAATTGACGTTTCACAACTCGAAAATGAAATTAACATGAATCATTTGACTAATTAAAAAAAATATTTAATTAATGTTATTTGTCATTAATAAATAATTAAAAAAATGTCTCGCCAGTTAGCACCAACAGAGCGAAAGCTTGCGGAAAAGTTAATAATATTAAATGATCGTGGTGTTGGAATGTTAACAAGAATATATAACATCAAAAAAGCTTGCGGTGATGCAAAATCTAAGCCAGGATTTTTATCTGACAAAACTTTAGAATCATCAATTAAGAATATTGTACGTAAATTTCCAAATATTGAGACAAAAGGTCTTCAAGCAATCCATCCAATTCGAAATGATATCATCAAATCATTATCACTGTATTATTACACTTTTGTGGATTTACTTGATTTTAAGGACAATGTTTGTGAATTATTAACAAGTATGGATGCTTGGCAAGTGCATTTGGATTTAACGCTAAATTTTGATTTAACAAAAGCGTATTTAGACTTAGTTGTGACTTATGTGTCGTTAATGATATTACTTTCACGAGTTGAAGATCGTAAAGCAGTGCTTGGATTATTTAATGCAGCACATGAAATGGTACATGGCCAAAGTGATCAAAGTTTTCCACGACTAGGTCATATGATTGTTGATTATGATTCTCCACCCAAAAAATTATCCGATGAATTTGTTCCTCATGCAAGATTATTAATTAGCGCGTTAATGTCACTATTCACTGTTTATCCTGCTCGTAATTTATCTGCTGATAGTTGGAGATCGGAACAAAAATTAAGCTTAGTTGCAAATCCAGGGCAATTGTTAAAAGCTGCTCAAACCGATACTATGTCCTGTGAATATTTATCACTTGATGTAATGGAACGTTGGGTTGTTTTTGGATTTATGTTATGCCATCAAGTATTACAACAAGAACAAGCTTGTAAAATGTGGATTGGTGCATTGGAATCATCATGGGTAGTGCCCCTATTTCGTGATGAAGTTGTTTATATACATTCGTATATTCAAAATTTTTTTGATGGTGTTAAGGGCTATGGAAAACGGGTTTCTGAAGTTAAAGATTGCTATAACCATGCAGTACAAAAAGCTGGATATCGGCATCGTGAAAGAAGAAAATTTTTACGCACAGCTTTGAAAGAATTAGGACTTATTATGACTGATCAGCCGGGACTCCTTGGTCCTAAAGCTTTACTGGTGTTTATGGGTTTGTGTTGGGCCCGTGATGAAGTATTATGGTTATTACGTCATGGAGATAATCCACCACAACAAAAGGGTAAAGGAAAAAATGCAGAAGATTTAGTTGATCGTCAACTTCCAGAATTGCTATTCCACATGGAAGAATTACGTGTTTTAGTTCGAAAGTATAGTCAAGTTATTCAACGATATTACGTTCAATATTTATCTGGATTCGATGCAATTGCGTTAAATCAAACTATGCAAAATTTACAAGTATGCCCAGAAGATGAAAGTATTATTTTATCATCATTATGTAGTACAATTGCCAATTTATCTGTGAAACAAGTAGAAGATAATGAAATCTTTGATTTCCGGGCATTTCGCCTAGATTGGTTTCGTTTACAAGCATATATGTCGATGGGAAAAGCGCCAATGCCAATCGCAGATCATCGTGAATTAGCATCATTCATCGATACCGTTTCATTTCATACAAAAATGGTTGATAATCTAGATGAAATGTTAGTTGAAACATCCGATTTATCAATATTTTGTTTTTATTCGAAAATTTTTGAAGATCAATTTCATATGTGTTTGGAATTTCCAGCACAGAATCGTTATATAATTGCGTTTCCATTAATTTGTAGTCATTTCCAAAGTTGTACGCATGATTTGTGTCCAGAAGAACGTCATCACATTCGAGAACGCAGTTTATCCGTAGTTAATATGTTCTTGGATGAAATGGCCAAAGAAGCCAAAAATATAATTACAACAATTTGTGATGAACAATGTAAGATGAGCGATAAACTCTTACCGAAACATTGTGCAATAGTAATATCAGCGGTCGTAAATCGTAAAAAGAAGGATAAAAATAAGAAAAATATTTTAGAAATTGAAAAACCTGGTATGGAAAGTTATCGAAAAACAAGAGAGAATTTAACAACAATGGATAAATTACATATGGCGTTAACTGAGCTATGTTATGCAATTAATTATTGTCCAACGGTCAATGTTTGGGAATACACGTTTGCACCACGAGAATATTTACATCAACATCTAGAAAGTCGATTTTCCCGAGCCCTAGTTGGTATGGTTATGTTTAATCCTGATACAAGTGAAATCGCTAAACCGTCTGAATTACTTGTAAGCGTTCGAGCTTATATGAATGTTTTACAAACTGTTGAGAATTATATCCATATTGATATTACGCGAGTTTTTAATAATGCACTCTTACAACAAACTCAACAAGTTGATAGCCATGGGGATAAAACTGTTGCCGCTCTTTATACCCAATGGTATTCGGAAGTTTTATTGCGTCGGGTTAGTAGTGGAAATATTTGTTTTTCAATGAATCAAAGAGCTTTTGTAAGTTTAACTGCGGAAGGTACAATACCTTTTAATGCTGAAGAATTTTCTGATATAAATGAATTGCGGGCTTTAGCGGAATTAATTGGACCATACGGGATGAAACTACTAAATGAAACACTAATGTGGCATATTGCAAGTCAAGTACAAGAGCTAAAAAAACTTGTTGCTGGTAATAAGGATGTTTTAGTATCACTACGAACTAATTTCGATAAACCCGAGATAATGAAAGAACAATTTAAACGACTACAAAACGTTGATAACGTTTTACAACGCATGACCATTGTAGGTGTCATTCTCAGTTTTCGACAATTAGCACAAAGTGCACTCGTTGATGTACTCGAACAGCGTATACCATTCCTATTAAGTTCAATATTAGATTTTCGTCATCATTTACCGAGTGGTGATCCAATGCAAATTGTAAGCGAAATGGCATCAGCTGCTGGTCTAACATGTAAAGTCGATCCAACGCTAGCTTCCGCATTACGTAATCAAAAATCAGATTCTGATGAGGAAGAACATCTTTTAGTGTGTTTACTAATGGTATTTGTTGCTGTTTCAATACCAAAATTGGCTCGAAATGAAAACTCATTTTATCGAGCATCGTTAGAAGGACACTCGAATAATATACATTGTATGGCATTAGCGATTAATAATATTTTTGGAGCGCTATTTACAATTTGCGGCCAAGGTGATATTGAAGATCGAATGAAAGAATTTTTAGCATTAGCGTCGTCAAGTTTGTTGCGATTAGGGCAAGAACCTGATAAAGAAGCAATACGTAATCGCGAATCTGTTTACTTGTTATTGGATCAAATTGTACAAGAATCGGAATTTTTAACAATGGATTTGTTAGAATCTTGTTTCCCTTATGCGTTAATTCGTAATGCATATCATGCGGTATTTAAACAAGAACAAAGTATGATTTAAAAAATTTTTCTTATTATAAAAAAGTATGTTAAGGTCGTTCAAATATTTTTTAACTTGAGATAAATAATATTACGATATTAATGTTTCATTGTATTTAACTTTCGAATTAACTTGAAAATAAAATTTATTTGTACAAAAATATTTATTAATACTCGTTTGATACGTGTTTTTAGATCCGCACTCACTTACGCGCTCTATGGCGAAGCGAAATTTTAATTATACACGCACTTTAGTAAATTGAACTGATCAAATCTAATCTATTTTTTAAAATAATACAAAAAACGTTTAAAATTTAAATGAAAATTAAATGTATTAGAAAAACGTTAAGATGTGATAATTAACAACTTCGTTCGCATTCTATCGTGATCTTGCTGTAATATTATGAACTTTTATTTAATTGTATAAAATCTTCTCTGAGAAATAATTTTGTTTCGCCTTACAGTAAGTAAGTATACAGGGACCTTATCTATTGTACAATTAAAATTTTTGTCAGAAAATAATATTACAAATGTCTAGAAGTCGAGATTTTTCAAATCTGGAAGTGCTAAGTTTATAGTAATTTTTACAATTAAATGTTTTGTTTCATGAGAAAAAAATCTAGATGGTTGAATTCATATTAAATTCAACATAAAATGACTTGAAGAAAAGGTTCGATTACGATATACAGGGCGCCTCGATTTTTTGATGAATTTTGGCAAAACAAGCCAAAATAAGACGAAAATCAAGAATACTAACTTTCTTCTATTTTTCCTGTTATCGAACGTTTTTTCGAAAAAATAGCCCAAAATAATCATTTTTTATATATGTGTATTTCACAAAATAACCACAATTTAACAGATTTAATTACTATTTGTTGTTAAATTATTAAAATTTAAGTCACTAACAACCAAAATTTTAATTTATTTAAACGAAATAAGCACTTTTATTTTAATCAGTTTTTTTTTGCTTAGATAATAATAGATAATAATAAACTAAAATAGATAGGCGACTCTTGACCCTACAAAAATTTTTTTTTGTTTTGAACTATTTAAGATAATCAGGTTGGGTTTCGTATATAATATAGATTGTTATTTTTTGTATTTTATTTTATAAGTCGGGTTTTATTTATTTTTTTAATAACTTACTTTGAATAATTACTAATTGAAAAAGTTATTTAAATACGATTAAAATTAAACACTGAAATCACAAAATAATTATTTCATAAATCGATCTATCAATATTAACAATTGGAATTTAATGACACTTAAATAAATCAACAATAAACACTAGAATATAATTAGAAACACAATCCAACGAAAAATTTTACGTCTGACACTGCTCAATTTAATAATGATAAAAAATTAATAATTAATCATTGCTATAGTAATGCTTAAAATATTTTTCTAAAGTCTGCAACATAATTATAGATGGCATTAAGTGTTACTAGCATGTATAGACGTCTACGGGTGATGTTTTTTTCGAGAACCAAGAGAGTCTCTTATCTATCTTAGGTATTGTAATTTTTGATTTAGACAGTAAAAAATATTTCAAATTCGAAGATAAATATTAAAAATTGTATGTAGAAATTGGCAAATTCATTTCAGCGCATAATACGTGCAATGCAAAGCATGAATTTTTGAATCCATAAATGTACTAACAATGTCTTAAATCATAGTAGAAAGAGAACTTATATATTTACATCATGTTTTTAAAATTTCATGGTGCTTATTATTTTAATTAATTTAAGTATCTAAAAGTATTACAATCGGTTTTATTAGCTTTAAAGTTTAAAATAAAAGTTTGTTATAATTATAATTATTCCTATTTAAATATTTGTAGGCGTACAATAAGAACATAAACACATGAATTTTTATAAGTTAATTATAATTTTTTTTCTTAAATTGATGTAATGAAACTTGTCAAATTTAGTTACATCGAAGTTTTCATAATTCAGATTATTTTTGAATAATAATAAAATGATATAGTTTACTGTTAATTTTTCTAAATTATGAAAATATTTCTATGCAATATTTAAAAATCTCTTCAAGAGATAACACTTTCTAAAGGATTATAAAAATTTTTTAAAACTTTTATTGTAGAGAAATTTTCTCCAAGGTTGGTTATTAAATTAGCATAATAAGTGTGTGGTACCATAAATAAATACACATCGCCTTCTAAGAGTGGTTGATTAATTGTGCTTGAGTGTAGTAGTAACACATTCAGATTGAAGTTTAGATTAGAACCACAATTAAATCAAATATCCCTTGTATTAAGGCGGTTTATCAACAGCTGTTCTTCTGACAGAAAGAAGTTAAATCCTAAACAGCTGTTGACTTAAATAATAAATAATATACATTATATTAATGGTAGAGAGCTTTAATTTGTGGTATTTCATAGTATTAATTATGTTAGGGGGATAAATAAATTTACACACTTCAATTTTTATTTTGCTTAACCACTTTATTTTATTCTAATTATGCGACATGTTTCGGATGTTACTCCATATTCAACTGCATATGGAGTAACATCCGAAACATGTTGGATACCTACGTCATACAAAGAACACACCCTCCAAGCTTCAGGTCTGTACGATTAGCGGTTTAGGCTGTGTGTTGATCCGTCAGTCAGTTATTCAGGACAAAGAATAATCGATTTCTTTAAAAGTATAAAAATTTAAAATCTAACAACTTTTTAAGCAAGTTGAAATATATAAACTTTTTTTTTGTTTAGCAGTTTTATAATAAGTAAGGAAATAAAAAAAATAGATGGTATCTTATATTTAAAATAACTCATATACTGTTATTATTTCATTCATATACTGGTGTATTACCTATAAATGTTCCCTTTCTATATTTATATTTCCAAATGAAAAAATATAATCAAACGAATCCAATTCCATGAGAAATGGTTACTTTTGACGAAGAACAATTTTTCATATAAGACGATCTAGATTCTTAACTTTTCGTAAAGGTCATTAATTTTGTGCAATTTTTATTTAGTTCATAGGTAAAACAGCAATGGCTAATGATTAAATTTTATGTGAATAATTTATTTATTAAACATTGAGAATATTTTTATTTGCTAACATATTTGGCATTCATGAAATAATTATATTCAAGTAAAATAGTAGTTAGTCATTGGGAATTTTTTATTTTCTTTAGTATTTTTTAAAAGATTTTTGTACTGCTCGAGCGTCAAAAATAACTTTACGAAGCTTCATCTAATAGATTATAAGTTCATTATAATAGTTAAGTATTATTGTTTAATTTAATATATGTAATTTTTGTACTCATTTACAGATAATATATGAATAATAAAAATATTCTTTAAAATTACATTAATTTTTTAACTAAGACCGTTCTTCTGATCGGATCGTAAGCGTGCATAACTTAGTATTTTTATATATGTATAATGGACATCATAAACTATTTCTAGAAGACATCTTCAAATCACACACAATATATAAATTTTATAGTTAATTTTATTCAGTTTGCATATCGTTTTAGCAACTTTGATAACGTCATATTGTTCTAGACAGTGTGCTGGTATGTGTTTTAGAACATAGGCTTTATACTAACTTGTAAAAAAGGCTAAAGACTTGAATTAAATTAACTTTTGATAAGTAATTTTCTTGTGAATTTACCTTATTGAGCATACCAAAACAAAGATGATATTCCAGACTTTTATCGTTATTTTTCAGAAAATGGCAGATAACAAAAAATTCGTATTTGGGTTTGATATACGTACACATTATTTACAGCCTTCTAAGCATACAGCATCCCTACTAATATTATAAATGCGAATGTAAGTTTGTTTGTTACGCTTTCACGCAAAAACTACTTAACCGATGATCATGAAACTTTGCACATACACTCTTGAAGGTATTAGAAATAACATAGGATACTATGTTATTAAAAAAAATAAAAAAATATTACGAAAAATAAGAAAATTGTTTGTCAAAATATCGTCAAATTTAGCTACTTCAACGCCATCTAGCATCATAGTAATGAAGTTCCAACCCTGAATACTGTAATACCGACCCACTGTATTACCGACGGTGACGAAAATATCTAATTCAATTGAATATAGTTTCAACTGTTTCTATTTTTTTTTATATTTATTGTTATTTTCTTCTGTCGTTACGTGCAGTATAAAACTATTCATATTTTTGAGGTTATCCGTAATTTTTGTGGTTAGCTGTTATTTTATTATTTTAGATCTTACTCGCTGATGTTAATTCTTACTCTGCTTTTATTTGAAAAAATGCCTCGGAAGCGGAAATCTGGTCTATCCAAAAATTCATCGCGGGCCCGTGCCGCAAAAGTTGCACGAAATCAAGAAACTTCGGCTCACGCAGAGCTGAGAATACAAGAACAAGCTGAGCGAGAAAGAGTTTTGAGAGCAGCTGAAACGCCTCTTCAGGTACGAGTTCGTTTAGAAAGACAAGCTGCACTGCAGAAAACTAGAAGAGCGATAGAAACACCAGAACAATCGCAGGAGAGAAGAATTCATAATGCAGACCACGCGCCGCCGAAATTTCATGCGTATTGATTGGGCTGTGTTTAATGGTACTGGGTTTCAATATGATCCTTCAATTGAATATCATAATAATCCATTGATTGTTATTGGCTCAATGAATAAAAAATGTCAGTACTGCGATGCTTTTAAGTGGAAAGATGAAACAAACTGCTGGAATGTGCTGTTCCGGTGGTAAAGTTTCACTTCCATTACTTGGTGAACCAAACGAGCCTTTGAAAACTTTATTATTAAATGTTACAAATGAGTCAAAGCAATTTCTAAGCAAAATAAGAAAGTATAACTCTTGCTTTCAAATGACATCCTTGATAAAGTGATAAGAATGCCCGGGTTTTCACCAACTTTTACTGTACAAGGACAGATATATCATCAAATTGGATCACTATTTCCAGAAGATGATGATCAGCATAAATTTCTGAAGGTCTACTTTATAGGTGATGAACAAAATGAAGTAAATCGTCGTTGCCAATATATTAAAGGAGTAGAAAGAGAAACGGTATTGAAAAGTAAACGAATGTTACACAGTCACAATGTTTTGGTAAAAATCTTTAAAAGTGCGATAGACAACTGGTCTTCAGACAACTACAAAGTTATCATTCATGCTGATCGAACTCCACGTGACGAACATGAAAGGCGTTATAATGCGCCGATGGTCAATGAAGTTGCTGTTTTGGTTACTGGTGACCCGAGCTCTCCAAGAGACATAGTACTACGTGCACATGATAATACGCTAAAGCGTGTAGCTGACACTCATAGATTCTATGATGCTTTGCAGTACCCATTAATTTTCAGTAAAGGAGAATCTGGATATCATTTTAATATTCCAGTCATTAATCCAACAACGGGACAACCAATTCCAAATAAAAAAGTTTCCTGCATGGACTTTTATGCGTATTACATGATGCTTCGATGACTTCAACCTTCTTCTGCGTACAAGTCAACTTTTTCATCAATTCTTGGTAGATATGTATATTAAAGTAGAGAGCGAACGTCTTCGTTACATTTCTCTAAACCTGAAAAAATTACGAGCTGAAAATTACATACATTTGCAAGATGCGATTAGCGCAGACAATAATATTAGACCTAACGACATTGGCAAAGTGGTTATTTTGCCGTCCACTTTTGTGAACAGTCCCCGTTATCTCCATGAGTACACGCAAGACGCATTTTCTTATGTACGAACTTACGGAAGGCCTGATCTCTTCGTAACTTTTACCTGTAATCCTTCGTGGCAGGATATAACTCAAGAGCTTATGTCTGGGCAAAAGGCCACTGATCGACATGACATAGTTGCCCGCGTATTTCGATTAAAGGTCCAAAAGTTAATGAACGTTGTAACAAAAGGAAAAATATTTGGAGACGTCCAGTGCCATATGTACTCTATTGAATGGCAGAAACGAGGTCTACCACATGTGCACATATTAATTTGGCTAAAGCAGAAGCTACTTCCTAATCAAATTGACAACATAATTTGCGCTGAAATTCCAGATCCAGAAGAAGATAAAAATCTGTATGACACAGTTATTAAAAATATGATACACGGTCCCTGTGGAGCTCGCAATCCAGCGTCACCTTGCATGCAAAATGGCAAGTGCACAAAAAAGTATCCTCAAGAAATGATTAAAGAAACAGTTCACAGTGATAAGGGTTACCCGTTATACAGACGTAGGGCGCCTACTGATGGTGGTAAACAAGTTAACATTCGTACTCGCAGTGGGGAAATAAAGAGCTTTGATAATAGCTGGGTAGTTCCCTATTCCCCGATTTTGTGTAAATTATTCAACGCCCACATTAATGTTGAAGCTTGCAATTCTGTGCGTGTAATAAAATATATTTGCAAGTATATCAATAAAGGATGCGATCAGGCGATCTTCAATCTGCGTAATGAAGGTGCTGTACAGGCCCTCAATGAAATACAAACTTATCAAGCAGGAAGATATGTCAGTAGCAATGAAGCAGCATGGCAGCTTCTTGGCTTTCCATTACATGAAAGATATCCCATTGTTACACATCTTGCAGTACACTTAGAAAACGGACAGCGTGTCTTTTTTTATGAAAATACCTTTCAAGACAGGATTTTATCTCCTCCTAAGACCACGCTGACTGCCTTTTTTCACCTTTGTCAGAATGATACTTTTGCAAAGACATTATTGTACTCTGAGGTTCCCCGTTATTATACATGGAACAGTTCAAAAAAAGAACTATTTATTTTTGTTACGGTGAAATATATTTTAACATTTGTTGTTGCATTTCAATAAGCATATATTAAGGTGTTGAAACTTCATTGTCTGTAGTAATTTTTAAAAATTGTTGATCTCAGCCAAGCAATAAAATTTAGTTATTATATTGACTCATTTCTATTATTATACCCTTACCCTTTATCTCTCATACTTATTTAATTTCTCCAATGCGGGCGAAGCCGCGGGTAAAAAGCTAGTTTTAAATAAACTAATAGAAGTTTGTTAAATGATGTGTGAGAAGAATACAAATATATTGTAATTACAAAAAAAGAATTAGAGCCCCACAGATCTACAATTTCTGTCGCCTGTGTCAAAGTGGTGTCCAGCGAACCACCCCCTCCTACAAACTAAAAAACACCTATCATATAACTATTGCGTCCAGACACTGGCGCCTGGACCAGTCTGTCTCCCTAGATTCCTTGATGCCCTCAAAGTCAAAATTATTTGATATTATAATATAAGGCAATGGTGAATGGTACACACAGCTTAAAAATTTGGTACAAGATATATTGATGACAGGAAACTTCTCACCTGGAGCAATCACTAAAATGATGATTTGTAACAAATCTTCCAAGACAACACTTAACAGTAGCGGATTAATTATAATGAAAAAAATTGATCTAGGAATAGAGAAATTATGAAATTTTATCTATTGTTATAAATTATTATAAAAGTTTTAAATTAATATTTTATTTTTTTATTAACCAAAATTTTACAATTATTTATTAAATTTACAAAAATTTGCAATATAATTTTTCAAATTTGTATTATAGAGACTAGTATTTATACAATATATCATACAGTATGTGTATTTTATAATTAGGCATTATAATGCAAGGTATCTCTGATCGGCGAGCTCTATCAAATTGTAACTGACCGTGCATGTGCTGTTTATATTAATTTTATTGTTCCTACGGATACTATAAAAATAACATTCGAAATTATTTATTTAAGAACAACCGCGATTATTTATTGTGTCATGGTTTAGACATGTTACAAGTTACCTATGGAATGGATTAATTTCGTTAGAGATCATGAAGGCGTGTTGTCGTATTATATGAACATGTATTCAGTTGACGTTGGCTATGGAACGAGTTGATGTTTTTAGCTAGATTAAATTTATATTTGAGTTTATATACAACTTTCACATGTAACGTTTAGAATCAATAAAATTAATTTTTATATAATTTTTGTGTTCAATTAAATTACAATTTTAGTTTTATTTCCTAGGTATTAAGAAATTTTTTTGATGTGAAACATTTATAGTCGAGGGTAAACTTGAGTGTTGGCGTGGCGATATAGGCCGTGGCGACTCATCTCCGTGTTATATAATGGAATATATTTACTATACGTAGTCGTAGGTAATGAGCCAGTGATTGTGCGCAATCTGTCTTGCCACACTGTTCTCGTATACCTGTAGTATATATAATGTTATTTACTACGTTACACATGTTAAGGTAACCTACAAAATTATTGAGATATTTCACATCTGCCAGGCGTCCGTCCTGTGACGGCTCACAATTTTTTTTACTTAAATCTTATACAGTAAGTTGTTAATATCGTATCGTAATTAAAATTTATATTATGAAATTTGAAAAATTGTTTCTATTTTGTTTTTAAAGCAAAAATTGAATGCTTCATAGCGAAATATTGAGAACTGGTGCTTCGACCGAGAAGAAAATATGTGTGTTTAATATGGAAGAAGTAATAAATACCTTTAAGTAAAAGCTGAACGAAGAATTTTTATGTGAGGCTTGTACTTGATAGACTGCAATCATCCTACCACTACCAAAATAGTGTAAAGTATGTGACCAATTACTAATATATTTTTACATCAGAGTCCATGCTACTTTTATATAATGCCTAACTAATTCATAAACATAAACAATTAGTGTACCAAATTGATGGTATTCTTAAGGCACTTAGTTAAAAAAATTGGAAGATATTTTAAAAATGTATGACTTACTTTCCTTATTCCTGTATATGTATTGTAAATATGAGTTATATAACATTTCTATTGGAGGAAGTCATTTAGAATACTGCTTAAATACTACTAAAAATGTTATTCAAATATTTTGTTTATTTCAGAATAAAAGACATAATTATATGTTCGGAAATGCCTCCGTGACCATCGTCGACAACAAATATTTTTAAGTACTACACCTTCTCACCCACTAAATGAACAAAAATAAAACATGTACATAGAAAGATCAAGAATTTCACTCTCTTCTTTTTCTCTATTTGGACTTGTATAGATTTCTAAGAAACCTGAAGAAATTTTCTCATTGTTAAGAAATACATACCCTAATAGTCATTATTTTGATAATGTAATAGTTTTATAAAATTGAACCTTTTGTAATTTAAATTGAGTATTCTTTGGATTCATGAAAATTTGCTTATTTATATGTAAACGATAAAAATTAATTTTTAATAATCTACATCAGTCGATATTTTAGTCATTTGTATAGCTATCTCGACGCAGAATAAAATTCTGAGGAAGACTTTTTTTTTAATTTTCTACAAAGAAAAATTGCAATTATTTGTTAACAAAAAATAGAAAAAAAAAATACTGCCTTGAAAACGAAAAGTGATATTTAAAATCGGAAAAACAATCCTTAAAAAAGTGAAAATATCGTAAAAAATAACATCCTTCCCGAAACCCAAGGTCTATAACTAATAGTACTAATTAGTCATTGAAAATAGCTACATTTTTCTGAATTTTTTTTTCGAAGATATTTCATTTCCAGGCTACATTTAATATGATAAACTATGCAAAAATAGTCGGTTATACTTAAAAATGTATTTTCATCGTTTGTAGAATATAAATAGAAAATAAATAAGCGAATTCTCGTAAATTTATAGATGGCTCAATTTAAAATGAAAACGGTCCAATTTTTTTTATGGCTAACTAAACATGGCTGTTGGTGTAGGTATTATCTAATTTATTAACGTGCATTTTTTTTTCAATTCCTATTCTTTCTATGTATATAAACTAGCTATGGTTGAGGGGGTAAGTATTATTATCGACGCCGAGAAAATTAATTTTCAAATGTATTATAAATGTATACCAGCACTGTTATTGTATTACTTGCTGGCAGTTCATAATTACTCTGTCAATGGTAGGATGGCGCTAGTTATGATATCTTAATAATTATGAAAAACAAAGACAATAGAAAATTAGATATAAAAAAGGCAATCTCATTAAATATTTTCAATTAATACTTAATGTATTGTACGATATGCATCTATCTAAAATCGACTAATATAAAATTAAATTATACAAAAAAATTGCAAAATAATAGTATCTATTTAAATAGTTTTACTTTATTCCACTAATAGACCAGAGTAGAAGCCTTAAAAAATTATAAAAAGTGGAAGAAAATTACAGTAGGATGAAACCCATTGGAAACGCAAGATAATATGATACAAATGAAAGAAAAAATAAATTACGGGCGATCTGAGTTCGGGAAGTAGGAGGGGGAGTTTTTAAGCGTAAAACACGGTTTATTTCGATTTCTTGCAAAACTACAAGTCCTATGGATAAAAAGTTAAATGGCAAAGTTGTAGGTAATAAAAAGATCTGCAACTTTTATATTTACACTTTTTTCACATAACCTCAAAATTTTTCGATTGAAAATTAGGGAGCTTTTTCGATATTTATTCAAAGTAAGATGAAAAAATAAATATTTTATATCAAAAAAATTACAGTGTATTTGGAACATAAAAATGTAAGTTTTCACCAAATTTCGGAGCAAAAAAATAAAAAACCAAAAACTTTATTATTTCAATTTTTCACATAAATTTTGAGGTTATGTAAAAAAAGTGTAAATACAAAAGTTGTAGATCTTTTTATTACCTACAACATTACCATTTAACTTTTTTCCATAGGACTTGTAGTTTTGCTGGAAATTCAGATAAACCGAATTTTACCCTAAAACACTCAACCCCCCTACTTCCCGAAGTCAGATCGCCCGTAATTTATTTATCCTTTCATTTTTATCGTATTATCTTCCGTTTCCAATTGGTTTCATTCTACTATCATTTTTTTGTTTTCAAAAATTATCTACTTTGGTATATAAACTATCCAACCGAATTATTTATCTAAGAAATATTCGGCTAAGTAATGCTAATAGATATTACAAATACCCATATTGAATATCTTTCAATCTGAGCTGAACTTCCTATTTTGTTAGACTACAAAAAATAATAATTAAGTATAAACCAAAAATTGTGTTAAACGATTAATGACTGTAATTTCTAAATGAAAATTTATGGTTTAAATACAATAAATACAATTTTGCATTATTTCATTCTTCAATTATTGAAACCTAAATCACGATCTGCTATGGTTTTAAGATATAATGTTCCACAGCATTGTCTAAATGAAGAATTTCTTCATATTGAAACTGTGTTTATATTTCATGGTTATAATATCAATTATGTTACTATAAAAAAACGTTGTTTCTTAATATAGAATACTGCAGTGATAAAATTGATAGCAATAAGGATCATTCCGATGTGCTTGATTTTTTATACCATTTTTGTACATTTAGCCGATAATTGACAAAAATAAAACTATTAAATGTTTTTTATTAAATTTTTCAAAATTATTGTTAAAAAATTATCAAATTATATTAAAAAATTATCAAATGAGTATATGGTAAAAAGAACAAATAAAATTACCGGCGTCGGTCATAGAGACACTTTCTAATATTAATTATATATTCATATATTTATATCAATTCTTAATTAATTTAGTTTACTCTCCAGTTTAATTCCTAATAATATTATTCATATCATGTAAATTTATATAAAAAAATTTTGAATAAAAATTCACTGTTATAAAGTTAAATGTTGTTGATTTACTACTTAAAATATAATTTTCACATAAGAGACTTTGTCATAATGCAAAATTTAAGTATACGGTGAATTCTTGTCACATAAATAAAAATATTGTTGCCATTTGTATATAATAATGCAATTGTCGATCAAATCTGTATAAAAAAAACATGAAAATCATATTGTCCTGATAGTTTGTGTGTCGAAGTATTATTGTGATATTTATAGGTAGAAATATAATTTATGGACATCGAAAATAAGATTTTCATTTATTTTAAAGGGAAACAACATTTTTTTAGAATTTTTTAGAGAACTTTTCGATAGAGATCGAACTATTCTATTTTATAGAGTACAATAAAAAGCTTCATAAAGGTGCAAGTAGCTGTGATTTTTAGAAACTGAATGTTCGATCTCCAATGAGCCTCCGCATTTTATAAAATAAAACTATATGTTTACTGGCTTACAAATAAAAAAAAATGTTAATTAAGTCCAACAAGATTAATTCTTAGAAATATTTTCACACACGCTATTTTTAGCATACATTCAACATTGATTTATAAGTCTAAAATCTTTCAAATTTAGCAAATTTATTGTTTATCCTATCACTAGATTTTTTGCCCCAATTTTAGATCAAATTATTTTGTATTTTATAAATACTACAATTTGATGACTACTTTGTAGTCGAAATACGTATTCATAAAATACAAAATAATTTGATCTAGGAAATTGGGGCAAAAAATCGAAATTTATTCGAAAAAATCCTAGAGTTCTCATTAATAATTATAAAATTATCCTATCACTACCAAATCAAAATCTTGGATAATATTAATGTAAAAGTTTTAATTCTAAAATAGTCTAAAATACTTCTATTTTATCGAGTTAAAATAAATTGTTGGAGATTTTTTTTAAACCGATCTATTTCGAAATTCTAAAAAATTATGCTATATAAAAATATCGAATAAAAACGCGGAATGATATTTAAATGGAATATAAGAAACATATTATAGTCAGTAATTGATTTGAAGAACATTTTTGAGACCAAAGTACGAGGTATCGTTCAAGATAGAGCTAGGAATGTTTTAAAATGTGATATATACATATTAATTTAATTTCTCTTCAAAAATCAATCTCATTAGATAAGCTCGTTTTAAACTCAATACATTCACAATCAATACGTCACACTCATTTATTTGCCATTCTAACTAACTATATAGTTATTATAAAAGATTGTACTGCAAAGAAACATATAAGGAGCTTCTGTTTAAAATGAAAAAAGGATACATAGTTCAAAAATAAGTATACATTTTATACGCTTTCAAACAAATTTAACATATTTCTTTGTGATTGTTTTGATAAAATTTTTTTGTTTTTCAGTTAAAATCTCTACAGACAAACAGACAGATAGACAAAACAGAATTAATTAGATCATTTTATTGAACATCTTTATTTATAATTATTTGAAATGGTAGGGGCACCTAAGCGGGGAATTTTGGATTTACTAGAACGTGTCAAATTATGATATGGGAGATACCTTTATCCTTGTTGAGTACCTCCAATAAATCTTAGCTCTCTATAGGGTAGTCGATCAGAATGTTAAAACGAAAAAATCGATAGTTGAATTTAATCGAGCGCGTTAGATTAAGATATGGCATTGATTTCGTGCTGAAAAATGTACATTTTGCTAATCTGACGATTTGAGGTTGACAAAAGAGAATGAAAGAGTCACTAACTTGCAAAAAAGACATACCCCCTACGTCACGCTCAAATTGTCTGATTTGTAAATGGTACACTTTTCAGCACGTAATCAACCCATCATATCTTAATCTCACGCGCTCTGCTAAATCCAACTATCAATTTTTTTGCTTTAATATTCCGATCGGATGACCTATACGCGGCGTGACACCATATAGAGAGCTAAGCTTTGGCGGAGGTACTCAACGAGGGGTAAGATATCTCCCATCTAAACTAGGACTCCTCACTAAAATATTAATTTCGTTTACAAATTCTTTATTAAACTTTATTTTATTGTTAATTTTTCGTGATTTTACGTTTTATTTAAAATAGGCCACTCTCAAATAAATAAATTATATAAAAATAGAATTTTATTATATTATCAATGTACGAATAATACAAAACATCCAGCTGTGACCTCGATCGCAGTTTGAGACAGTTCTATTGTAAAACTTGCCCGAATAATCCTATTTTATACGTATGTATATAAGATTTTGTAAAAATATTTAATTATTTGTATCTTATGGGACCGTTCAAGTATTACCTAAGTACCATTTGTGAATATACAAATGGCGATTACGTCATCAATAATCATTTAATTACTTTTCGTTTTTTTTTTCTTTGAAAAATGAGTTTATATTTGCTAGAAAGCGGAAAGACGTTTAGGGCACGATTCTACTGTAATCATCTAATATTTACCTGATAATAATAATTATTATTAAAAAAGTAAATGTTCATAATATATTGCTCAGTTATTTGTTACAGAATTTTTCATGAATACCAATAAAGAAACTTGAAAAGACTTTGTAAAAATTATTCTACTTATGTAATACGTGAACGGCTCTTTGTACATTGGATTCTATCCATAAAGATCAATTTTACTCTAATACAAATTTTTTTACTAATCGATACAAAAAATTAACATAATAAATGATGTCATATAAATCATTTGTCCTATAACAAACTTATGTAATACTCACATTTAAAAAAATTAATATAATTCGTCATTTTAAATAAAATAAAAATTAGATTTTTCTTTTTAGAAAAGAATAAATATATCTAATGGGTATAAACTAAAATCCTTGCGTTAATTCATTCCCATTTTGTTCTCCAGAATGATTGGTAGCACTACCAATAACTTCCAACCATCTAAAACAAATTAAAATATATAAATAAAAAAAGTTATTTTAATTAATGTTATTTAGATTCATTTTAAACTGTATTATTTATTTTATACGTTCTTTAATTAGCTCGAAAATTTTAAAATTGCTTTAAGCTAACTTCTAGGGATGACAATATAAATACTGCTTCATATTAAAAACAAGTTAAAATAGATACTCAAAAAACTAATAACTTTCTGTCAGTAAGAAAATGAATTAATCTTAAAATAACTTACACATACCTTTGAAAAGTATAATTTGATTCAGATCGGAAAAAATATACGTGATTTTTATATTGCAATTTAAATACAAATTCTTTTGAAATATTATCATTTGGCGATGGTGTACCAATTGTATATCCTAAAACTGGCAACGAAGCTAAAGGAAAATCTTCTGTAGAGCTCTTATAAAAAAATAAACAAAACGATGTAAAAACAACCCATAATTTTTGCCATCCATTACTATTCTTAAACTTGCGTAGCAGATAACCTGACAATTGATTCTGTAAAAAGAAAATTATTTTCTAAATTTAATAGATTATAGACAGACAGACACAATGGTCGATAGAATTATTGTAAAATTTAAAGATGAAAAAAATTATTTTTTTATAGCTATTAAATTAAATAGTATTGTCCAAATACTATTTAATAAATTACGAATACATAATTTTTGTTATTATTAAACACATGGTAAAACTGAAGTTTATTTTTATTAAATACACGACTTTTGTTTTTATGTTAAGATTGCGCATTTCAAATACCATTGCATGAAATAATATCTTATTACATACCTCTCATTATCCCTCCAAGATGGAAGCCGAAGGAAGCAATTATACTTCAAGCTTTTTAATCGACGAAGATAAGAAGTGTCGTTTAGTATTATTAATAAACTTACCTTAATAGACAGTAATTGATCATCCATACTAATTGTTGTATTTCTATGCCAACAAACTTGTACAGTTGTGTTATTACGTTGTAAAGGCATACCCGCCCGTTCAGTTGAAGAGCATCCATCTAATCCCTGTTTATCAATTATTTCATCGGAAGAACCTTACAATTTTTACAAAAACAAAGGTTTAAACATCATATTTTTAGTGTAAAAACAAATTTTTTTATTTTAACTTACAACAACTTTTTAGACTTAAATAAGTTAAATTTGAATCAGTATGATCACGTGCTTTTTGTAAGGCATCTTGTAAATCAGTAACCCAACAATCTTTTTCGTATTGTGAATTGGCTGCTACAGTTAAAGCTCTATTACCTCCTGTAGAAAAAGAAGTTAAACAAATGTATCACTGTTTTTCAATTTTCATTCGTAAACGCCAAAGTCATATCGAATAATTTAGCTAAATCAAATTAATATTACAATAAGCCCAATAATATCTCTTCTACTAAATTAAAAGAATTTACCAATCTTTAATATCAATAAATCGAAAATTGTTAAATTTACACTTTATATGTGAGTGTAGATTATTATACAAAAGATTTATTATATATTATTTCTAAAACTAAAGTTGACTGAAAACTTTGCTCGAAGAGCGTCTATTAATAGGTTTTGAAACAATGAAAAATCTCTGCAGTGAGATGCTCCAAATTTGAATGAAAACTGTGTTTCATTCAACAATTCTCGATTTATGTTATTAGGCAGAGCATTTTAGAACATTATTATAAGTAGATTCCTTCTATAGATTTCTTATCGTACCATAAATTGTAAACGCATATTTCGTAAGTGGTTTTTCTGGTTCATCAATCATAACACCTCGTAACGGCATATGCCCATGTACACGAAAATGTGCAGCGCCTTGTACACGCGATGTATATAATAGAATATCTGAAAACTAAATTTCATTCATATCAACAGATATTCTCAAACATAATGTTTACAGATATGAACATACTAAAAAGAACATTCTTTGTTGATATCCTTTTCTAGAGTGTTTTAATAGACATCCTAATCTTAAGAAATTGCGCCCTGAAGTCCCTAATATATCAAATCCAACAATGTCACGTTGTAGTTCATAAAGTGTTGCTAAATTTTCACTATGTTTTAAGGTTTCTTTTGCCGGCGATAATAATGGAGTTAAGGCGGCACGGGCTGCAATACAACTTGCACGATCGGAACGATTCTCGTCATAGCTTTCCAAAAGCCCTAAAAAGTATTAATAATGAATTTTAAAAATTATGTTTGAATTATGACTTGGTTGGTCAAACTTACGGTCTATTAAATTTTGATACTGTAACAATCGATGTAAAGGTTTTAAAATAAAACTTGTAAAAGGTAAATAACAAACTTTTTGTAATTCGAAATCTCTGTATAGTTGTTCGAAACGCGGATTACGTCGAAATGCTATATCCAATTGTTCTAGCACTATTGTGTGACCATCCAAATATTCTTCATATAACTGAAAATAAATAAGAAGTAATTATCCAAACTACATCCAATTATGATATACTATTAATGAATTAATATTAAACTTACTGGCAATAATGTTGGAATATTATTTAATAGAATATCACCCAATGGTAAAGCCTGAGTCTCCCAACCTTGTAAACATGAATCTAAATCACGTGCAAAAACTGAATGTACAGTGGCTAAAGGAGAGACTAATGACAATAATAATTCGGCAACTTCTTCCATTTCTTCTGTACCGAATTCATTTCTCCAATACTATAATAAAACTTATTTATTAGATTTAATTGATATAAGTGTTCACTAATAATTTATTAACGCGCGTAATAACACCGTAACTAATGCTCGTATTGAAACAATTCATTGTATCATTTGTAAGTAAATTTTCTAAATAAAACTTACAATTTTAACTACTCGATAATGGCTACTTAAATATTAAGTAATTATTACTACCCATAACAGTAAATTTTTAATGGATCTTAATTATAAATATAATTCATATCAATATTGTTGTACTAGGTATGTGTATAATAACGGGAATTCTATTTTGAATTAATTGTGCAGAAAGCTGGAGATGTTTTTTTTTTAATCTCTTCAAAGGGGCCCAAATACATGGAATCTGAATTTGCACAATCGTGGTTGGTGAGCTTATTTATTCTTTTTCAAATGAGCAATTAAAAGTTAACATCTGCAAAAAGTTGACAAACCTCAATTTTTAATTCCTATAACTTGAAAACGAAGCATTTTACAGGAAATTTGGCTAGTATTAAAATAAAATTACATAAAATTATGCATCAAATAAGCAATTAAAGGTTAAGATCGGCTCTGCCGTTTGGCCTCTATTGATTTTCAAAGTTGATCAATTTTTCCAACTTCGCAAAAAAGTAAGCGAACTTCAATTTTCAATTCCTATAACTTGCAACTCATGCATCCTACACAAAAATTGTTCCGAATTTAAATGAAAGTACATAAAATATTACACCGAATCAGCTTGAAAATTTAAAATCTGTAAAGCCATTTAACCACTATAGATTTTGAAAGTTGAACAACTTTGTTCCAACTTCGCTAAAAAGTAGACAAAATTAAAATTCAATATTGAACTCCCATAATTTGGAAATGTCACATCCTAAGAAAAACTTATATAATATTTAAATCAAAGTACATAAAAGTTTGCGTCAAATGAGCTCTTAAAATTTAAAATCGGTCTAGCCGTTTAGCCGCTGCCTATCCTCAAATTTAAGCAATTTTTCCATCTTTTTTATAAAGTTGACAAATTTAAATTAATTCAACTCCTATAACTTGGAAACAACGCATCTTACGGGAAACTTGGCAAACATCAAAATGAATGAACATAAAATTTTTTGTCAAATGAGCGCTTACAAGTTTTAGCCCAGTCGTTTGACCACTATAAGTTTTCAAATTTGAACAATTTTTGTCAACTTCGGTAAAAAGTTTACAAACTTCAATTTTCAACTCCTATAATTTGAAAAAAACGAATCCTACGGAAAAATAAAAATGAGATAATTTTTCGTCGAAGGTAAACCAAATATTTTGTGAAAACAATATGAATAGATTTCGTTCCGAAACAATTTCATTATTTTCTTCCACTAAGTGATATTAGTGATATTGATAATGATGAGTAACTTTTTATGAAGTTTCTCTAAATTAAATATCATAGCAAATAAAATATTGTAAACTTAGACTATAGAGATATCAAAACTCTTTGATTGCAAACGTTTATAAGAAAAAAGCCAATAAAAATATTTTTGTGATTGAAATAATCACATAATTTTTGCTTTTCTAAAGATAATTTGATAAAATCAATTTAAATAAGTATTGATGTTATTTTTATTAATTTTTGTATTACTTTTAAACAAATACCTTTAATTTTTAAAGTTATTATCATCAACTATTGCACATTGCATTGCATTTCTTTCAATTTTCATGCCCAAATAACTAAAAAAATACTTATCCAAATGTTTTGAATTGTGTATGCACAGTATTAATATGAAAACGGAGGGCTTACCGAAGAGTTAGTTCTTCAAAAAAAATTTCTAAGATAAAAATCAAAATTAGTTTTTATATTTAAAATTTTTTTCGAGATAAATCCTCATTTTCATGTAAATATTGTGCATACAAAAATTCAAAACAATTGGATAATTATTATATGAGTTATTTGGGCGTGAAAATAGATCTTTACATAATGGAAGATGCTTCAGCATTATGTTTCAATACCCGTTAAGCACAACTCATTCAAATAAGGCGGATTTATCTGAGAAATTCTTAAGTGCATTCTGAAGCCACGACCAAAAATTGCGGCTATAGTGTTTTTTATTAAAAAAAAAAAAAATTTGTATTTTATTAACACTTTCAAATTAAAATAATATCAATTTCAGCCAACATTTAAAAAACAAATCTTTTCAGTGTAATGTTCGAGGGGCCGTTAATAAATTTTGCAGATAGATTATATTTGTTGTGTGTTTTGATTTGGAATGGCTCGGGGTGATTTATTTAATTAAATGTTCCGAAATCAAAATTCGTGGATTGAGGAGATGTGATATACCTGATTTATAATTACTGTTTAAAATTGTAAATTCTATTAAAAGTGTTTTTGTAACTAATTTTAAAATTTATTACCTCATTAATAACATCTAAATCTTTTTTATAGATCTTTTCAGTCATTAATATTTCTTTTGCAATGAAAAATGATTTGTTGGTTGGCCATCGATACTGAAACATTACAAACAAAACACGTTAATTAAAAATATTTTAATAGCGATTATAATATTAAGATAAAATACTTTTTTCTTTCCATTTTCATCAACGTGATTCCCATTTATATTATTATAAACACTATTATTAAGAACAGTTGTTGTCGGTTGTTGTGAATCCGGCGATATTAGCGTTGAATTGGTTGAAATATTATACAAACTGTAATTGTTATTCTGTGATGGTGAATTTTCAAAATTGTCTTTATCCGGTATCTCTGTTTATTGGAAAAAGTAAATTAATATTTAATAAATTACAAAAAAAAAAAAAAATAAATAAATAAATAAAATAATAATCATAATTCAAGCATTATTAAATAATAGAAAAAAATACTACACGTTAAGATTGCCAGGTACACTGGATTTGATTTTAAAATAAAAATTAATGATTAATTTATAAAGTACAATTAAGAAGATTTTGTTGATTTTTCAGTTCAGATTTCAGTTATCGATAATTATTGTTAGATAAGCAACTCCTGAGTGGTGGAAATAAATATTGCCAACAGTAAAAATATTTTCATAAAACTGTAGCTTTCTACAAGTATAGGCTATTGATCGACATCTTTCAGCTTATAAACAAAACAAATTTTGTTTTAGATAAACAAAATTTAATTTTTTAAAGTTTGTAAAATCTTACACAACTAAATTAAAAATCGTTCCTGATTGATAAATAAAATTGTAGTAGTTTGCTGAAATAGCTGAGAATTTTTTTAAAATTAAATAACAGCGATGAATATTTAAATAATATCGTTGTATACCATAACTCATATGAAAAGCGTAATATTGATACCCATACATTTAAACATTTTTCCTAAGTTTTACAATTCCATATTGAAAATCGTATAAAAGTTGTGCCTATATACCCAAAAAGTGCATAATACAATATGAAAGAGGCAATTCTGTCGACCACAGCTTTATATGTTGATGGAATGTTCCATAAAAAATTCGTATTATAGGACATTAATTAATTTTTTATTGTTTGAAATTAAATTATAAACGTCATATAAAAAGTTATGAGTGCTACTTATATTTTCAATAGAAAACAATGTATCAATCACAGATATAATTATGTGTAAATTGATTGATGAAATAATATGCCGTTAACACAGAAACATTTGGAAAAATTTTATGTTGGTCTGATTACCTAGTGTATGTTTTATAGAAATACTGACTTTATAAATCAAGCAAATGCTAATTTAAATAAATCAAATCTAGGATGGTATACTAATTTCATTCTAAATATTAATTAACATAAATTTTAAAATGTACAAAAAAAAAAAAAAAATATATGACAATGGAAATAAAATTTACAAAGGAATATATATTTTATTTTTAGGTTCGGCAAGGTAGGCATTATTTTACCCGTCTAAAGCTCGTAGTATAAGTTAATTTAACAAATGAACACAGCTCATCTAACAAAATTGAATATGCTATCTGGGAAATATGAGATATAATTTGCAACATGCGTAGTACTAAAGCGTTTAAAAACTTACCTCTTATTATTTTAAAATCTTACAAACTAATTTAGGAAAAAAAACTAATAATTTTCAATTCAGTAATCAAACAAAAATAATAAAAGAAATAATAATTTTAAAAATAAAAGAAATAATAAAATTTAAAACAATTGTTCAAATATGGTTAAAAAATAAATAAAATTGGGATAAAATTAAATTTTTTTAATATTTTGAAATCAGAAAAATTAAATTTGTTTAAAACTTTGAGTTTGATAACACACTATAATCAAGTCGAGTTTAATTGTTCAAAAAAAAAAAAAAAAAAATTGTTTTAGATTTCAAAATTGATAGAATGAATTATGGAGGTTAATTTTGAACAATTTATCCCGACCTATCATAGTTTGAAAAAAACTAAATTTTTTACATTGTACAATGTCACTGATTTATTGCGAAGTGATAATGATTCTATTCTGTTTTTTGTATAATGTTTATAAACAATTAATATCAATAATAATTAATTTATTATATAAATTACATAAGAACTAATTAATAAATTTCTTTTTAATTATTATGAAAAACATAAAAATGTAAATCGAGTGACGTAACAAGAGAAAATGCAAATAGGGCACAGATACAATAAATATTTTTGTTAAATTTTTACTTGGCACTTTTTAAATACTATTCGTTTATTATTAAATATTAATTATTCATTTTTTTAATAACTTCATTTTTTAATTGTACATATTTTAAACTATTCATTTAAGTTCAGTAATTAAATTAATTAAATAATTATATCACACACGGAGTACAAATGTTACACCACTCTTAAATTTTTAGATTTTTTGTTTCATTTTTTTTTTTTTTTTTATTGTAATTTTTAAAGATCGGATTGTGGGTTTTTATTATTTCCACAACAAACAGATTGTCAGTCTCTCAACGTTTTTTATATTAATTTCTTAATTTTTATAATATCCATGATTTTTTTCAAAAAACATCGATTACTTTTTTTGGGTAAGTTAAGGTTAATGTTAGAGGGCTTATGAAACCTTATTTTTTACTTCTTTGATTTCTTTAGAAGAAATTAAATTGAAATTTGTATCTTTTCAGCTCTAATGATTTAGAAAATTTCTATTAATTTACTTAAGGAACATCCCTCGCTATCGAGTAATCAAGTTAGAAGAATTGTTTAAAAAATTTCAATTATTCAAAAATATAATAAAATATTTTTCATAAATTTTATTATGTTTAAAAAAATTCTAGGAATGTATATAATATTAAGATTTATTCAAAAATTTTTATATTTATAATTAAATTTTGCATTCACTAGTTTTTGACTCATAAGCCTGGAGAGTTTGACAGCCGTTTACTAATCTTACTTTGAAGTTTCGCTGCCATATTTCAATGCGATATAATAACGAAATTTATTTAGACTGCCTGACACTTTTAAATCCAAAAATTTTAAAGATAACATCAATTTTATAATATTTTATTATAATCTTAATAAACCTAAATATAAAAAAAATTATTTTTACCTACTCAAGATGAATATTATACGTCAGAATTTAAATCCTTATAACAGGTTAAGTTATTTAGTGTATTTTTAATTAATAATTACTCGCTTTATTGATCAATAAGGTACCCTAAAATACTAAAAGCCCCCTTAAGACTTTCAAAATCACAAAGATTAAACAAATAAATTGTTTACTTTAGTAAAATAATGGCATTATCTATATATTCAATTTTATAAAAATACTAAGTGCGTTTCAAAACACATATCGTTGTGCTGCCCATCACCATATGGTATCATCAACATATACGAGTATATTTAACATTGTAAATATACAATATTGATGGTGTCTTAACGTGATGGCGTCATAAAGTTGTGAGTTTTTGACATAGATGATTTCTATGGATTTTGAAGCGCAAGAAAGGTAGTATATAAATATTAAACACAAACTTAAATATAGATATATACTCAACCAAATTAAATTATCCGATTATGATGTATTGATTATCATAATTAATTTTTTTATCTAAAACATTCACTTTCAACTGAAAAAAATATATAATACACCATAAAATTAATGTATATAATTTTAAGTAAGCGTAAAAGATTCAGGTAGTCGTGTTTTTTTGTTTGGTTGACTATATATGGTAAAAAATCGAGTCTGGTGTTTGTTTACCGGTAGATGTGTAAGTTTTCTACTTCATTATTATTTTTAAAATTTAGTTTTCAAATTAAATTTGCTTGTTGTTTTAGGAATTAATGCTATAGGTACTTTACTGAAATCTACTTAAAAACAAAAAATGCTAAATATTATGCTATTCTGCATAATATGTTGGATAATCTACAGGTCGCGATTTAACTTGATAGTAGAGGAAGGTAATATTTTAAGACAGGAAAGAGAGACTAGTGTATAAACTCAATTCTCATGGGAGCTTACAATTTTATAAGTATTTACTCAAAGAACCGTAAGAAGGTATTCAAATATGGAATTCAGTCTAGCTGGTATTCAAATATTATACCAGATCGTACAATGACGTCTATGTTATCTATGATAACATATGTAATCTTAAATACATAATCATATAATGTAACGTCAAATCATGCTGCTTAGTAGGAATTGGTTTATATTTTGAAGCGATGCTAATGATATCTGGTAACTAAAGCTTCGAATTCGGTTAGCCAAACTCCATTCTTGGTTATCATGGTATTGAGTTTCTATATACGCTACCTTTGTATTCTGTTTTAAGATATATTTTAAAAAATACTGTTATGTATTTTTAATATAATATAATGATTCTTATTTTCATCCTTAAACACACAAATATGTAAAATGTTTTTAGCTTTTTAATGTAAATAAATTAAATTTTTTGTACCCAAATCTCCTGTATGACGAATTATTCTTCTTAACATTTATAAATAATGATAAAATCATGGATATTTTTTAATTTTTATACATTATAGATTATTTTAAAACAAATTATACACGGTTTTGTAAAAAGTCTCAATTTTTATTTAAAATAAAAATAATTCAAACGAAAATTATGAATAAATTGAATTGTATTTCTCGAGAGTAAATCTAAAGAGGAGCATTGAATTTCTCAAGCTTTAGGGAAAAATGAGAGGAACGTTATACATTTTGTTAAAATATGTATCAATAAATATATATCATGCCATTATTATTGTTTTAAACGAGTAGAATATGATGTCTAAAATTTTAATTCAAATCTTAAAAATATGTTCAATAAAAGTGACTGCAAAGATGTCAAAGTTAGCATGTCATCTTTTCAAAAATTTCCAGATAGAATATTCGAGACTTTTTACATAATATAAAATTTAAAGAGAAAAAAACCAATCTAAATTCATAACTAATTAAGTTATGTTTCCTTTGTGAGTTTTGTTTTTTACGTGTACATTTAAAATAATTCTAACTAAAGTTTTAAAGTTTCCTTTTTATTTTTTTACCTATCTTTATAATTCCATATGTTTTGTTTTATAAAATGAATTAAATATATCTAAATGATCTAAACTTTCAAATTTATTGTATATTTTCTTAAATATAACGATATAACTACCATGTTTTCATTTTTAAATTAATTTTTTGAGTCATTCAATAAAATGAAAATGATTCTTTTTCATAGAATTTTTTTCTGTGAACAATTGTTTTAAATTTGGGATTAGTAAAATTTAGAATATCGTTGTTTGATTTCTCATTATATATATATATATATATATATATATATATATATATATATATATATATATATATATATATATATATATATATATATATATATATATATATATATATATATATATATATATTTATATATATATATATATATATATATATACATATATATATATATATAAAACGTTGTAATTTAATATTAATATTTTTAAAGTATATTTACAGGATTTATTCGATTAAGAAAAAAAAAATTTAAAGAAAATATTAAACAAATTTTTTCATATTCCCTACAAAAATTGTTTTCCTTAAATTAACTGAACAAAAGTTTCCATAGTATTTTTCAGTCACTGCAATCTATAATTTAGGTTTAAGCTAATATATTTTATTAGCTGAATCTAATAAAACCCAATAAACCATTATGTTTACAGATGCTTTACACATTTTATTTTAATAGTTTATTGAATAATCAGTTTGCATTAAATTTTGCGAATACAATTTTTATGTTTACTTATGGAGAATCTTCTACTAAATTATGATGATAACATTGTTTCTGCAGTTATTGTAATTCGCAACTATTTTGAATTCGTTTTGGAACTCAATCGTTCAATAAATTGAAACATTGAATTGTTTCTGTAAAATGGCAATAATTGTAGAGTAACAAATCGTGGATTATGAACAAGGACAACGTGCCATCGCATAACATGGCAATTTTAAGACCAAAAACATGATAAATACTATCAAAGACTGAAAAAAACGTTGATGGAAGTGTTTTAGCAAGTAAATTAAGTATCAATAATAAATGATCGAAAATCTTAATAAAAAAATACTGTCATTTCGATTCAGTTTTGTGTAAAACTTTTGTCTAATATTTGTTGCCATGCAATTTTTCGTTAATAATTTTCTTGTATATTAGATTGATTTTAATTGTTATAATTCTAATTTGAACGTGTCTTCAATTTTGATTTTCTTTATCGAATAAAATAATGCAAAACTGTTCAGTAAATATGTAGACATATAGAAATCGAAAGCGCACCACTTTACAATATGGATATTATTCTTTATATTATATTTTACTTTACATGAATTGTATTTTGATAAGATGTGGATAGCGCTGTCCCAATCTATATGGTCTATGAAGAAATATTAATGTGTTAACTTAAGTGACAAGAAGCGTATTTATATTTTGTTTATCGACTAAACATTACTATTATTTGCACAAATTTCAATAATCTAAATTAACATTAATCATATTATTTATAGTATAAAAAATACAGAATAACTACCGATATTATACTTTTTTTTCCTGAAATGTAGACGATAACGATTTGAATATATAGATTTATATTTTATTTATATTCTTACGTCAAATTTAACAAAATTTTCATATTTATTTAGATTCGGATTCATATCACATTATTTATTTAAATTCATGACTTGTAACTAAAATTGATGCTAGATGTAAAAATTTCAAGGCATACAAGAGGTAAATATTAAAAATTTTCATGATTTTTGTTGTTGGAAAAATACAATTGTACTTTACCCGAAAGAAACAGAAAAAATCATTATCGAATACAGTCTAAGAACAAAATTTATCGAAAGTCGTACTGTATTTATAGAGAACTTTTCATCCTTTAAATATATGGAATTTTCGTTATAGTTTTTTGTCGTTTAGTTTTAATTAATGAAAAATTCTCTGTTAAAATTAATTACTTAATTGTTAAGCTGATATTAATTTATTATTGCAGGATAATGCGTGTTTTCAATGTAAAATGTGTAGGTACATGTTTGTTAAAATTTTAGAATTGTGAAAATTGCTTTATTACTTGTAATATTAATGGAGGGAAAAGCATTAGAATAAAATTATTTTTCACTAATAATTTTAAAATGTTATAAACAGACCAATAATTTCATCTTTTGTCAATTTAAAAATTTCATGTTAGTTACATAATAAACGTTTAGAATTATTTAAAAAGTATGAACAAATTTATTAATATGGTTAAGTTTCAACATTCACAAACTGGTATTTTGTGAGATCTTAGATTACCTTAAATTATATGACCATTAATTATTGAAAGTTGGAATAGTCGCAAGCAAACTAAGACCAATGGACATACAAAAGTCAAAAATGGATTGGAATGTGCTTGCGTACGACTATCTGACTATCCTTAGGGTGTTGAACAAACCTTATGGATGGTATTATAAGCGTAAGCTGAAATATTGACGGTTATTTGGTCAATATTGGTCGTGAATGAATCTTTT
This sequence comes from Chrysopa pallens, assembly GCA_020423425.1. Taxonomy (NCBI): domain Eukaryota; kingdom Metazoa; phylum Arthropoda; class Insecta; order Neuroptera; family Chrysopidae; genus Chrysopa; species Chrysopa pallens. Next base: position 39,249,680 of record CM035591.1, on the reverse strand, counting down.
ATCCACATTCAGCTCCATGGATCAGGTTAGTATTTATAAATCGGAAACCATATTGATAATTCCATAGAAATTTTTTTGAAAAATTATAGCTACCCTACTACTATACTGATCTATTTTACAAAAAATGAACAACAAATATTTTTAGAATGTTGTTTTTAATAACATTTTAAAGGTTTTTCTGGCAGTATACTGAATTTTTGATTTTGTGCTTTGACTTTTTTTGTGAACTCTATAAGGTATTTAAGAAAAAATTTCATCAATCTAACATTTTCCACATCATTCAATAGAAATAACTTAAAAGAGAAATTAGAAGAATATATGTGAGGTAGAAAATTATCAAATATTTTCCCAGATTTTTTTATAATATATAACGTAAAAATTATTAAAATTCGAAGATTTATTGAAAGTTTTAAATTCAATAGCGAAATCGTTGCGTTAAAAAAAGAATAATAGTACCTTATGGACTGATTAAACTCTGAAATACATTTCAACACGTATTTAGTAAACATAATTAGGCCTTAAATAAAATTAACGGGATTAATAATAACAAAATAACACAAGTTTGAAAATAAAAACAATAGCAAGAGTTCCTGTGCAAGAACTAGGGTTAATTTTTTATTTATCATCATGTCTGATGACATGATGGCAAATACATGACACAATTTTGATGGAAATTTTTTAAAAAAACGTATCGATTTAAATTTTACTTGTAATTTCTTGAATATTGACTCATCGCATATACTATTGGGCTTTCACAGGTGCTTTATTTCCATCTAGAAATGACCAGTAAAATTTTGAATACTTTCTGAAAGGTTTGCGTTTTAAAATCGAAGCTTAAACGTTTCTTCTAGAGTTTTCCAATTTGCCAAAAAAATCTTTGTTCAATATTCAAGCATGGCAACACAAATTAACTTCGTCATACCTTTTACACGGATGAAAGTGACGCTAAGAATGAAACAAAAAACATTATATTTATTAATGTATTCTCTAACCCTATTGAAGTTATTCCGAACCCTATCCATAATTAATTCATAATCCCAAAAATATATAAATCCAATTTGTAATGAAAGATAGAATTTTAAGGACTGATTGAAATCTATTCCATATCGATTTTAAAACAATTGTTCGTGATTTATAAGTGTAAAAATTGTGATAATTATGAGACTATAGTACTAATTTCATCATTACAAATAATGAAATCCGTTGAATTTTTTTTTTAATAATATTCAATTCGAAACTTCGCCGAACTATTTGCATAAACAAAAACTAAGAACATTCATTAAAAAAATTCACAGTTATTTCCAAATTATTTTTAAAAACAATATTATTCATGTAGGGTGACTTGGACCCTACGATTTGTAATTTATTTTTAATTTAGGAGTATTATTCGAAACAAAATTATTTTTTATTGTTATTCGATTTTTTTAAATAAAATAAAATCATTTGATGTTACAATTCCCTCTGAGGCATAATTATGACTGCTTTATTCCTTTGTAAGTCAGTTTTCACTGAAAATTTTAATATCTTAGAAATATTGCCATTAAAATGTTTATGTAATTAGAGCTATAGTGAAATATTTGAAAATTTTTTAAATTTTGATTAAGTTATTAATTTCAATTAATAACTTAACTAACTAAATATTTCATAATAGGATTATAATCTCTATCATTAAGTGCCTGGAACACAATGTCAAATACAGTATATTGATTTCTTTCGATTTCGCGCATAAACAACTAAAAAAATAATTAATATCCAAATGTTATACAATTTTGCCTTCATTATTTTGAAGTGAAAAAGAAGGACTCTCAAATAAAAATTTATAAAATAAATATCAAAAATTTATTTTATGTTTAGAAATGTATTTTTGAGAAACACGCTTCTACAAGCCCCCCATTTTTATATTAAGATTGTTCGTGCCAAATTTCATAAAATTTGTATAATTATTTTTTGTGTTATTTGTACGCAAAAATTCAAACAAATACAATGCTTATTGCATTAGACATTGTGTTTATTATAGATGTCAAATTTTTTGTTTATAAGACTCTTAGGTGCATGCAATCACGCATCCAATTCACTCAACCGCCATTAATATAAAAATTACAATTTTCAGCAATCACAATTTTCTTTACATTTAGAAAATTAATAGAAATAAATTACCTCGTGTTGGGAACTAATGATTTAAATTGAGAAAATATCGTTCAAAATATGAGTTTTAAATTAAAATCAATTACGTAACATCAAACTATACATTAAAACTCTTCTAAAAAGAAAGATAAAGTAGTTAGAAAATGAAAACCGAATACCAAGTTAAAACGGTAATAAGGGAAGTTTCATTAACATTTTCATTTTAGGTACAGTCTTGTAATTTGCCTCAAAAGGTTTTCAAAAATTAAAGTTTATATTATTAAAGATACAATAAAAATTTCTCGGCAAGAATATTTTTAGAGCTGCCCGGCTTATAGCCTACAAATGAAAATATAAATTTCAAATACCGAATCCTCAATTATAAATATATTTCGTATATATCATAAATAATAGTGAATTTCTTTGCTGGAATTGAAAAATTTAAAGGAAAACGCATGTAAAAATAGATTGATACACTCAGATTTCAAACTGGTCGTCGGCCATGGATACAGCTTCTTACGCTCGCCCGGTAATCTATGTCTACGGGAGAAGTGCACTGCGCGGTGCATGCGCTTACTGCACAGTATCTTATGATGCTGTGTGTGTAGTAGCTGGTCTCCCGCCAATCGACATCCTGACTGATGAGCGACGGAGAATCTAACAATGAAGGCAGAGTGATACAGACGACACCAGATCCCCTATCACAGAAGAGAGAAGCCACATGATAGAGATGTGGCAACGGTGCTGAGAATCCTATCGAAATTGGAGGTGGATACACCGTATGATCCTAGACATCGCGATGAGGTTCAGCAGAAAAAAGGATAGATTTACTTCTATGTCACGCAGCTGCTAACCGGGCATGGAAACTATCGAGCCTACCTTTCCAGGTTCGGACTGGACTTCGATCCAACGTGTCCGAGTTGCCTAAATGAAGAGGTAACGGCGGAGCACAGCGGAACTGGATACATTCTCCAGTGCCATGGTACGCCAGATAACCTCGTCGGCCTGATGGTCCGCTGTGAAGAAAATTGGAAAGCAGTAGCCGATGCAGCGGCCAAGATGATGAAGAGTCTCCAAGGAGATCGACCACAGTGACAACAGAGAAGTAGGCAATAGTTAGACAGCCCCCCCCCTGGCGAAGTAATGTCTGACGGTAGTTCCGCGCAGGATACAACGATTTATCCTCAATAACGGGAAGAAAATATAGGAATTTTCTTTGCGTTATTTCAGTTTCGCAAAAAGAATAAATTATGGTAAAAGGTTGAATATTTTTTTAAATATTTGGCGGGACGTTAAGAAAATTAAAACAACTGACTGAAACACGAAATTAAAAACATATATATATTTTCAGACAATTAATTTTATTTTCTTAATCATAACTATAATTTCTTAAATTCGACTTTATAATTAAAATTTCACTCCATTAAAAATCATTAACATATAGGTTTATTAAGGTTTACTTTTTGTTTAAAAGATTTAAAATTACGTAATGTTTTTAGTCTTAATTATCACTTTCTGAATCAGAATCATCTTTATGTTTCAATATAGTATCGTTACTTTTTTGTCGTAATAATTTTGATTTCCTAACTTGAGTAAATGAACCTTTACGTTTGCTCTGCTCATCACTAGTAGAACTTACACTTACATTTGATGAGCTAGTTGAGGCAAGTTCACAAGGAATTGTTGAAGATTTTCTAGCAATTCCACTGCTACGATGTGATCTTACTAATGGTACCGTTTTAAAATTAGAATTTGATTTAAGAGTACTGTGAGTGGAGCATTTATTTTGATCATACGAAACACTTTTTTGTAATGATTTAACTTGTTGTAAGCTCACTTTCGTTGAATGTGTGGATGATTGTTGCGTCTCTGCTAATATGATACCATCCTCTTTAACTGCTGTGGGTGATGTTACTGCCGGTGGTATTTTTACAGGTCGCTCAGTAGATTTTGTGAATGTCCCCATTTTCTCAGGCGTCGTACTTTTTTGCCCATTATCCAAATCATGTGTTAAAGATGATTTACTATGCGGCGAATTAGGACCTAACGGGTGACTATTACTACTTGACCATTCAGACAATGACAAATTATCAAAGAGTGAACTATCGTCATCCTTTAAGCCCCCTGGACCTTTAAAACTTTTACTTGTACCACTATATGAACCCGAAATATTTTGAAACAAAACTGTTGTCATATTTTTTGATTCTGACAAACTTACACCATCCGATTTTGTAATATTTTCTGAATTACTACGATCTTCATCAGAACTATGTGGTGATACTTGTTGAATGGTAGTTTGTTTTGATAGCATTCCATGTTTTTTGGGTGGTATTGGTGGTTTAACTACGACAGCTGCGATTGCTATTGCCTCCTCTTCTGAAGAATATTTTGTATCTAGTAATATTTCATTTTTTGGTAAATCAAACGAATTATCTGATTCAGAACTATCGGATTTACTTTTTGATAATTCATCAATCAGAGTCTGATCTACAAAAACCTCGTTTTCAAGTTCTGGTGTTGCATCTGAAATGGAATCTTGTACAACAACTTTACATGCTTTTTCTGCTTGAATATAATAAGTTTTCCCGACTTCAACATCACCGACATATTCCGGTGGAGGATCATAAACAGCTGATGATGGTGGACTTGGCCATTGCCCGCTATCTTGACTTTGTAATGATCCGCGTAAGCCAAATACTTTCGGTAACTGATAATCTTCCATTATTGGAATTCTTGGTGGAGAATCGCCTTCCATAGAGGACAGTGGTGTTATCCTTTGAGGTTGATTAGACTGGAGATTTGACGATGAAGCTGTAACAGGAATCTCAGGTAACGGCCAATCTTCAGATTCCTGACTACTAGAGCATTTTAATTGTGGCGTGCCACATTCTTCTTCTTCTTCTGAATTCTCTTCAATAATAGTATCGTCAGAATTTTGCCGACGTAATTTATCTTCAGTCATAATTAATTCAACTTCATCTAATGACAAATCAGCCATTTCAGCAGAAGTTCGTCGATCGTCTGATATTTGTCGTGTTAAATTACATCCTAATAATGATTGTGGTTTAAATTTATCACCAGATGAATTTTTATTACTAGGACTTCTTTCTATTGAAGATGAGCTGCTTATTTTCTTATTAATTGAAGATTCAGCTTTTGGTAGATCCTCATTGATAGGCTTAGCATCAGCACTCGATGAATCTGAACTAAGACTTGCAGGCTGATCACTTGAGACTAAAGACTCCTCATTCATACTATCATAATGACTATGTTTGGAAGAATTTTCATCCAAACTCGATTTTTCTGAATTTGAACTCCTTTCTGATATTCGGGACAAAGTTCTCGATAAATAAGCTGTATGCCCATAGTTTGGAACGACATCAGTTGTATTAGATTGCTGAAGACTCGGTCCATATATTCCTTGTGTATTAACATCGTCTAAATTTGTCATGGTATCTTCATCGTCATCACACCGAAATCGAGCATATGAATCTCTAGATAAAAAGTATTCTTTATCTTCTAAATCTTGATCGGGTGGTAAAAGGCCATCTTCAACACTAGATGATTCACTGTCTAATAAAAATGGCCTCCATGTAGAACTAGCTTCTATTGTTGGCGCTTCTCCAGTTTTTTGCAATCTATAAGCAACACCTAAACTACCTGAACTCGATTCTGTATCTAATCTAGATTCTGTATCCAACGAATTTTTCGATTCAATTGATAAATTATCAATCGATCGTATTCGTGGCTTATCTAATGAGCCATTTCTTTTGTCAAATGATCCACCAGACATAGAATCTTCTAACGACGAATATGTACTCCGATCAGATGCAGATGATATTCGGCTGTATGACCGTAATCTTCCTTTTTGTAATTCTTTTTCGCTTAACCATTTTTGTTCAAATTGATATTTACCTTTCAGTACTTTTCCGTCATGCTCAAACGATGATACAGTTAATGATGATGTATCCGTTGATGATTTTGAGGACGTTTTTGTATTTAGTAATGATTGTTTATGTGTGATAAATACTTCAGGTGGCTGTAACGGCTTATTCCCATTACCACCGGAACCAGAACTCGATGATTCTTCATCAACCGGGCTGGATCTCTTCAGTGGACTTCGTGATGATTTATCTGAAGATCCTTTTTCTGAGCTATATCCCTTTTCAGAATGCGCTTTATCTGATAGTGCTTTCTCGGATATTGCTTTTTCAGAGCTGTCAGATTGTATTTCTTGACTTAAATTTTTCAATAATTCATTTTCTAATTGCTCCCGTGTTTCATAAATTTCTATTTGTTGGCTAATACCAAATGGTCTGATTATTGAACAACTTACACTAGATTCATCACTTTTACCAGGTTGTTGAACAGGACTTGGATCTTTTTCGCCACTAGTCCAAGACCCAGTTGTATCACTACTACGAGATCTAGTATCACCAAATTTCATCATTCTATTTTTTGTGGCTGCGTTCACTTGATTAGTATGTAAGAAATTTGGATCTTCTGGTATAATATCTTCATCATTTAAATGTAAACTTAAATCTTCTTCGTCATCCAAACCTATAACTTCTTCACATTCAACAGTAATCCATGAGACAGTATCCTCGGATCGACTACGCTCTGTACTTAATTTTTTAATTAAATCACCTCTTATATCACTTACTTCTGTTAAAGATTCCTCTTCTGTGCTTTTAATTTTTGGAATTATTCGTATCGGTATATCCTTTTCAATTTTTTTTTCTGATATGCTTTCAGGAATAGTTGTTGCAGGAGATAAACTTCCCGATATAGGTTTCGTATCAGGACTTGTACTTTTAATATCGTCTATTTCAACAGATAAAATTGGTTGTGAAAGCACGTGTTTTGATTCGCTACTACTATTTGGTATTTGTATATCAGCTATAATATCTGGAGGCACCTCCTCCATATCACCTGGAGGAATTGGATCGTTTGTTTCTGATTCAATGTCAGAAGTCTCTTCAGATGTGTCACCCGCTTCAGTACTAAAACCAGGTTTCGAATCCGAATCAATTTCAGTTTTACGTTGTTCAAGATCTAAACTTTTACCTAAACGACCAACTTGTTTTTCAGTTCCAAATGGATCATCTGGGAAATTTAATTCTAAACTTTTTGTTAGTTTCTTGTCTAGTTTTTTTGGTGATTTTGTTATAATAATTGCATCATCGGGTATTGTAAAGTTGGTAACATCAATTTTAATTTCTAATTTACCATCAGATACAGAAACCGAATCCTCAACAATTGGAAATGTTGGTAATGTTTCTTTTACAGGACTTTTCAGTGTCTTTGTTTGTTTTATTGCAGTTTCATACAAAATTTGCTGTTTTTTACGTCGTATACTTAACTCATTATCATCCTGAGATTTACTACGCTCTTTGCTCGATACACGTTTCAATTCTAACTTTTCAAACGATTTTGATTTTTCTTTAGGTTGTTGTTTCTTTGATTGTTCTGATTCTTGACTTTTTACTGCACGTAAAGTTCCCGCAGTTTTTAATTTTGGTGATTTTTGTTTTTCTAAAGATTTGTCTTTTATAATTATACCTTTTGGAGATTTTTTAACTCCACCACTTGTTGGTGTACTAGTTTTGGAACTGTTTGGGGATTTAATAACACTTGTATCTATTTTTAGACCTAATTTCGATGCTTTTACCTGAGCTTTACTCTCATCTTCTTTAGGTAGTTCCTCTACTTCGCTACATACTTTTTCTTTCACTTCTTTGCCTTCTTTAGGAGTAGGTGGAGGAGGGGAGAATAAAACTTCATCATCCGATGGAAGTTTAGGTGCTTCTACACTTGGCGTTTTTTCTAAATCACTTTTCGATGTTGTTGATTTAAGAATGTCTTTATCGATACTATCATCTGTTTCGAGTGAATCTAAAGTATCATCTTTGCTTGAAAATGCGTTTGGCGGCGGTAAATTCGTAACGGATACAACAGCAGTATCCAAACTTTTGGCACGACGTGAAGATGTTGGTGATTGTACAGCAGTTTGTCGTTGCATTAACATAAAACCAGTACCTTCTGATAAATTTAATCTTGCGTGTGCAAATAAACCTGGTGCTTGACCTCGACGAATTAGTGTAGTATCAGCATCTGCTAAAAATGATTTTAATTTTGTTTGAATTATTTCAGTTGATTTAACAGTAGTTGTTGGCATTTCTGATGGCCCCAATAACGTACTTGGGATATTAATAGTAGTTGGTTTTTCAACCGGTGATTCTTTGTCACTTGGCGGTTTGTTAGCTTCGCCATCTTTGATAGGAGATTCCTTATCTGGAGATGGTGACAAATCTTTTGCTTCAGGTAGCGTTTGTAACGCCGGTTTTAAATTACCTCCATCTTCTTCTGAACTAGGTATCGAAAGAGATCTTTCCGAAATACGACGTAACTCAGTATGACCTACATCTAAACTTCTATCATACGGTAAAATCTCTGATTTTCTTGGTTGTGGGGGTGAACCTTCAATCTCAGTTGACGACATTGTATATTGCAAGTGAGTTTGACGTTCCGATTCATATTTTAAAATCGATTCCATTTCTTTTCGATGTTGTGGTGGTGAAAATTCTAATTTTGTGGGTGTTGCTTCCGCACTACCAAATACATCATCTGAATCTAATGATTCATCATCGGAACTAAAAGACGTAATGCGAACCTTTCCTTTATTTTTTGATGATTTTTTATTTTGTGACCGTGGTTTATTTATACGTTTTGGTTTACCATCTTTCGCATCTTTTCGAGCTTTATTTATAATTTCCGCATTATATTTTGCTTTTAGTACATTTTTCGCATCAATTTTTAGTTTAACGTCAACTTTATTTGTTGTTTTAGATTCATCAACAATTGAAAAACTATGTGGGGGCGAATCACTTTCAATTCGACTTAATTTCATATTCAGCGTTTCTAGTACAGATGGATCAATTTTTGTAATATCTCGTTTTGGACTGGACATTAATACAGGCAGATCATTTTTATCGATTTCCAATGTAATTGGATTGATATTACTCAAGTCAACATTTTGTGTAAACAAAAATTGTGATTGTGGTGGGGGTTGTATTGGTTCTTCTAAAGTCTGTTCTAATTCAGGTTTTAAATTTTTCGGTGATGATACATCGGAACTTAACTTACGTTTAGGTAAAACATCTACAATTTGTACGTCAACCTTATTTGTCGGTTCAACTTTTGGTGCGGTACCATTCATTACATGTCTTTTGTGTAAAATATATGGAATATCAAATGAATCCTTTGGTGGGAGATTAATTAAATCAAATTGAGTTTTTGCACCTAATACTTCAAATTGACTTTTAGGAACTTCAAATTTTGTTTTTGTACCTTCAACATCTCGCTGTAATATATCAAAATGACCAAATTCAGCTGTGGGCATTTCAAAATGACTAGCAAAACCTTTGGATAGCGGTGGGGCACTGGGTATTTGTCTATATAAATAATCTTCATCGCTAGATTCAGCTGGAGTTAAATCAATTGATTTTTGATGCATTAAAGTATGTCTACGTGAATTTGGACCTAGTCGTGGTCTATTGGTAATATTATTTGGATCAGATTTTGTTCTTTCTATGGGTAAATGAGCTTGATATTTATCCATATCCTCTCCGTCAATTAATAATTGTTCGGAACTTTTTGAATTGTCTATAAAATTATTTACTATATTTGAAGTGGTTTCAATAGGGAAACTTTCCGGGATAATCGGTTCCGGCAAATCATTATCAAGAATTGGTAATGGGGGATAAGGATATTGATCAGAGAGTCCATCAGCATAATCACTATCTTTTAATTCCTTAATTTTATCATCATCAAAACTGAATATATTACTTTCAACTTGAGCAATCGATTTTGAGCTTTGACCTGGATCTGATTTCGCTGATCTCGAAGCACTCTCTGATAAATTTTGTATTTCAGTGGGTAAACCACAAATATTCTCTGGCCAAATATGTGTAGATTTAGATGTGTTAGATCTTTGTGTACGCGGTATTGTATTTAATTCAGATTCAAAAACTGCACGATGATTTCGTATATTTTGTTCTGTTTCTACATTTTGTAAGCTAACTGAATGAACATGTGGTGTTGTTTCCTTAAATAAGGGAAAACTATCATAATCCGGTATCGTTTTCGCTGTGTCATTATTGGTCTGTTTATTATAATCGTTGTTTAAAGCAGGAAAAATAAATTCAGTAGGATTTGAGGATGATGACTTTAGTGTTTCACCGACTATTTTCGGTGATGGGATATTAATGGTTGTTTTCGATTGTTCTAAAGGTTCTGAACTCTTTTTAGTTTGTTTGGAATCACGATCACTTTTAGATTCTAAACTAGAAGTACGTGACCCGGAACTAACTTTTGATAATTTTTTACTACTACCCATGGAATCGTAGTAATCACTTTTTGATTCTAAACTAGATGTACGTGACGATAATTTTACTGTACGATAAAACGATCCATCCGATTTTGGTGGATTTTTTTCGCGAGGTAAATCTCTAGGATCATCCATCATGAAAATATCTTGATGTACATCGGATGTGCTTTTATAATGATGGATTTGATCAGAATCATCACTATCAGATACCGATTGTATATAATTGCCGGAATCTAAACTACCACTACGAGTTTTATCGCTAGGATACGAATGTCGATAACGATATGCTGATGAACTTAGATCATCATCAGATCGCTCTAATAATTCATAACTGTCATGAGATAAATCATCTTGAGATTCAGCTAATTCATAATTACCGGGATCCTCCATAGATTCTTGACTGAGCGTTACTGTACCTGGATAACTACTTGAATAAATTTTATGATCCAAAACAATAATATCTTGTTGAATATCTAAGCTAGTATTTCGATTACTGTGCACATTATACAAACTTTTATGTGAATCATCGTAACGAGTAACAGGTGATTCTAATTTACGTTCTGGCTGACTATTATTTTTCTCAATCGAAGATTTCTTTTTAAGTGTTTTTGTTTTCGATTGTATTTGATTTTCGAATGTAAAATCATACAGATCCCGACAGCTAGCGCTGCGTTGCCATAATTGTGAATTATTTTGCTTATATGATAAATGATCATATGAATAATCTGGTGCTGTTCTACAATCCAAATGTGATTTTGGTAATGTTTGGTTATATTCGAAATGATCATTATAGTGGGAATATACAGTTTGGGAATGTGTGGATGTTGTATCAGGTTGTATAGGATTTATATAGTATAATGAGCCTTCTGATTTTGGTGTGTATTTTATGTTATGTGGCAGTGATGAGGAATTTGTTATAATATTTGTCTCATTAGAGTACATCGGCGGGATAGTAGTGTGAGTGTGGGTTGTTATGAATGACGTTGGAATGTATTTCTGACCTGTGCTGATGTCGATGTCTTCGTCTCGATATACCCCCCTCGATTTCGCATCGTGTACTCGGCTCGTACTCATACAAATTTCCACTGAAACCTGTCAAAATATGATTTTCTTTTATTGATTTATTGTATTGTGTAGATTTACTTACACTATCGAAAATTTATTATTTTGAAACGAAGAAACGTTTGATTTTAAGAGAAATTCCGTCGTATTCCTTTAAGCGTGGATAGATTTAATCTCAATTACTATAGTTTTACAATATATTTAGTTGAAAATCTGTAAATCCAAATTAGAACTAGATCTTTTTATTTCTTAATTTTTATTTATTCAAAATAACTTTGAAAATATATGTCAAAATTCTTTTAAATTTTTCTATAGTTAATAATGATCCGAAATGTATTGTTTTTTATAAATTTTTTTAATTACAATCTAAACTATGTAAATTAAGGTTTTAGGAGAAGGAATGACACTTTTATAACAAAATCAACTCAATGTGAAGTAGTTTCAGTTTAATACTATATACCAACCAATGCAATATCGATTGATAATGACGCCGTTTTAGTAAGTACTTTAATTAGTAACAACCGCAAAAAACATTTGTTAGATTCGTTTTGACAGCAATTTTTAAATTAGTATTCAGAAAATGATTATTTTCTGTATTTTCTAATTATTTTTTTGTTGTTGTTTAATTAAGTATAAAAAATTATAGCTAAAATTAAGTAGGTAATAAATTGACCAAAATCTTAAACTTTTTCCTGATTTCTATAATTATAAATATCTAATCTATGTATTTAATTTGAATCTAATTAAGATATTTAATTTGAATTTTGAAATACCGATTGCGTCGTCAGAGGAGGTGAAGGCGAGCTCGTCGTCACTGTTGTGTCCTCCACTAGCACTGTGGGACTGTCTGGTGTGGGTGTGCCCAGTGTGATAGAGCTGCGTGGAGAGTGTGTAGCTGTGCCTTGGCGGCGATAAGCTAACTTCGTCGTCTGAGAAGCCCCCCGTCCCGCCCGTGCTGATTCCATCCGTGATGCTTTGTCGAGCTCCTCCGCTATTGAAAAAACAACGCCAAAATTGAGATTCATCTACTATTTAATACATTTAACTGTCTTGTTTTAGTATTTAGAGCACGAAATTTTTTGTTCAACTACAAGGAAATGAGTACCTACCAAGTGAAGGATCGGCGAGAGGTAACAGAGGATGGGCAGATATGCTGGTGCCCACCGATACAGCGTGCACGTTGACAGCACTAGAATGCGCCGAATGGCGGAAAGATGCCGACCTGCGCAGAAGAGAATGAGGAGTGTGAGAATACCTCGTACTAATTACAACCCTATTAACATGGTTTTTCTATGCTCTCAATTTTTCTAAAAAAATATATTATATTTCACTAACATATATAATAATAATTAATAAAAAACAAACAATTTGTTAATTAATTAATAAGTAATAAAAAGAGTTTGAATTCGTTCAAAAAGTTTCTAATAAAATATATAACATTGAACATTTCATGCTGGAATCTTTTGCAACAACGTTACGTTATTACAAAATACAACGATTTGTTCGTTTAATTTGAATATATAATATATTTATTGGTGCAAGAAAAAATTAAAATACGTCCAAATGCAGAATAAAAAAAGTAGGTAATTGAAAAATGATTATTTTGTTTTTAATTTGAATATTTTGTATGTTTAAAAAAAAATAGGTAATAAAGAACATTAACAAAATAGTGCCATGGAGAAATGTTATAGTTTTTTTTATTTACTATCAATCCAAATGGAAGGCAGCAAAAATTTGTATTATTTTGAAAAAATTTAAATATGTTCAATCATGTGAAACAATTCCCCCATCCTCCTTCCCTTTGCGCAGCTCAAGAAAAATATAGAAAAAACTTAATATAAAAACTACTAAATAATAGAAAGAAAAATGTAAGTTTTGAATTTAGTAATTCTTTTCTAGCTTTATGTTAGAAAGTTTGCCATCATTTATTCACAAAGTTTATCATCATTTTATTTAAACATATATACTTTTCATTAATTATTAGAAACAAATTTTTTCAAATAAAATTTATTTTCTTTTAAACATAAATAATACTATATTTCGATTTTTGCCCCAATTTCATAGATCAATGTTTTTTTATTTTATAAATACATATTTCATATAAATACATAGACCACCAGCAAATTAGCATCGAGTAATATCTCTACAGAGAGGACCAAAAGGCCTAGGTACAAGGAAGGCGGTTGTGGTTCTCCTCTCAATATATTCTAAACATACACTAAATTTGTATATAATGTAAAATAATCAAAGTGGAATATGAAGTATTCAAAAAGGATAGGCAAGTTCGAATAAAAAAAGCCATCGATAATGATTATAAAAAATCGTAATATTGTAGCTGTTTTTTATAATAATGATTAAAATTTAAACTAAAATATATTAAGAATATATATTAATAAAAAAATGTAACGCTAAGAGTCAACTCAAACTTTTTTTTTGTGTGGCGGATCGCCAAAAGCTTAACATAATAAATTAAATAAGTACATGTCAATGAACTTCAACATAGTTTTAACAATTAAGAAATTTAAATTCAAAATTTTGTATAACAAAGGAATAAAATTTATGGCTGAGAGAGGGTACAATTCTACTATCATTACGGAAGCAATGATATCTAATCTTTAATCTCTTTAAACGTAGAAAGAAAGAGATAAGACTATACTGAAAACTATATTATAGTAAAACTTAATTAAGTGGGCCCTGGATATGAAAGAAATCTATTCTAATAATTATATAGATGTTCCAAGAATTTTACATTTATATATGTTTATTTTAATGGATTATACAACTTTCTAATAGTACATTTATAAATTGACGAAAAAATTGTTAAATTTTGAATAATATTGATTGTTTGTCAATTAAACTTACGAATTTTTAAGGACTTAAATTTTTATTTGATAATCTTTGTAAATTTTGGATGATACACTTCTAGACAAATAAATGAGAAAAAAATAACTTAACACTCATGCAACAAAAAGAGTAAGTTATGCGGGAAAGTTTCATGCTTTTATTTTAATAGAAAAATATAGGCTGCAATTTTTGTTTGTATTTTAAAATACTTATAGAAGAAACAATAATGCATTTGTAATTTGGATATCAATCATATTTATACAAAATAATTTTTTTAATACAAACCTTTGAAACGTCTGGCGTTTCACATAATTATCACGTACGAATTCCACCATTTGTTTTTGAGTTTTACCGCTATACCTGAAATTGGATTATTAAATTAATTTCGAAATTTAAAATTTGTTTATAGTATGATTCAACGCCTATCCTACGAAGTGGACATTATACATCTTTTAGTACTGAGACTGATTCTACATAAACCTTTGGTAAGAAGTACTCAATCGCAATACTATCGCAGCGACGATATATATAGGTGGTCTCCTGACAATAATAAAGCCATGTATTTATTAAAATCAATAATTTTTAAAAGCCACCTTGCGATATATAACAGATCTTTTTTATTTATAAATGCTTAAGAAGCCAAATAAGTTGGTAAGATTAATTGGAAAGATAGACAAGCCTCATTCTCATAAAAAGATAGTAGATTATATTGATTGTATACCTAAAAGAGCTGCCACGTGATATCACTCGTGTTTTATGGCGTGAAATATTTTTAACTACAGCACATCGGAAAAATCCATGATGTTCAACACATTTTTTCCAAAAATTTTTACATTCATTTCTCCCTTCAAAGTAAAATTCTACTAAATCCTTGTAAACGCCCTATAAAATAAACATAAAATATTATTTATAAAACAAACAATTTCAAAAATTTAAACTCACATAACTTTCTGGATGAAGTTTAATAAGAAATCGTTTACGTTTAAATGAAATTTTTCTAATTTTAGCCCATGAAAATGTATTTATTTTACTAAAATGTTGGAAGACAACAATTCCCATATGCGCTACAGATAAATTTAATGTAATACCATCATGATCTTTTGCTGGATGCATTTTCATTCCATATAATTCACAGCGGCGAGCTGTTTCCAATAAATTTAAATCAGCTTCAGCTGGTGATTGACCACTGTAAAAGGTCGTAAAAATTTTAATCGTATTATCTTTGAAAATGGCAAATTCTAATGATCCTCTACAAAAAAATTTTATTAAAATATTTTTTTATTTTTGCAAATATCTCCTTTATAATCCGAAGTTTTTTAATTTGTATACTGGAAATAATTTTTCTTGATGTTCAATTGATTGGTGATCATCGTAAAGATTATATAAAGACTCGGTAACAATAAAAAAAAATCGCGATGATCTGAATCTTTCATACTTTAAAATTATAAAATATTCCAATTTTATGATGTAATTTATAATTTATTCAGTTTAAAATGAATATTTTATTTAGATAAACAAAATTAAATCTGATAATCAATTTAACACAAGATAAAAATCGTGTATTTAATAGCTTTAAATAGGTATGAAAGTTTCAGATTTTTTTTTTTGTAATTGTGTATACATATGTAGTAAAAACTCAAAATTCAGCTGATATATCGTGTATACATAATGTAAAAATATATTTTTTAATTAAAAATTAACTATAAATAGTTTAAAAGTCCAAAAATATTTAAAAAAATAATCAATATTGAAATTAGAATTCATTAGAATGATTTGTTACTGATTATTGGACGTTAAAATCGATGTATTTCAATAAAATTCGTCTTTTTATCCGATAGTGTTATAACCGGTATATGTGTTTATACAGAAATGTCGCTATAAACGGTTTCAACTGCACATATATATTGTTCAAATACTTACGCATGTTTTTTGTGATTCTCCATAATACGACATTCTAATTCATGATCTTGATGAGGGACAAACTTATATGATGAGAGGTACGTATGATCTGGATAGTCTTCTGCTACATAATCACCACATTCCGCTGAAAAATTTAACCTTTATTCAGTGTCGTATCATATAAATATTGGGTATCTCTACAAGGAGTGACAGCATGCCTAAATCATTTTTTTTCACAATTTTTAAGACTTTTATATTTTAGTCTCTACAGATGATAAAATCAAGAAACAAATTATTTGCCTCGCCAATTATAATTTTGAATGACACTTTGTATGTTCAATAAATTCGCGTCCTAGAAAACTTAGATGGCTTCCATATGTGTCGATTATTTAACGTTTGATATTAAGTAAAACAATATCTTATACGCAACTAAAATTAATAATAATTTATGAGCAATTTTTAAACTTTATAATATCAAATAATTTCGTATAATTTGTATTCTAAAACTTTTACAATTACGTCTTCTATTACACAGATAACTTTTAGTATGAGTATACACACTTTAAATATAAAAGAAATCACGATAAAGCATATCTTCGTCTCCAAAGTATTCTAAATAATAAACACCAAAATTATGTGATTATCTCGAGATTATTGCGAACATTTTTGAATAAAAATAATTCCTATAGGAAATTTTATGCTCTACAACCTTTACATCTATCACTATTGCCTACAATGTGAATTTTATACGTTACAAGTAAAAAAAATTCTTTAAAAACGTTTGTAATTTTTTAAAACATTTGTATTTGCTATCGGCTAAAATAGGCTTGCTGTGTGAAAAATGATAAGGAAACAAGTTGTAGTGTTTTGTTCTTAAATTGAAAATATCTAGGAAATTCGTCGCTAAAGTGCGTTAAAAATAAAAAATGAAAAACAATTGAGATTTAACTAACTCTATTGATGAATCAACGAAAAAAATTAGAAAACTTTGCAAAGACAAAAATCGATCGGGAGGTATTCATTTTATTCTAAAAAAAAGTTTCCCAGGATCAAATTCGGAAAATTCACCGTTTTATTTGAAAAGACCGGAAAAAATGTCCGAAAACTGCCCATATCTCCCAAAACACCTATTTTTATTTTAGCGTCAAAATTAATTAGCGACTTATTTACAATCCTAAAAGTTACCTTTTCCACCAGGTTTTATTAAATCCGGCATATTAAATGAAAATACCCTTGTTTAACAAAAATATATGATTACCTTGAACTATATAACTAGCCATTAAAGCTGCTGTATTATCATTACACTGTAAATGAGCTTGAGAAAGATCTCGTTTAATTTGTAAACAAAATAAATAACGTGTAAATTCTTCTTCTAGTTGACCTGGGTCCGGTGTGTAAAATTTAACACAAAAACGTAATAATGGATCAATTAAAGATAATCCTAATTGACGGGATACTGGCTTTTGTAAATCCAACCAATACTAAAAAAATAATTTTTTTTATTGTTTTTGACTCTGTCGGAATTAATTAAGAGTTTTACCCTAGTTCCAGCTAGGTCTTGGTACTCAAGACCAAAATAATCGGCTTCTAATAGATGCAACTGCTTACAAACTTGATCAAATAGCACTCGCCCTAATGCTTTGGCCTAGAAAATTAACAGAATTTGAAACATTTATTATTTTCAAACATTTTAAGATGCAAATAATTTTATGTATCATATCGTGTGATGCGTTCATCGAATTTGTTTCGTAAAATAGACAAGGAAAGGTTAAAACAACTAATAGATGATATATTATTAACAAAAAAATTTAAATAAAATAATTTTAGATTTGATAATTTATTGAAGTCTTGAATTCTGAAAAGTTTTCTAATAAAATTTTAATGTTTACAATAAATGTTTACTTTAAATAAAATTTTATTGGATTAAGAAAATAATAGGAATGTTCAGAATTCGAGACTTCAATATAGAAATAATATGAATTTAGGCCTACGTTTACAATTAGCGTCCTCTCTGAGAGTATTTTGAAGCAAGAAAACCTAAGTCTATCTATGACCGCGATCTGTGCAACTTGGATCGAATTTAGTAACGAAATCTATTAAATCCGATATTTGTTTTAATTTTAAAAACTTTAACAAAGTTTTTGTTTCATCATGCAGCCAAAACATCTATTTTTACTTTTCCACAAGTTAAAAATATTTTATATTGTATTATTCTGCGCTTTTTATTGGTAATACATACTTCTCTTCTGTACAAAACGTTTACAATGTTATTAACCCGATCTCAATTCACTTGGAGAGCGGGACTGAACTTGAGTCAATTTTACTCGTATGCACGCATTGAAATTCACTTCTTACCGTGAGTGTTTTGGGATAAAGAGTCCTGGTGTAAACTCGATCAATAAAATTATATCGAATGGCCTAATAATTCTAAAAAGGATGTTAGTTAATATTTAAGTAAAACCGAAATATTTTAACTCTTGAAATGGTAAAATTAATATTGAGTCACTGTTATTATACTTAACATACTTATATAGAATATTTCAGAATATTTTTTTAGTCAAAAGTTTTTGACGCTAGTAAATATTGAAGGTATTAACAAAATTCTGGTATGGGTGTTGATAGAAGACTTAGACTTAATTAGTCATAGAAGACTTAGACTTATTTTCCGCCTGTCTGCCATCAAGGTAACTCAAAAACGAAGAGAAAACGAGTTGAAATTTTGGTGGCGTTATACTAGACTTATTATAAAAATTGAGTTTAAATTACCAACTTATAACCATAAAAGATTCAAAAACAAAAATGTGTTTTTTAAAAACAAACAACTTTGGTTTGAAATTTTTTTTCGTAATATGTTTATATTCGTCATAATTTCTGATACTGAATTTGCTAAATTTCAAAATAAAATGTGAAACTAGACTCAATACTATAACAAAACTTTAAATTAAATTAAATTTGATACATTGATTATATTTAGATAAGAACAGTTGATGTAATAAGTATTTCCATTTATATTGCCATTTTTCATTCATATTTCCATTTTTGTGTAATTAGAAATTTTGAATGTCTATATCTTATATTTATAGATTATAAAAATTACATCAGATCCATCTTAGTTAAGTAAAGACGCTTCGATTGAAGTACGAATATCTACAAAATTAACTCAGTTGTTATCTTCACTTGTTTTATAACAGTTTTATAAGAAACGAAATTCGATAAATATCAATGAGCTAAATTATTAAGAAATCATTCATGATATTTTCTTGAATTCTTTATTCACAATTGAAAGATATAAAAATATATTTACATCACTAGTGCAACCTTAAATTTGAATTTCAATTCCAATAATTATTATAATTCCAAAGGAATTATACGCTCTAATTTGACAATCGATTTTTATAAATTTCAATGAGAACAAAGAAGTTATGAAAATATCAATGTTATTTGGTATTTTGCTTACATTTTAAGCCTATCTAAATTTTCAGAAATTTAGATAGAGTAATTGAGCTTTGGCTTAACCAGATATTATCAAGTCAAAGCGAAAATCTAAGAACACAAAAAAATAAGTAAAGAATTAAATATTATTCTACCTGAATTTGAAACATAGTAATCGAATCATCTAACATTTGCACTCTTACAGCAAGCATTTTTCCACCTTTTTTAGGAGTTGCTGGTGGCGTACGAGCTCCACCGTCAACTCCTGCAGGTGTAGAATGTGAATGGTGCATTGTCCGCCCACTTCCAACCAAGCCACAACCTTCACTTGTTAATTCTCCCGTCGAACATGCCCGTTGGGAATCCATCATTCTATTTCGCGACATTAGAGGTTTGCTAGCCTTTGTACATCTATAAATTTGAAACTGTATTCAATATCACGATAAATCAAATATGTATAGAATTTTAACTTATTTCTTTTGACCTTACTACAAATTCACTTTCAAAAAATTCGTAAATGACCTTTAAAGCTTTTAAATAATGTAGAAAATTATCGTATATATTCGTATGAAAACTAAAAAAAATATATTAAAATTTTTCCAAGTATAAACTTACTAATTAACTTAAGTTATCGAATGATTTTTTTTATAAGTTATCAATTTAACTTTTTGTACTAAATTACGTCATGAGTTTCAATTATTTTAATTGGATTTAAACTTTAAACTCTACCTAGATGAAGAAGCTAGCTAATAAAAATCAGGTACATTGAATTAAAAAATTCGACAATAAACATGCAACCATATGGTAAAAAACGGAAATTTCTTAATTTCTACAAATAATAAAATTAAAATTTCAAAAGTGACTATGACTTTAGAAATATAAAATGATTTATAATTGTAATTACTTTAAATTGATTTGTTTATAGTAGCCTGATGAATATCATGCATTATGGTAATATTTGAATAAATATCTTTAATTAAAATGTTTGTAATTATTCAATTTAAATATGACAATAATAATAATAATAATAGGACTCTTTAATGTGAAAGCCAAACCCAAATCAATTCGAAAAGCTGCTCTAGTGAACACATACGTCTATATATGTCAGTATACATTGATGTGAGAGAGATAAAAAGTGTGTCGGCAATTCTGTGATTTATAATTTCAAACTGCTACACACCCAAGAAAGTATTGAAATGACAGTAAACTTGATATTATATTGCATAAACAACGTTTACACATTTTAAAGAAAATAATATGTACATCGTTCTTCTTTTTTATTTTATTTTTGTAGCCACTATACACGCTTTATAACTTACATTATATTTCATTTTTATATATTTGTTTTTAGTGATTAGATATTTTTAAATTATGATTTTTTATTTAGTTATTATAAAACTCACAACACAATTCACACAAATTATATGTCGAGATTAATCTGTGTCGAGTTTATTAGTTATTATATCTATTTTAAGATACATTGTATGGATTTTATTTTATAAAGTTGAGATTTCATATCAAGATATAAAATGATTAAATTAATATTTAAATATGACACATATAATGAGTTGAGACATTGCACTATTTTCTTGTTACCTGGACTGGAAGGAGTATGTTTACCGTACATAGTAGAGGATGGATCGAATCACGGTCAAATATGCAGTACAGGACACCATAAATGACCAGCTTGTGACTCAATTTGTAATAAAACAATAAAACATGGCGGAAAATTTAGGATAGGGTAAATTTGTCTGTCGATATATGAGTGCGGAATATATGTGCACTATATTCACCTTCTTTACAAATAAGCAATGACTCAGTATTGGTCAGTATGTCCTATTTTAAAAAGTGCGTATGCACGGCTTCGGGCTTTCATATATTGTATTACATTGTAGGAAACACATTTTACATACACCGTGTCTGGATTTCTAAATACAAGTAGCTAAAATAGGGTAGTTTATATGTTTCAAAAAGTATTGAAAATATTGATTTCTTAATAAAGTCACAAAAAATATTTTTTTAAAAAATAAACATGACATCTTACCATAAAATTACATAAAAAGTTAAACATTTTGTATACCATTAAAAACGCCATTTTGGTGACGTAGTATCGGTATGTAATATTGGGAACACTGGGATATAACACATTGAGAACAAAACATAACCAAATAATTTTTTACAAATTGAGATAACTGTTAAGACAGAAATGACAAAGATAACTAATTATTTTTATCGAAATTTAATTTTAAGATAATAAATTAATTAATCGTGTGCTTTTATAACTCAAATTTAAAATATTTAAAAATATTTCTGCATAAATTTTTATTTTTGTCAAAGTTTATGCTTATCAATACCAAAGTACCCTATTGTAATAAATCATCCGTATTCTAGAAAATATTATCTCAAAATTTATATTAGAAGTTTGCTTACATGTTAATTATATAGGAAATCTTGAATTTTTTCTATCTTTGTCAAACTTATTGTTAACAGTACGAGATAAATTTTAAAGTAAAAATATCTATAGAAAATAGGTACATTAACTCTGAAAGTAAGATTAAATTATATGTATAAAAAAAAATTTATAGCTCGCAGAAATGCTATTTTAAATTTAAATATGTGTATATTGAATTTTGGATGTGGATGGTATATTTGTTTAGTTTAAAAAAAAAAATTAAAGTTGTTCATTTTAGAAAAGTTTTTGGAATAAACTTTAGCTTATGATGGCGGTAAATCGTAGCTACTAATTTTATGAAATACCAGCTAACAAATTTTGTTGTCAGACAATGACATTTTAAATATTTTGCATATGGAGGTGAATGTAATTTAGGGAATTGTACCGTTTTATATTTAATACGACAGGTTCAATAATTTACCACTTCAATTTGATCTAGTTTTGTTGAATTTAAATTTATTGATAAAAACAATAGTTATATAAAACAAGCATTAAATTTTATTTATTTTGAAAAAATTGTATACATATATCTTATGTAATAGATAATATATTATCGATCACAAGTAGGCAAATTGACTCTGAAGAATACATTTAATTCAATAATAGATGAAAATACTAAAAATGCTATGTACATTAATAAACAAGTTAAACCAATTTTCCAATCCAATCTGTAACAAACAAATGTTTTGGATTAAAAAAATTTTTAATGACTTAAATACAATATTATACTTAACTACAAACGGACACCAAAATTTGGTAGAGCTTGTTAAAATATGAAATTCCGGCTTAATTTTCGGAAATAATAACTCCCAGTTAAAGTTTCAAAAAAAATTTTTTTCGATTTTTTCTAAATATTTGCTAAACTAAGTTTTTAAGAAAGAAAAGCTTTATAAAAAAATTATAGACATTTAAAAAGCTTATAAAATGACGTGCGCAAAATTCGGTACATGAGTTTTGTCCTATTCTGTAAAAAACTTTCAAAATATGGCTATTTTTCAATTGCAATAACTTTTGCAGGAATTTATAGATTGTCTTAAAAATTACAAACAATATGTTATTAAACATTAAATAACTTATTTTTAATGTTAAAGAATTAAACGAATTAACTTAATTTACTTTTAAGTAAACGTAAAATAATATCTATGAGTATAATATTATTTTCAAAATAAAAATTGTATCTTCTCGGTCTAAGGAATTAATGTTTTTCCTGAGTACTTTTAATAAACATGCGAATTTTTCAGAAACTATTTATTTATTCTTCAAAATCAGATTTCGGGCACTTATTGAGTTCATTAAAGAGCATCTTTTTTGAAATTTTTAAGACAATCTTTAAATTTTTGCAAAAGTTATTGCAATTTAAAAAATCGCCATATTTTGAAAGCTTTTTACTGTTTAGAACAAAACTCATGACCCGAATTTTGCGAACGTGATTATACAGGCTTTTCTCAATATCTCTAAGTTTTTTAGGAAGCTTTTTCTCTCAAAAGTTTAGTTTGGCAGATAATTTGAAAAAAAAAAACTCTTTTTGATAATCTTATCGGGTATCATTTTGTTATTTCCGAAAATCAAGGTTTTTATACTTTATTTCATACTTTGGCTGTAGGTACTCTACCAAATTTTGGTGTTTGTTTGTAGCTAGTAAAGTTATGAAAATCTTTAATTTGGTTGATGTACTTAATAAAAAGCACCTAAGAAAGGCATGTCGTAAGAAGACTTTCAGTTCCTAGGTTGTTATGAAATCAAGCAGTTTAATTTAAAGACGGTGAGGGGCAGTCAAGTGATTCAACAATTAAAACAATTGATTGGTATAACTATACATAAAAACTTTTCTGTCTCCCTTGACTGTTTTTTATAAAAATATTTTTTTAAGTGTTAAAACTTTGATAAGATGTGACAACCCAGGGACTAAAAGCCTTTTATTATGGTGGCTTCTTGGTCCATAATGAATATCAAAAAGTGACTATAGTAAAATTTCGTTTAATCAATTATACCTTGAATAATGTTCAATTTTATTAATAGATTTGAATTTCATTATTCATTTAGGTGCTTAAATTTTGATAAAAGTTAACGTATTATTTTAATTATTTGTCTTTATTTTCACTATACTTTCGGAAAGGAATTATAATAGCTACTAATATATAAAAGGATTTTTAATACTAATACATTGAGGACCACATTGTTATAGTCCATTAGCTAAATTTTTGTACAAACATTTATTTTGGTATTATAATATATTACTTGCCTTAAAATTCCCAATTGGTCACGTATAAGGAACATATTACAAGATATTCAAAGTCAATAGTCCCAAAAACCTTAGATATTCAAAGTCAGTAGTCCAATCGAATTTGTATTTATTATCAAATATGTAGAGGATAGAGGAGTTTTGCTTAAAATCTTTTTTTCTACGTTGAACCGTTTTTGAGAGATGCGAGAAAATGGAGCGTTTGATGGAAGTTCAATCGTAAATACAAATTGATTATACGGTTTTTTTTTTTTACTTAATTATTCATTTAATATTACTTAAGTATTTAATACCTTAAATTTATAAATATTTCTCATAAGCCAAGTAGTCATTTAATCGTATTTACCTTTTGCATAAAAATAATAAAATAATACAGTGAATCAATCTTAATATATTTTGAACTTATTGTAAACCCGAAATATCTTATATTTCAACCTAAATATACTTAAGAATAATTGGATTTCTTTTAATGTTGTTATTATCATCGGTATCTTTATCTTTCGTTCGGCCATCAATTTCAGACGAATTCTTATAATCTATTTCTTAAGCGCTCCATCTTCTGCGCCTTCTATCTCGAAAACGGTTCAACGTAAATAAAGGCTTCAGACGAAACTTGTACACAATTTAATTTTCTACAACTATGATAATAAATACACATACCATTGGAGGCAGAGAAAACGAATTATTCTCAAATAACTAATTGTTGGAACCTTTGACCCTGAATATTTAAGATTCCTAAAATACGACCAATTGTGAATTTTAGGACAAGTTTTTTAATATCAATATAAAGGTTTGTGCTAAAATTCAGCTTATTCCATTAGATTCCGAGGTAATACCCTAAGACAAATGGTCTATTAATACATTGAGAAGTACAGACTTTTAAAATTGCATAATTAGAGGATTACATTTTACGACAATTAGTAAGTGATGAAGAGCTGTATCAGAATTCTTTTGATATACTTACACAAATTTATTAAATATAAAAGATAAGTAGAGTAAAACCAACGATGAAAATAATGAAACTGCTGAGTATGTGAGACCCGATGAATTAATTTGTATAAAATGTTGACCTTCATGGACTGGATAAAATGCACTTTTAATAAGCCATGGTAATCCTAAACATAGTAATATATCAAATGTATTTGAGCCTAAAGAATTACTAACACCCATTGCACCATGTCCTAAAAATTAAATTTTAAATTGTTGTTAGTGGTGACATCCATACGAATTATTATGATAGAAAGCAATACAAATTATTATGTACATACCTTGATTTGTTACAATAACACTAGATACCGCTTCAGGTACACTAGTTCCTGCCGCTAAGAACGTTAAGCCCATCACAGAATCAGGTATTTCCAAAGTATCACCTGAAAATTTTCGTTATTATTATAATACATTTTATAGATAAATATATTATTTATAATAGGATAGTGGTTAAATTGGAATGAGTCACATGCAATTTTAATTCAGTTAACAATATTTTCATTTGGAATGGAATAGAAAGTCATTACTACTAATGGTCTAGAAAATAAAAATATTTTTGTTTATTACCCATATAAAAGTTATAGCTAATTATTTATACTATGATTTCGCATATGTTTTATTTGTATATTCGTAAATTTTATTATTACCTCGTATCGTCCAAACGGCTGGATGGATCTAGTGTTCATATATAGGTTGTTAAAAGGTGGACGATTTGAGTAACGGTCTTTCTGTAAGGTTAGAATTATTTTCAGTGATGAATCACAGTATGTGAAGTACAGAAACTATGTTCTGGCAGGAATCAGCTCGACTTGTCATCGAAATTTATTATTAGAGCTGGATAGAAATTAGTTAAAAATAAAAATTTTAGAGCATACAATTTTACGTAACAAAGGTTCATTGTCTTTCTTGGTTTTTATTAAAAATATAACAGGGCTAGAGCGTCTAGAAGTTTTTACATATACGTCAAATAAACAAAAAACACGACGATCTGAATTTTCCACGCTTACTTAAAATAAGTGGATAAACAAAATTAATAGCCAATAAAGACGAAGAATGACCTCCAACTGACGTAACGTATTTACCGATATCAACCGATCACCAAAGTTAAGCAATAACAGACACAGTCAGAACATGGATAGGTGAACGTCTAGTCAGTGTACTGTTGTTGTATAGAATGGAATATATACACACTGTAGTTACTATATGACTTTAGTAAGTTTAAAAACTGTTTTTATGTAAAATTTTGTATTTTATAATTATTATTTGACTTTATTTTTCTTGCTCAACCTTTTGATCTAAAATAAATCCCAACCTTTTCAAATGTATAAAATTTGATGACTTGCAGGGTTAATTCTTACCTGTACTCGGTTTCCGTACTTTGCATACTATCATCTATCATTGAAAAAAATTACAGTCTTACAGAAAGACCGTTATTAAAATCGCCCACAGGCACTTATTATAAATCCCTTTAATAAAACATCTGAATAAACAGGAAAAAAAACAATTTCTATTAAAGAAACAGTAATAAATGTTAAAGAAACACTAAAAAGTGTTTGAGTTTTTCAGAGATAGTTTTGCTTTTTCAATAGCAAACACCAAAGATAAACGACATTGTAAAATATGTGAATGGAAGAAACAGTAGGTCGAATGAAAGAGCTGATCGATAAGTGCATTGGAGTTGCATGTGTTGAGTATGAGTTCTGATATAAATGCGACTAGTAAGTTTCAAATTCGCAATGAAATCAAAGTTGGCATATTTAGAGCTCGAGAAAAAGTAGCTTGTGCATTTATTGCCAATTAGATCACTATATTAGCGAGGAGAAAGAAATGCGTATAAGTAGCCGGTAGACAGCGAGAGGACATCATTATACATTTTTTATTGTACCGGTTTATATGGGAAAAGAAAGGACGGAGAAAAGCGTTGTGTTTTGTGTGGGAGGAGTGATAGTGTACGAAATTATTTATAGAACTGCCAAGGTACCGAAGGTTTTGAAAATCAAACTCTCAATAAACTGTGACTGGATAATGCTGTAGCCATACTAAATACACATAATAAGAGTGATTTACCAACTATCGTTATTTACCTCAAATGAATTTTAGAAGCAAATTGAATGAAATGAACAAATTGAATTCAAATATATCTTCCTTTTATCATATATTAAACATTTTTTAACTGGCTGTAATAAGATAAGATGCGATATACTTAAGACATTCTGGGAACTATAACTGTAAACTGTACGCAGGTATGTATTGAGATACCTGAGGTTCCTGGCAGCCTTCTATCAAATTTCTTAAGCTTTCCGCTCGCTCACATAATAGTACAATACAAATATTTGTACGCTGTCCATTTTCATACCCTAATATTTGAAATCATAGATGCGAAAATTTGCAAACAAATAGCTCTCATTTCTTACACAAAAAAAGAAATATCTAGCTCCTTGTTTAGAATAGCTTTTAAATGTAGTTTTGTTGCAAGCTCTTCAAGTTATATTTTAACAAACATTTTATTAGATTTGTAACTAATCTTAATAATCTCCTTTCACTCAGTACTTCATTAATCCTTATTGTCATTTCCTAATTAAAACAAATTAGTTGCAACCATTTGTTACTATTTATAACACGATTAAAACAACGGATGGCTTTTTGTAGGAAATGATATTCAACAATACTGATCCCTTACTTTAAATTGATTGCTGAATTAGGAATGGATCTTAAACACATAATATTTGTATTGGAAAAATATACAAGATAGTGTTCAAAGTTCTGAACTGATCTTTGGTACTGCTACAATATACAGTCCATGTTATGTGCTAAAATATGAACGTATTACATAGCTTAGTTATCACATGCATAGGAAAATTATCTTCTACATACATTAAAACCTTTACGTATCCGCGTATATTACATTAACAATTTTTTCGCCTAATCACATACTCACTCTATGTGATCATTACATCTTTTATTATTGGACTGGTAATTCCAATGGATTTAGGTAATATTATATCCAAGAATTTTAGCTAACGTAGTTTTTGTATTTAAATACTTCATTCACGCTCAACTTTCGCCCATTATTCAATTAATTCTAGTTTTGCTCACATTAACATTTATCTTCCATTCATCATAATACTGTTCTAATGACATCAAGTACCTTCTCATATCACCAACGTAGAGTTGAGTGTTAGAATCACATCATCAGCATAGCGATCTTTATAAAGTTTGAACCCTTATCGGTACTGTATTGTCGTACAATATTAAAACACAACGTTTACCTAATTTAAGTATAATAGTTGCGTTCTTTAACGAAGATATCATGCTGCTATCAATATTGGAACGCAAGCAACGACGCGTAAGCTCCGATGGACATTCAACTCTTATATATTTCTATGATTACGGAAAACATTTTAAGAATGAAATTTAAAAGAATTATGTTAAAAAGTAATATAAAATTCGATTACTTTCATAGATTGGAATTTAAATCATAAAATAGGCTTTTGAAAAAAGTTTTATAACAAAACAATTTTTATTTTTTGCGTTATAATTAAAAAGTTATAATCAGTTAAAAAATTTTTAGATTTAGTATATGGAGAATATCATAGTTCCCCGACCAAAGTTTAACATTTTATGTCACACGTTGATGTCTTTGTTTCGAAAGTATTAAATCATGGAAGGCATCAACATATCATATCATTAATATTGTATATTAGCTTAGAGTATAGACATATATATTTATTAGCTTATTTTTTGTTTGCTTATTTTGTGTGTATGCCGAACCATGATGTTATGCTTAAATACGGGTAATTTTTAAATAAATCACGAACGACTTTTATGATGTATTTTATAGTTTAGAGCAGCGAAAAGTATTAGCTTAGTACTTACTACCACAGTCATATACTATATACAAACCGTATACATAACATAAGACTTCCTACTATAATTTTTATGCCATATATTAAGTACTACAGTAAAAATAGTGGTTTTTTTGGTCAACCTCGCACTAAATTTTCGATCTAATTTTTAAAAAATAAGGTTGAGGATCACTTACTGAGCATAAAATCACAAAATACGGTCAAATTCCGGCAAATATACACTTTAGGGCAAAAGTCCTTGAGACCATGATTGTAGAGAATAAAATGTTACATCTTTTGTTTCCTGTTTCCCGTTTAAGATTTCTGGCCCATTCAATGAACCAGTTTTTTTTATCTTTTTCGATTTTGGTATCTGGAACGATATATCTTAAAATAGTTGATTAATCAATAAAATACATCAATCCATTTTTGGAGATCAATTTATGCTCTACAACTTTTGTTTATAACTTTTTTCTAATCACCATATTTTTTTAGTTGGACGTTCAATGTTGGAATAACGGGCGTAAGGTCAACAATTTTAAGTTATGCATAAAATAGTGCAAATTCAACAAATAATTAAGAAAAAAATATTTAATCTTTTATAATAGTATTATATATGATTTCTATGATAAAATTAATTAAAAAATTATCATTAATTAAAAAAAAAATCATTTTAGTAACAAAAATATAGTAATTTTATGTATAAATTGTAATTTTTGCCTCATTTTCGTAAATCCAAAATTGTTTGTATTTTATAAATACGTATTTCAGCTACAAAGTAGACATCATCAGTAGAATACACTATTTTAAAATTTAATTTAATTTCCGAAAATAAATCGTTTTTGAACAATATTTAATTTCAATCATTGAGTTATTTAAATAATTAGTTCAAATCAAAACCGGAATGTCAAATGAATAGAAAATATTTTTGTCAAACTTGAAACCGCTTATTTGAAGTAATAATAAGTGCAAGAAGAAGGTATTGTATAAACAATTGTTTATTACCAGGAATTTCGTTACCGTATGTCCATTTGAGTAAGCAATGATATTGCATGTATAGTAGACCAGAGTAGAAGCCTTAAAAGATGATAAAAAGTAGAAGAAAATTACAGTAGGATGAAACCCATTGGAAATGCAAGATAATATGATAAAAATGAAAGGAAAAATAAATTACGGGCGATCTCGAGAAGTAGGAGGGGATAAGTTAAAAAATAAAAAACCAAAACTTGGTTATTTCAATTTTTCACATAAATTTTGAGGTTATTTAAAAAAAGTGTAAATATAAATGTTGTAGATCTTTTTCTTACCTACAACTTTGCCATTTAACTTTTTTCCTTAGGACTTGTAGTTTTGCCGAAAATTCAGATAAATCGAATTTTACCGTTAAAAACTCAATCCCCTCCTACTTCCTGAACTCAGATCGCCCGTAATTTATTTTTCCTTTCATTTTTATCATATTATCTTGCATTTCTAATTGGTTTGATACTATAATTTTTTTGTTTTCAAAAATTATACTTCCCTGGTATAGTAAGAGTAGTAAATACACATATAATAATATGTTTTGTAGCTACATGAATCCAAACATTTTACGTAAAAGTTTCAAATAAAAGTTGCTAGTTTAAAAAAATATTTTTTTGTTTTTGAAATTGTCTTCTATCTTTTGCGGTTTAAAAATTGTGTCATGGATACCCAATAGACTGATTTTGCTGATTCACGACCTTAATTTTTTATGTCTAACATACCGTCACCAATATTTTAGCAGGCTATCACCAATCTCTTTTCGGTTTTGAGTTATTTTGATAATGGGACGACGGACGTCTAAACGGAAATGGAATAATAATGTGACTGTAAAATTAAAACCGGGTGTCATCATTCATTTCATTTTAAACAATTCTTTTAAATGAGGTGTTGGAAGATACAGGGTCTCATTTAAAAATTTCAAAATGGAGTGCTACTGGGATAAACAAAAAAGATCACCATTTTAAATTAAACTGAAAAATATTAAATATGTATTTTTTTCATAATGTTATCGATTAAACCAATATTCAATAGAGTCTGTTAAGTAGAATAACCTGTATATGATTCTCAGTCAGTTTTAAATGAAAAGAAGGACTCACTCACCTATTACAGTAATGAACCATGCTGTACAATATGAAGTAGCTCCTATCCATAAAATACACATGAAAAATGAAACTATTACTAATTTTGGACGTTTATGTATATTTGGTATTGTACAGTACAACACAAATGATATTGGCCATGTTATTAGCCAAAACAGTTTACCACAAAAAGATACGTCTTCCTCTGGCCATTTCCAAATTTCTGTAGATTCCTCTGGAATAATGAAAAAAATTTCAATTTTTTAATTTTATTTACATAAAATGCTCGTCGATACATAGGATTTTTTTTAAATGTAACTAATTTTGAAAAACCCTTTCCTTTTGTTATTAAAATTTTCAATACATACATCATTTCTACTGTATTACTTAATTAATTGGTTTTTAACAGTTTGAGTTTAATTATGTAAAGACCAAATAAAATTGAGAAATAATAAAAAAACCTTGATAGAAAATTGAAATATCAGTGATTAGATTTCATATTCACATTATGCATTTAACAACAGCCTTTATTTGATTTATTCTGAAATTTTATTCATAATTTTTGAGAAATATTGGAATTATTGGAACTTCAATATAAACCAACCCGAAGTTAATTCATAGTACATATGACGTAAGTATTTCAAGCATCCACGCCTTTTGGGGGCAATTACATAATTTGAGTTTGTGAACTATGGTGTAAGACTAGAATATACCTAAATTTTCCATCTCTTGATATTGTACTCCCATTTCATTCGATCCATTATCAGGTTGTCCAATTACAGGCACACCAAGTGTAGAACCATTATTCTGCATTGCATTTTTGTCGGTTTTAAGTAATGGTCGAATTTCCGTTACATCTCTATAGGTAGAGCGTTTTCTAAAATACCTTACAAATTTTTTAACCCCATTACTAATTTCTTCATTAAAGTACATAGCTAAAATAGATCAAAGGAATTAAAATTTAAAAAAATAATTTATCGTTCAGCTGTAATGAATAAACGGACAGTAAGAAAATCGAAGCTTCATGAAATAAAAAGGACTTTGGGAATATTCACTATTTTCTACTCAGGGGCTACTGTTGTCTTTATATTTAGACATTTGAACAAAAAGTTACTCGGCTCTTATAGCAATCGTTCTAAAAAAATCTGAAAAAATTCCAAAATATTTTTGAAAAACTTTCAAATTATTACTTGCTGATGATTTGAAATAATATAACTGGGATTTACTATATTTTCATATTAAAATGTGAAACTAAGTTCAATACCATAACGAAATTAGAAAATTAAATTAAAATTGATTAAAGATGAGTCAGTCTCAATGATTATTTTCCACTTCTTTTTTGAAAACGATTATTTATATTTATAATTAAGTCTCTCTAGTTTACACGCAATATCTGTGAGAATCCTGGTAAAATCACTTCTTTGCAAGACTGTCTTTGTTTCATGAAGATTTTTGAATGTCCATGTCTATGTTAATTTTAAAGATTTAAAAATAATAATTTCCGTCCCCTGTTCGACACTTCAAATGAGGTAAAAAAGTCCTATTCGATCCTATAGGCATTGAATAGGAATGAATAGGATAGCAATAGGATCGAATATGATATTTCGTTTCCTATTCATACCTATTCAAAAGTTTGAATAGGATTGGATAGGAAATGATTTCCTATTTATTCAATTCAAAATTATAAATAAGATTGAATAGGAAACCATTTTTTCAATTTAATTTTCTTTTCAATCCTATTGATTGCCTATTCATTTCTATTCAATAGGATTGAATAGGATATTTTTATCACGGTAATCATCATGCTCATTAATTTTATTACATAACTATCAAAATAACGTTCCCCAGTCCCTTAACTGCACATCCAAAAAAATAAAATAAATAAATAAATATTCTATTTGCAATATTGGCCTCAAATAAATCATATTTACCAACTCGGACTAAATCTGGAATGTTGGCAACCATAATTAGCCTTTATTTTATATAATGTAAAGAGCAGCCCTCAGAGAGATTTTTTTCATAGAATTTTACATGTTTTCTCTTTGCATATCAACTTATACTTAATAGGAAAAAGAATCAAAGAGTCTCAGTGGTGAAAAACTATAGAATATGTCTAGGTTGGATTAAGATAAAGACAAAGAGCGATAATCAGTCCTTAATCATAATAAAGACAAAGGCAAAAATTTGGTTGCTATATTGATTATCCCTTAAAATTTAAGTCACTGATTTTTTATGATTTAGTAGAAAGTAGAACGAAAAAAATAATTTTAAATTAAATACTTCTATAAATAATTTCCTTGTAAATACTTCTATAAATAATTCCCTTTTAGAATAAAATTAGACTTCAAAAAGTGATTGGCCACAATTAAAGTAATTTTTAGAAGTATTTAATTTAAAATTATTTTTACTGTTTTACGTTATGTTATCACTAAAAATTGGTCTTTCAATCACTAAAATAAATTTATTGCAAATTTATGTGGGATCAATTTCGAAATATAGCCAATCCAATAAAAAAGAGTTTATTCAAATCGAAAAACTGTTAAATGTTATACGTGGTCATACATTTAAAAGAAAATATACGGGTCGAATTGAGAACTTGTTATTCTTTTTTTGTCGTCTAAAAAATGGCTCTTAGGAGATTTATATGTATGAAAGAAAAAATTTTCGTAGGCACACCAGTATTTCCAAGTATAACTGTAAATTAGACTACGGTTAGTTAAAATACTGAGCTCGTGTATTGCAGTTAATTTTTATTAATGATATATTAGAAATTGGTAACATTTCCGCATAGGAGATGGCTAATAGCTAAAAATTTGTTTTGATAATATTGCTTTAAAAAGTTTGTAAAATTCTATAAAACCTGCACTTATTTATACATTTGATTATGTTTTTTTTCCATGATAAAAAAGAATGCGTGGATAGCCGCAATTGCTATCTTAACATAATGCATTTGTTAATATATTGAGAATTTAATTAGTTGAAACGAGTTGTTGTTTATAAAGATGGCTAAAGTAAATAAATACTTCAGTCAATTATTTGTCTTATTTCTGACGTCAAAATGAATGGATACCGATGATTTTATTTATGTTAACATTCAATATTCGAAAAAAATTTATCGCCCCACTTTGTCTACAACTAGTTTAGTAATTGAATAATAAGAGATATTTACTTGAAATGTAGAATAAATATGCTGCAACTAAACAAAATGCTTCCATTGAATCAATTTTTCCATCATCTAATACTAAAATTAAAAATATCACTGATAATCCATACATTAAACAATCTCGACTTACGGGCCACCAATCTAATTGTATCGTCTAGAATAAAAAATTACTTATCATGAGACATATGATCTTTTGAAATTTGGAATTGTTGAAACAATAAAATGATAATTTTTGTTGACAAACTTAAATTTCATCTTAGAGGTAACAAGATTTAGACACTTTTGAAAAGATGGTTTAGACCTCTAAAATCTTATGCTTTTTTGACTAGCTATTGAAAATCATTATATTTTTATTGTATAATCGCAAGGAAATAATAAATTTTAATATTAACAGTTTGAACGATATAAGTATCATTATTCTTCTCAGTTCTTCCACAGCGTTTTGAATAAATATGGTTTTCGTTGATAATCCAAATATCCAAGATATCGCAGAAAAATGTTGCCAATAGTAATAATTGAGATAAAATAGTTATTTGTTTAGTAATTTGTTTAATAAAATGTTTGCATTAAAAATTGTTATGGAAAAACTGGGAAATATTGTAAATTTAATATAGCAATTCTAATCTTTTAATCGTCTTATTACATCCATATTTTATAATTCATCACATTTTCACTTCCTAGAAAAAAGCTACGACCGTCATATGTAAATAGTTATGAATTAATTACAGCAGGAGGGCAATCGTTTTTATTTTTATAATACTCATTTTTATCTGTAGATGAGGGCAGAAATTTTAGAGAATTTAATTAAATTTTATTTATTAAATTTAAGTACTTCAAAATTCACAAAAGATGTAGGAGAACGTGGGAATTGATAAGACAATTTTGAAACGATAGATAACAATTAAACAATTAGCAATTATGAGTCATTAACGATTAAGTACACTTAAAGATAAAAACTAGCAATTATAAAAATAACAGACAAAAAATTCACCTGTCTCGAAAATAATCCACAACAAGCTGGAACAGCTAAAACATTGAATACTGCTGACCCAACAATAGTACCAACACCAAGATCACCTTGTGTGATAAATGTTCCCACACAATTTATAAACAATTCCGGGCTAGAAGACGCTGCTGCCATAAAAGTAGCTCCCGCAACATCTTCTGCCATTCTTAACGCTGTAACAAAATTATATTTTAGTCACTCATAGTCAGAATAATGTTTAAACTAAGCTTTTATTTGCTTTTGTAAGACATACATGGTCTGTAGTTTTGATTTAGTATTATTTTAACAAACAATTTGGTTGAAAAACTTGAATATAAATGTGCGAAATGTGAAACTCGAACTATAAAGTTTCAAATTTTGAAAATATGAATTTGATGAGTGAAATATGTCACTATTTTGAAATTTCTGAATAAAATTTAGCAATATTTTGTATATACATACAATTACACATCATCTTGATGGCAGGCACAAAATAATCATCACAAACGATCGCCAAGAGAACAAAGAAATAGCACGAGGCAATGAAATGTATTGCCACAAATCCTTGTTTACGTTGAGCCCTTGTGTATCCATCATGAGGAAATTCATCAATTGCTGGCGGTGTACAATTTATTCCTAATTCGTCTTCGATTGCTAGTAAATGTCGATGATTTAAATGTCTTTCGCCTGAATTAAAAAGAAAAGAAAAAACATTAAATTCTAAAGTATTTTTAAAATATAATTATAATTATTTTTACCTTGTAATTCAGATCTACGATCATTTCTAGAATATTGCTGCGAAACCAAACTAATAATCACATACGTTCCAAGTATCCCAGTAATTAATACTAGTCGTAATATTAACGCGATTCTAGTGCGTTTTGATTTAATAGATACACCCATATCACGTTACGAACAACTTGAAGAAATTTATTACGCACAAAGCGCGATATCTATTACGTAATAATTAAATACTATTAACGATTGTATTAAGAAGAATTATTTCAAATAATAATTAACTATAGATTATATAATAATAGTAAAATTAAAGTTATTGTCAGAAAACAGATAGCATTTTCAAACTAAAAAAAAAAACTAATTTACAAGTTAATTGTAAAAATTCGAGATTGAAACGTTTATAAAAGTGATTAGTGATTTGAATTCCATTTATATACATTTTTTTATAATTGCTTATCACTTTATTTAAAGGTAGTTTTAAAATAAATATTGATAAAATTGAACTTTCTTAGATAATTTTGAAATTAATTTTATTGATTGAAATATCTATTTTCTACATTTAATCAATTTGCAATTAAACTCATATAAGATTTAATGTGTTTTGTTGAAAGTAGTAGACATTTTTCGTTCACGTAATTTCTAAAGACTTGATTATTACAATTTTTCTATTAATTCTGCATCAAATCTCTAACTAGCTGGTTAAGTTGAACGTGAGTATCCAACCTATTGTAAATTGTCCGTAAAATGACTTGTGGACTATAAAACTGTCTTTTGAGTGCCCTGGATTACTTTTTCAGAAAAACAAATGAAGAAGAATGAAGAGGTTAAATTCAATTTTTATGCATCATAATATTTTTAAAGCCTACATATATGAGGATATATTAAATTTAGTCTTAACAATACAAATAATAAAGGTATTTACGGACAAAATTGATAGGAGTATACATAGAATAACTTCTGTCTGTGTCTTACTCTAGACCTAAAACGTAAGTTTCAGTTTATGAATAAGCAAAATCGGTACATTGGTTGCCATGGATCCATCTATAAAAACATAAGAGATAGAAGAAAAAAAATGTTTCTTTACAATTCTTGCTTGAAAAGTTTTCACAAACTGTTTAGATTCTTTGGACTAAAGTCTATAGGCATGAGCATTGCCTTGACGATGGCATTACGCTTTTTATAAAAATTAATTATCTCTTGGTATCACGATTCTACTTGTCGTCCATATATGTTTCTCATTCTTACGGTGATCACTTATCATTTAAATTAAGTTTCCCTCTTCTTTGAGACTGATCATGGTTATCTGGTTACAGGGTT
This sequence comes from Chrysopa pallens, assembly GCA_020423425.1. Classification (NCBI taxonomy): domain Eukaryota; kingdom Metazoa; phylum Arthropoda; class Insecta; order Neuroptera; family Chrysopidae; genus Chrysopa; species Chrysopa pallens. Next base: position 39,212,102 of record CM035591.1, on the reverse strand, counting down.
TAATTAATACTTTTCTTAAATAAAATCTATACATAATAAAACACTTGGTAGAAGTAATGCTGTATATTGAAAACTTCTTAAAAATTATCCGAAATTTGTATAATATGATAATAGTGGATGCAAAAAATATAATTAAATATATTATTTGCCTGTCCGCGCATCACATCAAAACGGCTTGTCTGATTTTAATGCGGATTTTCAAAACGGTAGAGAATGACTCAAGGCAGGTTATAGGCTATAACAATTTTTCATTAACGGATCCACGTCTACGTGAGATGTATTTAAAAAATAAACTTTTATACGGTGAGAGGTAGAGAAAAACCAGACATACAAAAATATTCATAAAAAATAAAAACTGCTATGCTGTTTTCACCAATTTTTTATAAATTGTGGTTTGAAAATGGTTATATAGACCGAAACTTGTGCCAACTTTAATTAATAAAAAATTGGTGTAAATGCAAATGTTAAATGCGTATAATTAATAGTTGGAGTAAAATTTGAGTATATATATATATATATATATATATATATATATATATATATATATATATATATATATATATATATATATATATATATATATATATATATATATATATTTACTTATTTATTTTTTAAATTTTTTTTTAATCTGTACACGAGTATATTTTATAAAAATTGAAAATAAATTGAAAAACTTTTCAATTTTGGTATTTTTCTGTAAATATTCCATTTATAAATATTCTTGGTTTTGTGATGGTACACACACCCATTTTTTTACAATGATTTTGAAAATATTTTAATGATATTTCGAAAATTATGTTAAAAGTTTGAATTTGTGAAACAACATGGATAAAATAGGGTGCCCACAATTTATGGTGTAAAATAAGACAATAATTATTGAGATGCTCGCCATTGATCCTATGGCTAACTTCATAAATTTTTTAATTTTGATTATGTTTACAAACCTGTACGTATATCTTTGAGTATTTTCGAAAGCATAATGAAGAAAATTGAGGTGTAAAATCTAATGCTCAGTCTAAACTATATACTACTATATTTGACGTAAATTGATAGGCAGACTCTAGGTCCTTAAGCTGTAATGAATTTGCAAGGAATCTTTTCATTTCTGTCAGTAATTAAAAGGTTGTAAAAACAAGATTTTCAATTCTAAAAAAATTGATATTCTTTAGATGTTCTTTCTCCTAAATCAAATTTTATCGTTTCGTTTGTTTTAGGTACACTTTATCAAAACTCAAGTAAAACAGTATTATTTAAAACTTTTTTTTTTTTTACAAACTTTCCGTAATAAATTTTATAAAAAATTAACATACGCCATTGAAATTTTAAGAGGAGCCTACAGCAATAGTACAAAATAACTATGAAAAATAATAAAATTATTTTCTTCGCGAGAAAAAAATTAAGACATTTAATATTCTTTAAAATTTTGTACTGAAGAATTGGAAATATTTCAATTTTTGGATTAATAGTTCGATGTATGTATTGTGGCTCTTTTAGTATGTGTCGTTTTTGAATTAAATAAAAAGTTGATATTGGGTTTATGTGATTTAAAAATCTAAAAGTGGTTGTCACGCTGCGAGATCATGAAGTTTTTTTACCTTATACGAATGGATTATTTTTGGATTATCTACTTATCTTTCCTTCTAATGCAAAGACTTCAAATCATATGAATTAAGGAAACTATTTAATTAGTATCAACTAAATGGAAATTATATGTTGTATAGGTGTAACAGTGTACTAATGTTTTTGCTATTTTCATATTCTTGAGGATATTTGGATGAGAGATGTGAAAAATGGTGTGTCGCAATTTTATAACAAGCTATTCAAACCTTTTTAGAAATCATGTAATAAAAAAGTATAAAATGTATATTTATTTTGTAAATTAACTGGTGGCTTATTAATTGATTAATATTATTCTTAATAAATTAAGTATAGTCATCTAAAAAACAAGTGATAACGTTCATTGATAACGAAATTAAATTACTGTTTTTTTCCACTTCAGGTAAATTTTACCTAGCTTGTTGTATTGTGTGATAAATAAATCGTATCATGTCTTGCGATAAATATTTATCATGTTAGTCTGGTCATAGGCAGTTAAAAAAAATAATGAATAAATTATAGTCAAACAAACTGCTCATATTTAATTGAAACCATTTTTAACGAGTTATTTCTTTATGGCTTAAATATCATTACTACCCTATGTTGATGTAGGGCGATTGATTTCAACTTCCTTGAAATTAGGGGAAATACCTTAAAAATACTGATTTTACATCTCCGCAGGGCGCAGGCTAGAGTTATGCGGTTTTTTTTAAATTTATATCCGTTTTAGTTTAACATTGATAAAAAAAAAGAAAATTTGTTTTTATAGTGAAACCATCTCAAAAGCAAACTACTCTAAAAAACTAAAAAATTAAATCCAACTAAGATAGGGTAATGCGGCTTTTAACATTTAACTCTATTTTATTTCTTTACAATTTGCGCTATATTTATTAATATAAAAATAAAATGTTTCCAAACAGTATCACTCTTAAAAAGGAGCCAATACTCCAGAAATACCCTCCTTACTTGCCTCTACTTCTACTGATGACCGACAATAGCGATTATTATATTTGACGCTTTTTTGTTATATATTTCAAAAATTTAATTTTACAAAATGAAACACGCCCAAAAAGGAGTAAAATCCCTTAAAATACTCTACATATCCTCTTCTAATTATGATAGATCAATGCGGCTTTTTACATTTACAGGAAAGCCCTCCGAAAATACTCTCTATACTTTAATCCAATTTCAAATCCAATTTTATTGATGACAAAATGATGTGGTTTTTTTATATTTGAAGCTGTTTTATTTGTACATTAAGGTAAAAATCGGAACTCGGTTGCAGTTTTATGTATTCATTAACGAACAGGTTTAATATTCAATTTGAAACTTAACTAATAGTTAATAAGTCTACCAAAAATACTTTTTAACGAATTTTATATATCTACCTCACATAACCAAAAATATTTATGTTGCCTGTTATAGTCTAGCAAATGTAGATTTACGTACAAGAAAGATAATCTTCTGCTTCAGTTCTCGCAACGGAGGTATAAAAATCTTTGTATTGTTGTCACAATACTGGTTTTTCTCCTAATGGTGGTACGTAAGGAAATCCATCGATCAAAAAGACTAAATTAGCTCCTAAAATCTCGCAACATAAGAAAGGCTTTTGGCTGTGTTGTAGACATATGGCTTTGATGATATACTATGTCAGTGATGAAGTCGGTCGCAAGGCAGATGTGGAAAGCGTTCTGCTATAACTCCACAAACATACCTTAGCAAAATTTTTATATATAGAAGATAAACATAATAAATGTTATCATTGTAGATTGTATTAAAAAAGTCATAGGCTTTGAAAGTACCAATTAGAAAATAAACATGAGCTTTTTTATAAAGTTGATATTTACGGAAACAAAACAAACGTGAAAATATTAACTTCGCAATAATTGGATTTTCAATCTCATTTGTGTATACATTTTTATGGGTCCAATGACTCTGCGGATTATTTTCTGTTTCAAATAGTTGCAATAGTTGAGAGAGGTAGAAAAGTGAGCTATAGGATTTGTTAAATAATGAATAGTTATTTTATTAATTTAATTGAAAATGTAAATTTTTTATCACAATTTATTAAAAATTTTTTGTAATATAATATTATTTTGAGTGTTACATTGTGTTGCAGCATGCCTCTTTGTCTACAGAAATAACTAAATATTGTTTTTAATAACAGAAAATCAATATCCATATTCATTAATTAGTCAATAGTCGTCATCATTTTGGGGAAACTGCGTTTATATGAAAATTCTTTGTACACTAGATTAAATAGTAATCAGTTTTCAATATATCAGCCCAACATTTATTAGTTTGGAACGCATTGTCACAGTGATTGGCTCCAACTAAAAAAAAAAACACAAAAAAACAAGTAAGATTTTAAATAAACAATAAATCATTACTTCACTTTTGAATCTGATGTTTAATAAACTGCAATAACATAACTAGGGCTATCCGGCATTTGTCATATACAGTATAAGATACATACTGAGGAAAATAAGCCCATGAGATAATAACGCCAACAATCTAAATTTTAGGCCTAAATAGTTTTTTGAAAAATATTCCCTACGCACAAATGCCTTTAGCCGATATAATTGAAATTAATTCGAAGCCGCTAGTGTCTTCATCAGTAACGAACGATTTGTTAATGATCTGACAATAATTGCACCATTTTTTAACTTTTGACGGTTAAAACTGTAAAATTCAATTTTTTTTAGGTCACAATAAATGTGTTAATTTGCACTTAGATTCACATCAATTTCTTTGTTTCCTTTTTTTCTAAGATCTAGATCCGGGTTATAAGGTCCACTATAAACATTTGCGGGCCTTATGAGCCTACTTGATCTTATCTCGATATAATAACCATAAATAGACTGGAAAACGCCTATAGCAAAAAGTTTAAGTTGGAACAAGGACAGGTCTGTCTGCTCTTTGAATCTCTTAAAAGCGTGAAATGTTTTGTTGTTGATTCTATATTGAATAAAGTCCTAGAAAATGATTCGCAGATATATTGTGTGTGTCTATTTTACCAAAAGTTATCCGGGGGAGCTTATTTATTTCAATACAATTAATTTTAAAATCACCAGAATATTTCTAAGAGTTGAAAAAACCGTATGATAAGTTTTTTGTTGTTCTATATTCCAGAATAAATTTATAATGTCGATGAAAATCATAAGTACATAAAACCAGGCCATAGCTATATGCGTTAACGACGTTAAATTCATATCTCTTCAACGATTAAATATGTTTTCTTTTGTTAAAACTGCAAGGTTACAGATGGGGCTTGTATAATACGATGGTTTTATAAGGCCCAAAAAAAGAAGTTTTTTTTAAAGTAAAATATTTTTAAAAGAATTGTCTTTTGTTGTATTTTTTTGACTTTTATGATAAATCAAATTAATAAACTTTGTAAAAAGCTTGATGTTATCCTTAAAATTCACAAAATATAGTATTTATAGCACATTTAAGTTAAGTGAGCCTTAATTGCATCAGGTATCTTATTTTTTTATATTACTTGCAAATATATAAGCTAAAAAATGCCGCGTTTGGTATTTAAGCAATCTGATCAAAGTGAGTAATATTGTATTTTTAAAGTATTTTTAAACAAGTAATTATGTGAATAATTATCCGCAAGATGGAATAATAATCCAGATTTTTTATTTCTAAAATAAGTTATGCTAATATAGGAATTTTCGACTATTTATTTTATAATTACTTACACACCAGATTCTTTTGCCAGATGAAATATTGAAGAAAAATTTATGTTTCCAATGAGAATAAGAAATTGAATAGGTATAATATAAGATAAATTTCATAGTTTAATAGTTACATTCCTTAAGAATATTTAGTGTACTGTTAAAGGATAAGTACCTTTAAAGATGTTGATTTTCTATTTTTGTTATATTATTATAAATAACGGATGCCCCAATAATTGAGTTTTAGGAATTCCTTATACTTGTTTAAGAATTTTTCAGAATAGAAAATTAATCGAAATCAACAATAACCTATACGACAACTTACCTTTTGTTCCACATGTTTTCAAAGGTCCAGAGAACACTGTCTTCATTTCATCAGGCAATAGTGCAATTGTAGCATCTACATCAATTATTCCATCATCATCCATTGTTGCCATTTGTATCATTAAACATCGCATATAACATTTTAGTTTTTCGTCTTCCGCAAAATTTAAATTACGTGCATCTTCAATTGTACCTTTATGAAAAATCACACAAAAATGTCTATTGATTGATTTAATGTACATGTGTTGTTTATTGATAGCATACAAATAAAATAGATATAAACCGTTCCTGAGATATCAATAATTCTTATTTCAATTCATTTATATATGTATTTAAAATTCTGAATTTTCGAATCTCTCTATGGTACTTTTGAAGTGTTTAAAACGGTGATTTTTCTAAATGTCTGTTCCTTCGAAAACTAAGATAAATGTTAAAAAGCATTTTTGCTTTTCGAATAACTTTCCAAATTCTTACAAAATAACATAGATACCTTGGTAGCCATACGTGTGTTTACATACATAGGCTATGTTTCGATTTACACTGGTTGTTAACTGCAAACAGTCTCAGTCATATGATTTCCATATGACATAATGTTAAAAACCCGTGTATATCAGAACAGAGACATATAGTGAGGTTGGTGAAAATTATATTTACTTTCACTTGTTCCGGTATCTGCGAGGATTGATTAAGTATAAATATGTAAATTGGTATAATGAAAAAATAATTTGGCAGAGTTGTAAAACTGAAGTATTTTTTGGTTCTACGTGTGTCCACCAATTTTTGAAAAATACGCCTTTTATTTTTATATTAAATATTCAAGAAAAAACTTTTACGATAGCTGTTTTAACTTTTAAAAATATAAAAGGTAGTGATTGCAAATGATTTATCTGTGAAATATGTATAATGAAAAGTTGAAAAGTCAAGGAAACAAACAATCTATTTGCTTATTAAGTTTATGTTTCGAACTTGAAATTAGAAATGTTTCAGGTTTCACCTTTTCTAAACAGAGCTTTTGAAAGTGGTTGGAAGTGTATGGCGAAAATTTCTTTCGAGATAATGGAATAGTCCACAATATCATATAATAGAATATTCCATAAATATTTGGAAACTGTTGAAAATATTACTACTATTATAATTTTAAGTCATTTTTAAAAATATGATAGAATTCTCTAAAAAATTTAAAACAGCAACATAGGACTATCGCTTTGTACAGTTTTGTACTTGTACACAGGTTTTTTATACGTTTTTCATTTTTCATTTGGTAGAATGTAATGTAAAAAACCATCACATAATTCGTTATTTTGAATTCCAATATCATATCGAAAAGTTAATTTAGAATTGTAAGCTAAAAATTGTTTGAAGAAATGGTTTTGTCGGTACTGGATAATTTGTCTAGTCATGATTTTGATCTGTGTTTGGTAAAAGGAAATGATATTCTAAAACTATCGATTCATATTAATTTAAAAAATGTGGAATAATTTCTAATATGTTCGCGATTAGTCAGTGACCTTATGGTTTAATACTGCTGTTTTAACAGCTTGTATATATATATTTAATTGATGTAATTGATATTGATTATTTGTTGTTATTATTCAATAAACTAATATTGATTTTATATTACAGATGATTTATCAATATCTCACGGTCAAACAATTATGCGTATTTAAATCATCTAACATTTGATGTTTATTTATTGTATCTTTTATGATATTTTATTTTAATAATATTAATACAGATTTTATAAATATTAATATACTTTTCTTATGGTATATATTAATATGTTATGAAATTTCAACCAAATATAAGATATTTTCTTCTTTAACACAGTATTCATATGGCTGAATAGAGTGAATAATTAATTTTTTGTCTGGTTGAAACAGATAATTTAACTTTTTATCTTCTTAGATAATTGTTTGTGATGTATGTGAGTAGATGCTTAGAAGAAATGTCGATAAGAGATACGTATTATATAAAACAAGTATTTCACCTATATTTGCATATCAATTATAAATATATATATATATATATATATATATATATATATATATATATATATATATATATATATATATATATATATATATATATATATATATATATATATATATATATATATATATATATATATATATTAACAGTTTCGCCTTTGTATTGAAAATTATAAGAATAAGGGAAGAAATAACATTAATAATCTTTTTTAGTATGATTAAAAACAGATATAATTAGTTAATAAATAGTGAAAAATTTCAATGTGATATAATGCGCCAGACACAAACTACTATAATACCGTGAATATTACGTAAAAAACGTTGAAATGTGGAAAACTCCGATTCTAAAAACTCTTGTTTGTAAGAGTTCCTTAGACCTTCAAGAACATTCATCATCACTAACCTCTGCCTCACTTTGAGAAAATAAGGGCAGTTTTCCGACCACAAATAGTAACAGTGATAAAATTTCATCATGAAAATCGTCTCTCGGGTGTTTTTAGTCGGCCCTTTTTAGTCGGGATTAGAAAATCGACGTCAAAAAGCAACTGATGATGGTTTTAATCCCATTAAAATTCCCTAGAAATCACAGAGATAAAATATACTTTTAATTCAAAATTCCACCTGGAAATCATCTCTGGGGGAATTTTGATGCCGCTGATCACAAACCCATGATTTAAAAGCAACTGAAGATAGTTAGAATTCCATTAAAACCACCCCTATAAGTCACAAGGAAAAGAAATTTTTTTACAATTATAAATTGTGTTGCGGAAATTGTCTCCCCGGAGTTTTCGTGATCACAGATTACGAAGCTGAGATCAGAAACCTGAGGATTGTTTCTATCCAAGTAAAATCACTCCTAGACCTAACCTTAGTTTGCTTTATTCGTCTTATTATTTCATAATGTAAACCCAAAAACCCACGAGAGACAATTTTGGAGGTGAAATATTGAAATATAAATTTTTACTTTTAGTATTTTTATTGATGTTGAAACAATCCTCAGTTGCTCTTTGGCCTCTGATTCGTGGTAAGCAATTCCAGAAACCCAGAGAGACGTTTTGAAAACTAAAATTGAATATCAACGATTTCTTATACTGTTCAGATTACCTTCAGTGGCTTTTTAAGCTTGGATTTGTGATCAGTAGCCCCAGAAACCCCCGAGAGTGGGTTTTTCCGAGATGAAATTATGAATTGAAATTATGAAATATTATGTTTTATGTCTTTACTTTCTAGGGGGTTTAAATGGGGTTGAAACCATACCAAAAGCGATTCCAAAAACACACTCGAGACAATTTTCGTGGTGAAATTTTGAATTTTGCAAATTTTTTTATCACTATTTTTATTTGGGGTGGGAAAACAATCACTTTTTTTTCTCAATTTTCATAGTCAAACAGAGGTTAGGATAATGAACGTCCAAGAAACATGGCCAAACAAAAATTTAAAAAAAGGTGCCGTTAAACCACTTTTCTACATTCTCCGCTTTTGTTAAGTGGGCTAATATATCATTTGATGAAGTAGTATGCGATTACTTTCTGTATATACTAAGTGTTTAAACTCTTTATCTACAATATTTATTAATTGAAACCAGAAAATACTAATAAAATGTCTATTATTATATTTCAGTAATAAAAAAATCATTGTCGCTGTTGCTAAAAATCTTTAAAAAGTGTTGATTATATAAATAATATTTATGTCAAATAACAAAAATTTTAGGTTTCTTTTCTAATATGATAAATTTTAACTAATCTTTCAAAAATTTAAGTCGTAAATACTTTGATCATTTATTGTAATCAATTTTATACTAGGGTCAAGTACTTATTGCAAAATTATATCTAACATTATTTGGAAATAACTTTTTTAAATTCATATAAGAATTTTAATTATGTTTCTCGAATTAAAAAATCAGTGAGTAATGGAAAATTTTTTACATTTCTAATTTTTAAAAGAAATAAACATAAAAATGTTTACCTTCAGCTACACCAGTTTCTTCTATGCAATTTGTATGCAACATATTAACCAATTCTTGCATTTCCTCGGAGAGTCCCTATTTAAGCAAATTTTTAATTAAAATTAGTACAATTTTCTAAAACTGTCGATTTGTTCAAAAATATAATTTCTATAACCATATACGTATCTAACATTTTAACAACAAAAAATTCCACAAGACATAATAGTTATAATTGATTACCATATTTTTGAAACTACTTGCGAGCTTTCGCTAACTTGTGTCACAAAAAAAAATTGATGTATTGTCGTTTTTTCGTTGTTGTTTGTTTTTGTTATCTATCTATCTACCTATATATATAAAAATCAATTGCTGTTCGTTAGTCACTCTAAAACTCGAGAATGGCTGGACCGATTTGGCTAATTTTGGTCTTGAAATATTCGTGAAAGTTCAGGGAAGGTTTAAACGGAAGGAGAAACATAAATAATAAGTAAAGGAAAATACTATAAACGACAATTTAATTTTCGAATACAAAATGTTCCTAGCTGTGAAACATATTTTGTCTTTTTTTTTCTTACATGTTACAAATCATCATTTCCATAGAAACCAAAATCTAATTTTGAAATTCAAAATAAAAATTCTTTATCTCTTCTCACTAGCAGTATGACGAACTGTCAACTATATAAAGTGTGCATATCGCATTGTTCAAGTATTACCGGAATCATTCTTGGTTCAGGAGGTCCATATACCTTTCATCAAGTGTATGTGTACGACAGCAAAAATTATCGGGTGAACGCGGTCCCGGGTGTACCCCAGCAAATACCAGGTAAATACCGGGTGCATATAATGTACCGGGTGCACACTAAATACCGGGAATTCGATAAGAAAGGATTTGAAATTCTTACCCTAAGGGTAGAATTGCATCCGCATGTAAACGATGTAATATCATTTATTAAAATGTGAAAAATAACACAGCAACGCGTAAACCGGGTGGGTATGCTTCAAAATATAAATTAATATCATAATTTATTCTGATTTGCCGCAGCTTCATTATTTAGTTATAGACAGTTGAGAATATCTTATTATATTTAGGAGATATTGATGTTGATTAGAAATAATTTATATAACAAAACAATGTTTACCCGGGTCAGCTATTCAAAATAGAATTTATTTATCTCTTCTTTTCTATATTAGTGGTTCTGGACTTCCTTTTACTATTTTTCATCAAGTATATGAGAACCACAGCACAATCTACACGAATTGTGTGTGCACGAGGTACCGGGTGTCCCACATCAAACACGATTGTATATATAAATATTTCGTGTCACGGGTATCCCACACCAAATAGTGGGTTACACATCAAATACATCCCATACGAAAAGATTTTCTGAAATTCTACCCCTAATGGGATGAAAAGCAGAGCCAAAGTTTGTATGGGACAACGGAATTCCTTCGTCCAATCTGCTTCAAATTTTGCATGCAATCGATGTAATATTAATTTTCACCGCAACGTGTCCGGGTGTGCTTTAAAATATATATTAATATCATTGTTTATTCTAATTTGCCTTATAGCTTTCAGTATTAAGAAATAGAGGAAAGTTGTTAAGAATATGTTATTATACTTAGAAAATGTTGAAGGTAATTCGAAATATGTGGCAAAACGACGTTTGTCGGGCCAGCTAGTTATAATATGAAGTTAATTCTAATTGTAACAAATAGACAAGTTTATTATAAGGTGACCATAATCATATCATAATGCTTATATAAATAATACTTCTGGAAATTTGTATATGGTTTAGTTATGATTAGGTACTTTAACAACTTTATATTCTACAGTAATCTGAAAGGTTTTCCGTTTTCTTTTTCAGAACCCATTAAAATTTTCGATTATCCCTATAAGCTTCAAATTGACAGATCCGTTTTTTTTATTATTGTAGTATATCATTCAATAAAAAATGTAGAACTCATTTTGTCAACCACGTGTTAAAGTCAGATTTCCGTTGTCCGACAACCTGAAAATGTGAATCATTTTGGTGTCGTCGGACGAAGGACACTCTGTTTTGTCACATATTTTTTTGTTTTTTTTTTCTTTTTTGTATTTATATTGTACTGATCTTCCTTAACAATAAAAAAATTAGTTGCCCGTCAATTTCCAACTTGTGGAGGCAATCGAAAATGCTACGAACTCTAAAAAAGAAAACGGGTCACTTTTCAAAATTTTCCTAGGCTAAACCTTGTTATATAATCTTGCGAATTGCGAATATTAGTTAGTGTTTGACAAATAAAATTTTTTTACAGAATTGAAATAAAATCATAACAATTTAGAAAGTGAGATAATCAATAAAACTACCTTAAAACAACCGACTATTGACTTCCCTTACATTGTGAAATGAATCTATAGAGTCTCAAATCTAGCAAATCTTGCTGATTTTTTGTTCACTTTTATCAAAATAATATAATATTCACCGTGTTTGGAATTAGCGGAAACATGGAGACGGCTTATATCTTCAAATGGTTCCAAATACATGGAATCTGAGTTTGCACCATCGTAGGTAGTGAGCTTAATTTTTGGCAGCCAAAAAAAAAAACGTGAAATTTTAGCAGTTTCCTTGGTTTTTCCTTGGTACTAATATGCACAAAAAAAAGCACATAAAATTCTAAGTAGAGATTTCAAAGAAAAAAAAATCGTTTAAATTTGAAAATGTTTGCAAAACAACTAATTTAGTTTTATTAGTTTTTTCGTAGGATGAATCGTTTTCAATTTATAGGAGTTGAATATAGAAGTTTGTTATTTTTTTAGCGAGGTTGAAAATAATCGGTCAAATATCAGTTTTCAAATTTGAAAAAATGAGGCTCGTCAAATGGCTGTACGCATATTATTTTTTAAGAGCTAATTTGACGAAGAATTTTATGTACTTTTTCCATTTTTCCGTAAGCTGTTTTTTTCCAATTATAGCAGTTAAAAATTAAGGTTTATCAACTTTTCAACGAAGTGGAAAAATTGAAACTTTTTGATAAAAATCAATAATTGCCAAACAGCTGAACCGATATTAACTTTTAATATCTCACTTGCTCCATATTGTTATATACTTTCATTTTTATTTTACCATTTCGTCGTTTTCAAGTTTTAATAGCAAAACCAAGAAAACGGCTAATAACGCAGTTTTTTGGATGCCAAAAATTAATCTACCACCTACGATCGTGCAAATTCAGATTCCATGTGTTTCCAAACAGAATCGCCGTTTATTTGGCGTAGGTATTATGGAAACTTATTCATTAAAGAGGATTATTATACCAATAAAATAAGCATCTAATACAATTAAATTTTGTCCCTCAGTATTTTTACACGGTTAAAAATGACAAACATAGGAAAACTCAATGGAAATAAATTCCGTTACGGAAGTTAACGAATATTTCGATAAATTATATTCTGGAAAAATAATAAAAAATAATAAAAAAAATAAAAATTGAGAAATTTTTTAAAATTGCTTTCAAAATTCCATTAGTAAGTTTCATTAAGCTCCATAGTGTAAATAGAAGGATTCATTTTTTTGATAACCAGACTATATTCATTATGATAACAAATTCAAAATGCTTCATTATTAATTATTAAATAATAATAATTTTTATTATAAATACTTCACAATAAGCTCACTGGATAATCAGAAAGTTTTAATATCAATAATATATTCGAAAACAATAATAAAACAATTACAAACCTCGACCGAAGATGACATCAGAAATAAACAATAAACACTGACACAAAATCTAACTAAACCAAATTGTAACATTTTTTTGTTTAATGTTTGTGTGACGTGAATCGCAAAATAAAAACGTAATATTCATAAATCATAAGAACATTAATTTTTTGGGTAGATATAAGTCAAATATTGAAAGATTTATTTTTAGAATTAACATATTTTTATTAGCGTCAAATATATATATGTCATTTTTCTTTTTTGTATAATAATATTTTTTATTTTTTTCATCAGATAATTATTAATTTGAATGTATAGAAATAATAATATGGTATTATATTATGTTGGAAATTAAAATTTAATTACTGTTATTTAAAAAAAATAAATAAATTATATGTTATTGTTTTTGTAAGATTTACAAGAGGCATTTGTGGAATACATACTTCCTACCTTCGTTCATAATATTCGAGATGCGTCCCATAGTGCATTGAGCTGCCAGGCTATTTGCAATGCATATAGAATTGAGTTACATAACGGTTTCTTCTCAAATACATATACGATATTTTACTTTTTGGGTTGCGAATAATGTTTTGGAAAAGCCGTACAAAATATTTATTCTAAATTTTCGTATAGCCTTCGAGTAATTGCAAATAAGCTTACTGAGCAGGTATCATTTATTTATTTTTTTCAAATTATCGCGAAAAATTTAAAGAAAATATACTTTATTTTCGTATTTCAATCTCTCTAATAGCTTAAAGAATGGATCTTCCAGTGACTTCTCGAATATTCATATTCGAGTCGAAGTTAATTTATATATATGTATTATTAAAAATTTGCGTATAAAAGTATATATAGAATGATGTTGTTCGCAATGTTATCATATTGTGATATAAAAACAAGTTAATTAGAGTGTGATAATGAAATACTTTAGAAATCTTCTCGTTTATTAGCGTGTTTTTCAATATTCAAGTGGGACACTAAAAGTGATAACTCTTTACGTAATAATATTTATATTTTCCTATTGATTTTCAAGCATAAAATAAACAAAAACTGTATTTAAATATAGATATTATGCTTTCTAGAGAGTAATCTAAATTTCAATGTATATTAAATTTGCTTAAAGTAAGAATATTTTGATTGTGCCTAAATAAAGTTTATTCTACATCTATTGGTGCGCAAGAATAACTTTAGGACCCAGAATCGAATGGGAATTTTGAGATCACAAAACCTATCAAACATAATTCTGGTACTTATTTAACCAAGATCATCTCAATAATTCTTTGAACATCAGGGTCATCTCAATAATTCCTTTCGACTCTATCTTGTCCAATGCTTTGATTGTCCATCTTCAAGTGCTAAGCTGGATCCGGATCTCTACCTTCATGCTCTAGCCATAGTAAATGTGTTCTTCCCCTTAATCTCTTCTTACCAGATACACAGTACATGGCTCTGCGCAGATATCGCTCAGCATACATCATTTGAACATGACCTATCCATCTTAGCTTTTGGATGAAAGCAATAAAATACAATAAAAACATAATACATGGTCCATACCAGGTTATGGAATAATATTTCAAACAAAAGCTGGTTTTGTTTTAAAACGAATAATTTATGTCTATCTTTTATGGTTTAACGTTGGGTAAGGACCATAATGGGTTCAATCCATAGAACCCAATGGACACCTCTCAGATCAAAAATACGCCACCAAAATTTCAGTTCGCTATTTCTTACCATTTTTGGGTTATTTATGATGGACGGGCGGAATAGATGAATTATTTAGATGATTCTAAGTAAACTAAAATTTGTTTATACTTTCAATACTTGCTCGTGTTACAAACTTTAGATTGAATTGAATTGAATTTGGTATTTAATACAGTGAGCTATGCGTCTCTAACATAATTTTTTACGTGCTTATTTTTGTCACAAAGGAAAATATCTATCGAGTTCTAAGTTCTAAGTTATTGCCCCAAAATCTAGATTGGAGTTTTTGAATATTTCATCTGTTTTTATCATTATAAAAATAAATAATTAATATATCGTTCTCGTTTTATATGGGACACACACTACAATCATTTTTTTATCCTGAGTCTTACTGAATATAATATTTAGAGTTGCTAATTTTAAATCTTGTCTGTGCAATTGAATGTTATTCAAAAAAATATATGCTCATTTATCATTGAAAATTTTTTAGCAAAAACATTTATTTAATGAATTATCTTTAATTGTTGGATTTAAAGGAAGTCTTTTGGGTAATCAATTACTCACATCATTTAAATGTATATACCTACCTAGTTAATAATAATTATTAATCTTATTAAATTATGGGTGATTTTTAATTTGGTTGGGCAGTGTTCATATAACTTTTTAGTCAGTTTTCTTTCAGAAAATGTAGTTGTTGGTTTTGTTTCGATTCTAGTCGATACCTCCTAGTCAAAAATTAAATTGCGTAAAACTTGTGTATAAGCTTGTTTTGTAAAATGTGTATAAGCTCGCCTCAAACTGGATTCTGAAAACAAATAGTCTCTAAGAAGTTCGAGTATTTATTATAAAAAAAACTCTCGGAATACTTAAATTTTACAGTTTCAAACGGTTGGATTATTTCTTTGAAAAATATACTATACTCTTGAATAGTTCTGCTTTCACGTTACTTCATTAGTAAAATCAAATATTTTAATTTTAATATTTACATTCGAAAAAAAGTTAATTTTATTATAGTTACAGTAATTAATGCTTATGTAACATAGTATATATATATATATATATATATATATATATATATATATATATAAAATAAATACACATACCATTGGAGGCAGAGAAAATACATATATTGGAGAATACATATATATATATATACATAGATATATATATATATATTGGATATATATATATATATATATATATATATATATATATATATATATATATATATATATATATATATATATATATATATATATATTATGGTATTAAAGTTAAAATTGACTTTTAAATATTATTACGAATCGTTTGTATGGGAGTACTGAAAAGTATTGTTTTCAAGGAATATTCTAAAAAAATAACAAAATCGGTTCAGCTGTTCTCGAGATTTGCGCGAAGTAAATTTTTCCACAATAAATAAATATGTATGTTAGAAGGTCCGGGAAGGCAAAACAATTGAGTAATGTTGGTCTATGATATAAAAATAAGTCGCCAAAAACGTTGTTAAGCACAAACTCGGGAACGGCGTAACCAATCCAGCAAATTTTTATTTTAAACATGCGTTGTATTTCAAGGCCAGTTTGTACCTCGACAAAAATTAAAAAAATTGTAAGATAATTGTAAAAAATACTATTTTCTTTTCGCAAAATTTGAATATTTGAATATTATTTGGTGGCTGGTGGCTTCTATTCACTTATTTAGGCATTTGAAGCCTTACTCAACCCTGATTACATCGTTTTCAGTCAAAGATGAAATGTTAGTTTTGCATGTAAAATTTATGCATATATATTGTATAGTTATGTAGTACGTTAATGTACTCAAGCTCTTCATTTTCATACGCATATTATAATTGAAAACAAATTTGTTCATATTTGAAGATTGTGCTATAAAGAGGCCAAATTGAAATTTATGAATATATATTATATAGTTTTGAAATTGCTCATAGTTAGTTTTGGAACAATTGATGACAAATTTTGTTTCACATTTGTAAATGGCTCCATATAGCTGCCATGTTAAGTTTTTTACCGATACCTCATTTATATAAATTTCTCCAGCCAATTAATAGCTACGATGGAGTAAAGAAATTCATACATACATATACACATGCTCTTCATTTAGTCTTTACATTCTAGAATTGCGTGGTATGTACCATATGACTTCATTCATTGAAAAAAATAGTAAAGTATAAAGCTATTAAAATAATTGTAGACATGCAATTAAGCATCCGTTTCATGCACCTTTATGTAAAAATTAATATCATATCTAATTTTATAATAGAGACCTCAAATTCATATCCTCGTATTTTTAATTGAAGTATGATGTATAATTTTTAATAAAAAGGAAATTGCACAAAAGACAACTAATTAAGTGGGTGGTACCAACTACTAATTTTTAATTTTTACAAATTTTTATTCATATCAATATACTATGTGCAGATAATGTGATGATCATGTCTAAGACTGTTGGGGATATGACAAGATTTCTGTTCGCACTCGAATTTTCTTACGATAAGTGTAAACTTAGGTTAATGTAAAGAAAACAAATGAATATGGTGGTACAGGGAATGTATTATTGAGATTGTTAAAAATTCTCAGTTTTTAATAGTAACTATGTCTAGTAATGGTACGTGGACTAAGTATTTTGAGTACATAGGTGAAAAAGAGAAACGTGTGTTAATCGTTACATATTTTGCTACGGAACCACAGTGCTTACTAAAGAACACATTACGATTATCAAGATACTTAAAAGATAAGCAAACTACGTCATTTTTAAGACATACAAACTTCCTTTAACAAAGACAAACAAGCTACATCATTTTTCCACACGACACTTCGTTTTAGAAATGGTATAAAAGCCAACACTAATAATTATTTGATGGTTTTGATTTAAATTTTCCATTCTTCAAACGATGTATCAAAAATTGTAACCTTGATGTAACTAGTATGTAAGATGATGTATTATAGATAAAGCTTAGGCTAGGTGCTATAGTTGTAAGCCGACTTGTATTTATATTATGATGCTAACAAAGAATTATCAAACTAAAAACTATTTGATGTATTTTATATTCATACTTTGAAAATGCTATAACAGAATGTCTCTGACATTCATACGTTTTGACATACGTTCGCCTATTGAAAATACTAGATCTAATTGTCTCTTCCATTCATTAGTTTTGATATGCGTTCGCTTATTTGATTGTCCAAGAATAGTAGATTTAATTGTTGTCTTTTATATTCATAAGTTTTGACATACGTTCGTTAGTAAATCTTATTATTGTAAAACTAAATGTATTTAAAATTTTGTAACGTTAAGTAAGTAAAGTAAGTAAAATTTTGAAACTTATACAACTTATAACTTGTACTTTATATGTATATATAAATATTAATTTTCTAGTGCAAGTGATTGTAATAAACGGCTTGGTATTATCAATCTTATCTTATTGTTACGAAATATGAACGGTTGATGTAAACGGATCCAACAATAAATTTAAATCAATAAGCACAATTGTTTATAACATTTTCAAAGAGGTATTACGAGTACTAGAATACATTCCAAACTCAGCAATTAATATGAAACTCGGAATAAGAAGTGTATATTAACACTGTTTACAAAAAGTTATACTATTATTTAAGATTATCGGGATCTACAACACAAATACCTTTGTTATATTTGAATGTGAGTTTTGCGCATAAACATTTAGCAGCAATCCAGAAAAAGCTATTGAGAGAAATAGAGGAATCCCTTAGTAAATCAGTTGCAAAAGCTACAACTGTGGGGTGCGCAATAACTGCGAATTTAAATGATATTCATACCAAGCCAAACCTAAATTTGTTTGGGAGCCTTGTTCATTATAGAGACTAAATATTTAAGTATATGCGATTGGAGTGAAAGGCATTTGGTGCCAAATTTTCATACATATGGGTCTAAACTAGGGTGTGCTATATGATAGAGCAGAGAGTATTTGATGAATGATTGTCTAAAAACTTCCGGACCTGAACCATACGACAACGATTTAAACTATTGAGTTTTAAGTGTTGTCTTCACTTCAAATGTTGTCTTCACATTTTGGGATAAAATGATGTTAAGTGAAGAAATATTTAAAAAAAATATTTATAGCAAAATACCATGATCCAAATTAACCTACGCCCCAACCCACATCGGAAAATAGATTGAAACCTATCAAAAATTTAGAGTTATTTATTTGCTAATTACTTGTCCTATTTTGGATTTTTGACCTCAAACAGTTAAGGAGAAAAGGACATTTGAAATGGGGAGGGGGGGATGTAATGATAACATTGACTTTGCTCCCACAATGCAAAATTTATTAGAAACCTATCAAAAAATTTACTGGTAGTAATGTACTCATTAGTTGGTTTATTTTGGATTTTTTTGCTCAAATCATTTAGGAGGAGATATTTGAAATAGTGGGTGGGGGTAGTATAACATTGACTTAGCGCCCTCCAATTCGAAATTTATTCGAATATTATAAAATCATAAAATAAAGAAAAATTAAACCACTTATGACTTAAATATAGAAACTCATTTGAACAAGTTTATAACTGTAAACAGTAGTTATTTCGAGTATTTTATGAATGCTAATGATTAAAAATAATTCAAGCATTGATACTCAATCATATCTCGAGTATTTTAATAATTAACCCAGCTAGTTGTTATCTTCACTTGTTATTTATGTTTTGGGCACAAAGGATTCAACTAATAATTATCCAAATATTATGAAATTTAGCATTGTCTTGGCATAAATATGGTAGGTTCCCAAAAATGTTTTTCGAAAAATGTGCCATTTTAAAATTAATTGTATACAAATACATGAGCAACTCCAGATAACTTTTGGTAAAAGCAATATCTGGAAATTATTTCTGCTACATGATCATTTTCTTGAACTTTATTCCATATAGAAGCACGAACCAAACGTTTCACTCTTTTTAAAAAGTGTCAGTGCTCTTTGTGTTCTACTTTGTCATGGATATATATATATTCTTTTTTCAATCCATTTGTGGTTATTCTATCGTAATATCGAGTCTAATAAGGTCCAGGAATGGTTACTGTGGGCCTTATTAGCCGGAGGGTAACATCTAAAAAACGAGAAAATATAAATCTAAATAAAAATTAACACATTTATCGTGTCCTACAGTTCCTTATGTCCAATATAAACAAGAAATTTATATAACAATTAAACTTGAAAAGTTGCGTTTTTATTTTATCATAAATTATAAAACGGCGCAATTATTGCCACTTCGTTGGCAAACCGCTTGCTACTGATAAGATGAAGTCACTAGCAGCTTTGAATTTGTTTCATTGTGGTTATACCGATTAAAGGCATCTATGCGTAAGGAAATTTTTTTCAAAAAGTATTCAAGTCGGAAGCTTAGAATGTGGTCCATAAGAAAATAATTAAAAATTAGAACAAATTAAGCTTTACATATTCTATTTTTTTAAATTATAAATGACGAAGTACTGCCAAATTTTATGCTAATACTTATTTCAGATATTTTATATCTTAATTGTGGAGAAAATTATGAAGGTTTTTATTTAAATTCAACACAAAATCGTCAATAGGAAGCGCTGTATACCAACATATTTTTTTATTATAGTATGGGTACATATTTTTTTTTTTTTTTTGCAGACTAATAATGACTAGAATTATAATCAAAATTGACAAAATTTTACACAAATTATTTTATAGTACATTATGAAAATTTCTTAGCTTATATTTTTCACATTTAATCAAAAATGTAAATGGAAATTTAAAATATCTTTTAAACAAATTTCTTTTAGTGTGACTAAAAATTTTAAAATAAACAAGTTAGTGAGGATTATTGTAAAGAATATAATCGGAAATTAAATTTCCGATACGTTCCGATTGAACCTTATTTAAAATTCGGATTCGGTCTTATTCATTTCCAATTCAATTTCAATAAGATTTAATCGGATTATTAGTGTAAATTTATTGTAATAAGTAAATGGATTTACAAATTAGCGTAGTTTTAAAATTTTCTTTTTGTTTGGGCAATGTTTTTGATATGGAAGAAATACGCACTGAAAAATGAACTTAATATATTTGACATTGTAGATTTTTTGCCTATGAACTAACAAATACTATGATGATTGTATTAATTTCTTCCATATCTTTATGTATTCTGATTTATACTTATTTTTTTCATTTCAACTATTTTATACAATTTTAATTAATTTAGTTCGGAATATATTTTAAAAATATTAAAACATGTTCATATATTGTTTTTAATAAAATTGATATCGCTCAGAAAACAGTTTTGACTAACCCTGTATTTTC
Source organism: Chrysopa pallens (assembly GCA_020423425.1). NCBI lineage: Eukaryota > Metazoa > Arthropoda > Insecta > Neuroptera > Chrysopidae > Chrysopa > Chrysopa pallens. The sequence continues at coordinate 39,190,854 of CM035591.1, read as the reverse complement.
ATACCTACTAAATATATATTTAAAATTAAAATTGCACAAATACTTAAAAAATTCTAATTGGTATAAAAATAAACTTAATTAATAATTGTTTCAATTATATGTCTCAAACAAATTACATGTAAGTGAACTATGAAACAGCATGTAGGTACTGAATCAATAGTACCCTTAAAAGTGTGCCTTCATGTGTGCTAAATTGAAAATCAGCCAAATCGAATTTTATTAAATCTACGTATAAATATTATAAATAATTTTTAATTCTTATGTACATATTACAATATAATTAAATAATCGAATAATCATCGATTAATTATATACCTACAAGTATGTAGAGTGTTTATTTTAAGTTAAAATATGCAACAAAATTCGAAAAATAAATTTAATTGACAAAATTATTTCAATGAAAAGCTTAATCATCTGAAAGACCCGATTGTACTTACTCTTAGGATGAAAGATTAAATAGAGGTCAACTTCATTTTTTTAAATACAACCTTATAGTCTTATTGGAAATATTTTGAAGAAAAAAATTAACTTTCTGTGTCAACAATTATTTTAGTCTTGAAAAGATTTTAAAATCTGAATTTGCAATAAAAAAATATAGGTTTCATTTGAGATAATGAAGTTAACTCTCATTTAAGCAAGAGTCCATCCGCCTAAAGTTATTACGTATGCACTTGACATTAATCAGACCTTTAAAATGATTTAATTTTTGTTTGTATCAATTTTGTCAATTATTAAAAGAATTATTAAGCCTGTACCTATACAAAAAAATTTATACAAAAATTAGTATAAATAAATATTTCAATTTATTAATAAAATTTATAATTTGTTTTTAATTTAATGCATTTAAGTTATAGTTTCTTAATAGGTATTTGGTATAGAAATTACATATTTTATTAATATTGCACAAAATTTTAAAAATAATTAATTTTTTTTTTTTAATTTAATTGTTAATACTATCAGATGTTAGTGCTAAGGAAGTTAATGCACTGCGTCGATTAGGATTTACACCTAAATTTTCCCAATTGATCCATGATAATCGGGCAGTTAAATCTGTAAAAGTAAAGATAAATATGTTTGTAAAGTGAAATAAAAATAAATACCTAAAATTAATGAATACAACTAATAAAAATTGTAAAGGACAACAATACGATTAAAAATATAACTTTTGGTAAATTCCTTAAGGATTTCTAAGACTGAGACGTATAACGTTTAAACAAACTGGCGTGCTATAATTACAGAATAAATGACAGTACAGAACAGAAAAAAAAAACAAGTTTCATAAATATCATTTTAAAGAATTTAAAAAACCAAAATATTAACATTTGATAATTTCACTGCTCTGTTGTTCATTAAGCTGTCATATCAGTTCTTGAAAAATTAACAATAAAATACGTTATATTTTACGAGATTGCATAAGATTCAGATAAGATGAACAATATATAAATTTAGCAAATTTTAAAGCTTTAATTAAACACTTTTTATGTTTGAGAGCGCTAATTTATGAAACCAATTAAAGTTAATTAAACTGTTAATTTGCATAAAATTTACTTTATTATTAAGATATGTCAATCAAATTTTAATTATCTATACATTTCGAATTGTTAGTTATCATCAACAGATAAATTTGATTGACAATTTTTTATAATAAAGTGGATTTTATACAGAATAAAAATGTGTTTAAATAAAACATTCTTTATTTCCAAAATCCGAAACTAGCATATTAGATTATCATTGAATGACATTAGCAGAACCTGGAGTGGAACTAAGTATAGACATAATATCAAATGCACCCTCATTATACGTTTAAATTTTAAAACAATTGTCTACAGATTACAGATGTAATTTTGAATTAATATGTAAGTATCTAAGTAATTTGAGTAGCATTATTAACTTTCCAATATTTTATTTATTTAAATTATCCCCGCTAAAAAAATCAAAGGATTAACCCTTATGAATATTATAAATTCCATCTGCTACTTGGTGAAATCAGTATAGTTACAATCATTTAAATTAGATTCTTATATACAGTGACAAACGGGGAATGGCCCGCTCTTTAAATGACACGCGTTAAATTTATTGTTTAACTATTAACTAAATGTGCAATTCATTCACTCATCACTGTTGGTCAATGCCGTTGCACGGAATAAGATGCACGAACAGGAAATTCATCCCGCATTCGTCATAAAAACAACTGGTTTTGAGAAATCTTTAAAACAAGACTTCACTTGTAGCACATGTAAGAATTAGCAATGCCATGTAAGAAGAGTATTTTTAATCCTGTATTGAAGTGATTTTGCATATATAAAGTTTTTAGTTTTACAAGGTAATACAACTGTCCATATGTCTAAGACAGGAAGCGTGGTATAGTGGCCTGAGTTTGCTACCTAGCCCAAACAGTCTAAATTATTCATTTCAAGATACCGATGATACGAGATACGTAGGAGCTATCTCACTCTTTATCCTGTTCATATATTTTTTTTACCCTGATCTTCAAATTAACCTTAAAATTACTATTGTTGCATCAAGGTTCCAAATTTCAGGAGTACGTCAAAAAACTCTCTAATAAGATAAGATAAGATACCTTACGAAGTCGTCGATAATTTGGTTTTGTTATTCAAAATATAAATAAATTTTCTGAATAAATTCGCCCTTAAAACACTTTTTCATTTAACATTATTACAGTTGGGACATCATTAATAATCCATTTTAAATAGAGTAGTATTTAGTCTAAAAACTTAAACTTTGTTTTTTTACGACAGAAAAAAATTACGATATAAACTTTAAACAAAATAAAAAAAAAAAAAAATTGTTTATTTGCTTTCGTTTGTTGTTTAAAGGGATCTCAGGTTAACATTGGAGTTATTATTTAAAAAAAAGTTCATATTTAATATTCATACTCATTAATATTTTCTAGTATTGAGATATTTAATATTTTACTTCTTTGTAGTAGTATTTTAATTAGCAAATATATTCTTACCACTTGTATTCCAATGAGCTTGATCTGCTTTGATTTCACCACGTAAACATTTTTCCACATATGTTAATGGATCACAATCGACACCTAATACTTCACGTAATAACGCAATATATGCAATTGCTAGCCTTAATGTATCAATTTTGCTTAGGCGTTTTTCATATGGAAACGTTGGTACGTGTACCCGTAGCTCGTCGAAAGCAGAGTTTATACTGCTAAAAATATAAAATAAACTTTATTTAATATCATAAATTATTTTAAATTAAAATGTGCTTAAATGTTAATAGATAATAGACCAAGAGTCAGTGATCAATTTTAGGTGGTCATTTGAAGAATCATGAAAGGTCACACATGTTGTAACTGGTTTCACTTGCGCTTCTCATAACAAATTTGCCAATAATGACTAAACCAAATAATTTGTTTGACTTCAGAAAAGTAATTATGAATTGTTTGTATAACTAATATAGGCAAAACAAAATACATGCCAAGTAATGTAATTGCATGAACTTGTATACGTATATAGTAGGTATCGCATGTGTTCGTATCACACCAAATTAAGAGCACAGAACTCGGACTGGTATAAACATGTTGAAGTAACCAATGGTGACTATTATCTCGGAAATTATGTACGTATTAAAATCGATTATTTAAGCGCGATAAAAGGGATAGGTCAATGCAGTAAGACATTTTGAAGTTACGATTTTCAATGTGTATATTGTATTGGGTTAAGATATAAAAGAAGTCTGGCGTGTGAAAAAATCAAAGAAAACTTCGTTTGAAACACTCAAGTGACCAGGTCACGATTTCCAGGTCAGGATCGCTTAGAGATACAAGTTAATTAATTTAAAATATTGTATATAAATAAAATAAATAACATCAAAATGCGATCGACAAAATTCACGGTCACGTTTAGTTTGAACTATGTTGATTTAAAATTAAATATATATTTAAATTTATAAACCTGTCCAAGAAAATACAATTAATTTAATCTTTAACCACCTTATAAATAAAATGCACATTTAAAATTGGTCACTGCCTCTTTGCCCATATGTTCAATATACAAATTTTTGAATTTTTTGTTCGACTGTTATTCATTTTCGAATTATAATATCTATGCAAAACTAATAAAATTCAAATTATTGGTAAATGGAAAAATTATTCACAAAGTTTTACTTTGTTTTATTTACAGTTTTTTAAACATAGACGTTTACTTGAAAATAGGTTTGGTTATGCTAGCGGCTATTTTAGCACCCGAGTATAAAAATTTAAATAATTTTCTAGATAAAATTATTAAACTACGTTCATCTATTTTTAGTAGAATTTTAGGATGTTTATTTGTTCGAAGGTATCGTATGAGAATAAACAACAGGGAAATTTGAATATAAAATAGTGAAGCCTTAAAGAATATACATGTAAGGAGCCACAGAGAGTGAAGCGACTGAAAGCAAATCATTAGGCCGTAGGAATCAAATAATTTTCTACGAAATATAATGGCTATTTCCGCTGATGGCTGATTTATTTATATAGTACAAAGTGTCTATTATTTTTTTTTACCTCCAAAGTTAGATGTAAATAGTTGAGCGCAAAAGGATTAAAAACAACAAAGTAATAGGCAAACTAATATTCTATTTATTTAGAAAAAAAAAATGTTTGCCTCATCCTGAAATTTCTTGAGAATGTGTAATATATTAAGTAAATCTTCTATCAAATAGTAAAATACAAATACATTGAATTTAACAAAGTACAACGCGAACACAAAATTCTATAACTACGGGGACAAAACTTTTCATATAAATAATTACAGTTTCTATAATGACCACGATTAAAACAGTGTAGCTTTATAATCCATAAATACATAGGATGTATATCAATAACTCTGTAACATTGAAGAATCCATTTAGACATTGGTTCTTTGCATCAAAATAGAAGAGGCTTTTACGAATCTACATAATATGACCTTTTTGTATATCACTTGTTATTATCTATACAACCTATATAAAGAGTACCATCAATGATGGATGTATTTGCATCATGACGCGGTCAAAAAAAAAAAAAAAATAGAAATATTCTAAAAAGTGTTTAAAAAAATGAAGAGATACGAATTTTTAATGGTTCAAAGAGATTTTAATTATTTTCAATTCCGATAAAGTTTCAAGTTAAAACTTGTCAAAATAAAAATTTGTATTTTTTAATTGAGAAATTTGTAAGTAGATCGGATACATGAACAATTTTTGGTACATGCGTGTATTAGTCTAGAAATAAAGGTCAACACCATTGAAATTTTCCAATATTATTTTAAACAAAGTTAGCTGGCCGATCAACTAACTAGAGCCTGTCGAAGCTAGGCACTTTTATTCCACTCGTCGAAACCTTTTTTTGTTTGTAAAAGTGTTTTTTACAAAATTGGTTCATGTGTCTCATAAAGCAAGAGGGCGCTCGAAAGCACCAACATGAGGTAACATGCATGCGAACAAAATTGGACAATCTGAGAGGTGTATGCTATAATAAAATTACGCACACCAAAAATTGTTCATGCATGAGCCATATGACCTTTACGAAAACGTAAAATTTTGTTTTCATTCATACACGGTGATATTCATATAAACAATGCAATTAAAATTAAGATATTCATAACAGAAGTTTTTAAAAAAAGTCACGATACAATGATATTTAAGGAAAATTAAGCTACATCAAATTCCAATATTATTGAACGTACAGAATTGGATACTATTTTATTTTCTTATTCGAAACATATTCATTTAAATATTAGTTTTATATTTATACAGTACAACTCTAAAGTACCCACTAATGAAAAGTTTCCCCTAAAGCGCTTTTATTTGTACGAAGTCTTCTTTTAGCGAGTACTCGCTAAATTTAATATATCAAAACACTGGATTTTTATGACAAGACTACTTTAGTCTCATTAGTTTAACGGACTTTATATGAACACTCTTAGATTGCAATTTTTAGGTGATAATTTGAAAAAAAAGGGATGTAGGAAATTAGTATATAAGCCAAAATTCTTAATTGTATTAAGTAATGATTTTAAGGTTATCGCATTTACACACAAATTGAATAAAACATTTTAAATGTTCTTAAAACGAACAAAAATCTTTAACCTTAATTATATCGATAGATGTAAGGAGGGGATCAGCGATATTTTAACGAAAGATTCAATTTTATATATTGTATGAATATACGCCTAAATAGAAGAAATATACGCTGGAATATTTGGAACATTTAGAAAAAGTTTTTCTTTCAATAAACTAAAATATTATATCTTGTGATTAAAATTCAGAAGTTAAAATTTGTATATTTTACATTTAGGGTATTTCATTACACTTTAAAAGGTATAATTTAAAAAAAGTTCCCATAGAGGTGACTTCTAGAACAAAATAAAACCATGTAATGGATGTGATTTCTAAAGCTTAAGATAGACTGAAATGAAACTTAGATTGTATACAAATGCAAGGTCAGAGCAATTAGCATTTATTCATTACTTTTTATTCAGGAAATGAAAATAATTTGTTAATGCTAGTAATAAATGAAATAATGAAGTTGAGTAATAAGAATATAAAATAAAATGAAGAATTAAAAATAACGCTGACTATAACATTTCTAATCTGAATAGTTTGCTTTTCAAATATTCCTAGAAATAAATACTATACCTACAGTTTAATCTAAAACGCGAATGACATTTTAAGTTTATGCCATTTTGACATGTAATACTGACAAATATTTTTTACTTCTTCAACATAGGTCTTACTAATATTACAATTAGGTATAAGACTAGTGGTATCTTATGTTTTATCTTGTTTGAGAATTGTAAATGACAAATAAAATGATTTTTCGAAAATATTTCACGTATCCCTCGGGTTACACCTATCAACTCCTTTATAACAATAATATTTTGTAAAAATTGTTCTACTAGTTTGTTTGAAACAAAATTTTATTCTAGTGTGATCTCAGCACAACTAATTAGCTTTATACCAATTTGAACTCCCAATAGCAGACCTCAGCATTCGTTTCCTTTCTCGTATATTGGCAGCATGGCGTTGAACACGATACGGCGATCGTCCATAATAATCCACTGTTGATGATCCACCAATTTCATGAACATCATTATTGGAATCAGCTATGTTAAAAAAAAGCTGTTATCATTATTTAAGTCGTTTTTTTGTGAGTTAATTTTTCAAGAAAACACTTAATAAATTTTGCTCTAATAAATGTCGTTTTTATAAAATGTTGTTTCCGTAAATGCATTTTTTGTTTGATATAATAAACATCAAATTATACTCAAAAGGTAAATAATGAAATATTAATGATAAAATATATTGACTCACAAAACAAAACAACAACATTTTAATATTTGTTGACACTGGAATCATGACAAACTATGAATATAGTAGCCATCGCATATATAGAGCAGAAGGAATCGGCGCACGAGTACCAAAAACTATTCCACCTCAATTTTTTTATGCGATCCTCTTCAAATTGCCCTCCTAATGATATAAATGCATGTTGCCAGGGCGCAACCCGGTGCCATATTGTTTAAACCGAAATTGTTTAAACAATTTCAAGGCATTGTGATTTTTCAACCGGACAAATTTTTTTTATATTCTTTATTGAAATACCAATAAAAAAGGTCCTATGACTTTTAACGATAAAGTTAATATTTTTAAAGATATGAATTTTTAAAGGTTCGAAAAATCTCAAATTTGGGTACTTTCAACCCATGAAAAATATATTTAAAAAAAACATAATGTCTAAGTAATATTTTTTTTTTAATTCTCTATACAATTGTTAATAATATTGTAAAAAGAGATTTTGAAAAATTTCATTGTTTATACCTTTTTTTAATTGTTAATAAGTATGCGTCGCTTACCTTTAAGTATCGCTGTCTCTCTCTGACTCATGGTTTTTTATGTATCGCTGTCTCGCTCTGACTCATTGGTTTATAGTTAAAAATATTTATTAATATTTAACAAATCATTTATTAGAGACCACTTTTTAGTCCTATAGAAATATTTATTAAGGACTAAAAAGTGGTCTCTAATAAATGATTTGTTAAATATTAATAAATATTTTTAACTATAAACCAATGAGTCAGAGCGAGACAGCGATACTTAAAAAACCATGAGTCAGAGAGAGACAGCGATACTTAAAGGTAAGCGACGCATACTTATTAACAATTAAAAAAAGGTATAAACAATGAAATTTTTCAAAATCTCTTTTTACAATATTATTAACAATTGTATAGAGAATTAAAAAAAAAATATTACTTAGACATTATGTTTTTTTTAAATATATTTTTCATGGGTTGAAAGTACCCAAATTTGAGATTTTTCGAACCTTTAAAAATTCATATCTTTAAAATTATTAACTTTATCGTTAAAAGTCATAGGACCTTTTTTATTGGTATTTCAATAAAGAATATAAAAAAAATTTGTCCGGTTGAAAAATCACAATGCCTTGAAATTGTTTAAACAATTTCGGTTTAAACAATATGGCACCGGGTTGCGCCCTGGCAACATGCATTTATATCATTAAGAGGGCAATTTGAAGAGGATCGCATAAAAAAATTGAGGTGGAATAGTTTTTGGTACTCGTGCGCCGATTCCTTCTGCTCTAATATTCTATTCTGTTCAAAATTTTTAGTACATTTTTTTAACGACTTGAAATTTTAACTAAATGGTGTTTATTTTTTTGGATAACAAACGCTATATGAAAGTCTCGAAATATTTTGAAAAATATTAAATCGTGATGTGGAGTTTGAAAATTTTTTAGTTTTATATAAATAAATAAAATATTATCTATAAAATATTAAAAAAAAAAATGAAATTATCAAAAACACATCCAATGAAACTATGTATATTCTTTTACTAGATCGTTATATTGTATGACATTGTGTGACTATGTTTAATATAATATTGAATATAAAAGGAAAGCAATATCAAATAAATTTTCCGAGACGTCTACAATTTAATATTTTTTGAATAAATTTTTATTTCTAAGAAAAATAAGCTAAATATTAAATCTGCAAAAAATAAGTCATGGAAGGATTTCAATAAAATTTTAGGTTTTATTAAGATCCAAATTAGGAGTAACTGTTTTTAATTAATAAGTACAAAATTAGGTTTTATTGATTTTCATTGATTGATTTAAAATTTTGTTAACGTTTTTTTTAGGTTTCATATAAAAAAATAAAAAATTACTTAAAATTATAAATCATTTTAAGAAACTAACTTATATGATTCAACAACAATTTTTCTGAATACGGTTAGGTATATGTAAGTATATTTACAAATAAAAATGGCCAGTACAAGAAAATGCGTTTGATCCATGTCTTAAGACCAAAAATATTAATGCCTAGAAATCCTAAATTTTAAAAACATTAGGAATTATTTAACAATCAAATAGATGATGTTGGCTAAATTTTTTTTTTTTACTTCAATTGAAACGCTTTTACTTTATGAACATGGGTAACTTTTCAAAAATAAAATTTTTTTTAAACCTTTAAAAATAAGTAATATATGAAAATTCCTAGAGGGAAATACGATATATGACGTCAACTGTTACTGTCACACATAAATTACATATTAAACATCGTTTTCACGAATAAAATTGATACATAATCTTTGATAGTTTATCAATTCTTTATTTTTGAATTAATATTAATTTAATTTTTAAGTTTTGTTATGGTATTGAGTCTAGTTTCACATTTTGATGTGAAATATAGCAAATTCAGTATCAGTCAACAATCAGTCAACAATTACCTATGAACTGCCTTTGGATGTCATTATTTTACATAACATTGAGAAAAAGTGTAAATCCATAATTACAAAATTATTGTTTTAAAAGTTATATACTTTTGGTATTAATCAGGGAGTTAAATAATTTTTTAGAATTTCATTCCGATTACTAGTAGAAAAGAATTCTTTAAAATTCTCAAATAATTTGCATGAAAAGACTGAACTGTCATAGAAGGAATACTTGTAAAACAAAAACAAACAAAATTAAATGAATTATATAATAACAAGTTACTAAAATAAAAATAAAATAGTATACACAGTTTACTGATAATAAGGACTAATATAAGGGGAAAGGATCCGAATAAAGGGGGTATTTGCCAAATACCGGACACTAAAATATTTTTCATACAAAATAAAGTTATCTACACCATGCATTTGACTTACTAATAATTTTAATGAATTTGTCTTCGTAAAAATTGCAATAGTAGTATTTACGGTTTATATATAAAAAATGTAAGTACATAGAATTAATATTATCTTTACATTTTTATTTAATTTTTATTAATTAACTGATGCAATTTATGTTTTGTTGAAAAAGCAACACAAAATTTTTGGATATTTTTTTTATTTATTTACATGTGTAAATTCCCATTATCAGATACTTGTTGTTGCCAAATATCCGATATTATGGTTATTTTTTTAAAATGAAGTTCATTTAAATTTGTTAAACACTTTAACTATTTTCATTTAAAAAAAATGTATTTTACTGAACAAAGAAAAGCATGGTATGAAAAACATAATGATATTAGATATCTTTAAATGAGTTTTCGATGTTCCTAAAAGCACTTTGGAATGCTATGTCTAAAGCATAGCAAATGGATATAAGCTCGTATTATAGGTAAACTGGAGCCTATGGCTTATGAACGTTAAATATAACAATGGCGGCTTTTCAAATGGATGTTAGAATCAATATTCCACGTCAGTTTTTCGATAAAAAAGACCTGCTCTACTTTTACAACATATTGAAACCAGAATTGAGAAAATCAGCTATAGAAGTCACATTTTCTCTAATTCCGGTTTCACTATGTTGTAAAATAGGACAGGCATTTTTAAAAAGTCGGACAACCATTTTTTCCATATTTTCAACGTTGATGACACGGGAGTTTCTACCGTTCAGTCAAAAATTACAAAGATTTGCATTAAATATCAAAAATAGATTGGCGGAATTAGTTCAGCAGAAAGGTGCAGTGTCGTAACATTTGTATTTTGTTAAATACGGCTGGATTGTATGTACGGCCGATGTTTTTAATTCGACGGGTAAACATGAAAAAGGAAATTGAAAATAGACTGCATCAGATTCCATTTTCGCAGCTCATTAATCCTGCTGCATTTTGAGATTTATCCGCAATATGGTTAAAAGTTAAGAATTAAATGAAGACTGATTTACTTTCTAGTTGATTTTTATTATTATTAAAACTATATTGGCTAATTTTCTACATACTTGATACACAAGAATCACATTTTGTATTTATTTTACTTTTATAATTTATTATATATTATCGATGAGGAGTCCACTTTATTGATCCTTGAATTTCGAATTAAATTAAAATACATAATCCTTTGTTTAATTCTAAACTTCTATTCCTTAATTCATTTGAGGTTCATATAGTATATAGAACCAAGATTCTCTAAATTAGACAACGTTTTATGTTATTTTTACCCAGTTTTCAAAAAGTATCGTATAGTCGGGTCCTTTCCCCTATTGTATACAAAATATAATATTGACGAATATGAATAAATAAGTATTTAATAATGTTAGTGATGAAATCTTCAATTTTTACTTCAATTATTTAAACTTAGATACTATTTTATTATTGCCGAACGAGGTGAAGTATAAGTTCATAATTCTAACAAGTCTTCATTCACCTCGCTATAACTTTCGAATGAGTTGTCGAATTTTAATGAAATTAGTTTAATAGTTGGAAGTTTAACCACATTCACGAAGTTTACGATACAGTTTGGTGAAATTTCATACTCTCAGAATCATCGGAAAAAATCTCAAGAAATACCAATTTTTTAAACAATAAATTGTTTAATCTTATAATAAATTTTTGGAAATCGGTTCAGCATCGGTTCAAAAATAAATTATCAAATTATATCTATTAATTATTAATAACAATAAAATGATAACTAACCTGTGCAATGGTTTGTATGTTGAGTAGTTTGCAAACTATGTAAATAAACATGTTGTATAGCATGAGTACGTGTCCGATTTGCATAAACACAAGATGGTAGATCAGATACATCTTCGTCATTTCCTTCGTATCCATTTTGATGATTTCCATAATTTAAACTAAAAACAATATAAAAATGAAATGATGTTAATTGTCAATTGCAACAAAAAATATGTAAATAAGGTATAAAAATGAAGGTGTAGGTGAACGTTGTTAATCTGAATACATGGCAGACGGTTTGCAAATGGACTCAAATGCATGAAAAATAAACATTACTACGTATTTAAAAATTTTGGCTCCGATATAAAATACATCTAGTTTTTTTTTTTTATATAATTGATATTCTCAGCTCGTAGAGTATATCGATTTGTTACGGAATTGAATATTTCTTACCCTTCCAACATAATTAAATTTTATTATGGGTTTCTAATAGACCATGACAAAAATAGTAGAGGAAAGTTAATCACACAACAGTAATCAAATAGACTTTGGTAACACTATCTTTAAAAACACCACAATTCTGTTACAAAAATCATAGTCTTAAATTTTTTCTATTGATTATATGACTATGGATTATGATTTCAGATATTAAACCGCAAAAATATTTCCGATAAAAGTGTGGTCATTTTCAAGACTTTGACTTACTTTTAAAATTTATAAAGTCTTTTAACATTTAGTGGCATTTTTAAAGGTATACTAAATCAAGGAGTATTAGTATTGACAAGAGTGGGTATGTGATTTTGATAGAGACTTTATTAGATTATTTTCTACAGGCTCTATTAATAAAGTCAATACGTAATGTAATAAATAACTTAAAAAATACTTATCCAAATGTTATGAAATTTGGTATGTACAATTTTGAATTGAATACAATGTCGAAGAGTTTTTCGCGAAAACACGTATCTAAATATACAATAAAATTTAATAGAATCCTTTTTTTCTGGGAAATTTCTTGAACATTCCTTCCGTTTTTTGTCAAGATTATGCATACCAAACTACATAACATTTGGATAATTATTTTTTCAGATATTTATGCTCAAAAATTGAAAAAAAAGTGTAGTTTACATTACAGATTGTGTTTATTATATTAGTCTAGGTGAGGAGTTTAAAACGGTGTTCAATGGACATACTAATGCTAAAAATATGTGTTATGGCTCATTCGATAGGGAATCATGTCTAGATTACTGTCCATGAAAAGTGGATTGGTACATTAAAAATTTCAAAAGTTATAAACAATTAAAGATGTTGAAAAAGTACTGCTTGGTTTTTCGCTCGTAATTCGCAAACAAATAATTTTTTTGGATTTTGAAAAAAAGATCCTTATAGAAGAGGAAATTTACTATAAATAACTTCTGATCACCGACACTGTACCTCCATTATGAATAATTTTAATTTAACGTTGAAAATTGCCGTCCGCGCGCCATTCTTAGGTTGCGCGCATGCTTTAGCAAGTCAGTAAGTTATAATAAAAAATTTTTTTCGGGTTCTTAGAGTAAATTAAAAAGTCTAAATAAATTATGATATAATCTAAACACTTCAAAGAACTAATTGGAATTTTTCATTAAATTTAATTTTCCAAAAGACTAGACAATTATTAATTAACAACATTTTACGGAATTTCTCATTAAAAATTAAAGAAAAAATTGAAATAATTGTTCTAAAATTATTTCCTTTCTTGGAGCCCTTCTAATATATATTCTGAGGGAGTATTTATTTCAATAGCAAATTTTTGTAATACAATTTGTTAAAAAATATTAATATTAGGCGCTAACTTTTTTATGGTTTCAACAACACGTATATTACATTTTATAAACATTCCAAGCTTGTTTTGCACCCAAGCATTTGATCTAATTGATTTAAACTTAAGAAATGTTTAATTGTATTTTATGATTCTAATAAGTATTTTACTCCTCGAATCTAATCCAGCTCAAGTATACAAAGTATCATGTTAATAAATTTTTTTAGGGAAAATTAATATCACTTTATATTCCGTAATTTTTTTTATAATCTCTCCAAACCAAATGTTACGTTTAAATAAAATACAATACATAATAATATTAAATTTAAATAATTATACTCAAATTGTTATTTAAATTTTTAATTGGAAACACTTACTTTAAAGGTGGTGAAGATGACGAATCCGGTACTTGAGAACGACTCATTTCGAAAATCACTTTTATATTATAATGAATACAAAAAATAAATTATCTAGTAATTAATTAACCTTATTGATTAAACAAACTGATCGCACTACACAAAAATTTGTTACTTGTTAATATACACAAATTAAATTCTTAAATAGTTTAATTTCCAACAAAATTTTCGTTTATATACTACGAAAAATGAAGGGAGGATCTACAAACAGTTGATATAGTTTAACTGTCAGATTTCTTCTTAAATAAGGATAAATGATTGGAATTCAAGCTGAAATATACATTTCTGTTTCTCTCTAACATATGCTATTAAGAGAATAACATATAAGGGTTGATAATATAATTATTGATTAGAGGGTTGTTACTAAAATGTTTCATCCACCAATGAAACATTTCATGAGGGTTATTTTCAATATGATTGGATAATGGTAAATATATCTTTTGCATTTAATAGCATGGTATATCTGTTTTTGACTTATATGAAAACATTATTTACAGGGGGTATATTTCTGCAAATGACAGTTTTTACCAAACCCCATATAATTCAAATCTCTAAACATTGTGTTCAAGTGTGTGGAAAATTATTAACGTAAGCATTTTCATTTTTATTTTTTTATACATTTTCATTTAAATGGTTATTTTTTATTGTTTTATTTTGTTTTTTATGAAATCAAATTAATAAATTTTGCTTAAATATGCGTATTAAATTGTTAAAAACTCAACTTCGATATAATGTATTATGGAATCTAATATAAATAAACTAGAGCTTACCATAAAAATGAAAGCACTAAAATTTAATGATAGAATTGAGCTCTTCTATATTCAGCATACTATCAATATATGTAGCGTCTTAATCAATTATTTTTCGAAACCTTAATATATGTGATAAAATATAGATGTTTAGCGCCAAGGAATATAATTGCACATTAATATTAATTAATTACAAGACGTTTTTAACAGAATCTGTATCTGACATCCGAAATAAGAATTTCAAAGGAAAATGACCAGCGTACAAGTAGATTGGTTTAAAATGATAAATCTCATAAAATATCTTCGACGATAACTGTCAGCCATTTGAATTTAATCTCGTAAGAGATTATTTCATCAACAATTATTTTTTCCGAGTTTATATGTGTCGAATTTAAGATTAACTTCCATCTTGTGTCCATCTGCCTGTCTGTTGGTCTTTCCGCCTATGAAACTTATTCTGCAGTACAACGAGCAATAGCTTCATAACTATTAAACGCATATTAAAAAATTTTTGGGCAATAATATTGGGGATATTCGGGATGATCACATTTTAGAAAAATATTGCCTATTAATTACCTTTCCTGGATATACAGCGCTCAAAACTTGCCTCATTTTCCTACTTAAATGCAGATATCTCGTGAACCGTTCAACCGATTTTGATGAAATTATTATGGAAAAACTTGAAAAATTTTCTCATCCCAATCGGTCAAGCCATTCCTAAATTATAGCTTTTTAAGTAAATATTTTACACTAGAGTTGAATTATTCTGGATATTGCTAGAAAAAAATTACGCTAGAGTTGAATTATTCTGGATAAAACTATTAAAAATTAAAATTAATTAATGAGAAAATTGCAGAATTAAAAATAAGTAGAACAAAATAAATCGACCCCGGACTGACGTAACGTAATGACATGCTTAGACCAACTAATAAAGTTAAGCAACAGCAGTCACTATATGTATTTGGATGAGTGACCATCTAGCATTACTGTGTACTGTTGTTGTTTAATAATAATAAAACCCCTTTGGATAATGGCTATATAGCTGAAAATAGGTAAAGCCAGAAAAAAAACAAAAAACAAAAAAAAAACAAAAAAAAAAACAAAATAAATCAATCGAGAAGTATAGATATTTCTTATTTTATTGGATAAAAACCGATCGGAAAAAGTATTTGGGCAAATATTGATTTTATTTTACGCTGAAATAAAATTTGGGGTGAAAGATTTTCTTAATAGGGTAGTAAATAAAATTAGGTATCTGGTACCTAATTTTCTATTTTATACTTCAAAATATGAAACTAGAAGAATATTATGACAAAACTAAGTACAATTAAGTACTGCGTTCCGGTTCTTTCTAAAAAAAAAGTTGTATTTGTCTTTCTGTTTTTCTTAAATCCACGTTTTATATCCACGGAGATTCAGACAAATGACGTCATTCTATTTAAGTCTAATCAAGAGATTATTTTTAAAAATTTTATAAAAACAACTTCAGTTTCCAGTTCTGAAAATCGCATCAATTGAAGAAAAAAAATTTAACAATCAAAACAAGTTTTGGCAAATGTACAAAATTATTTAGCTGACAAAGGTCTATTCAAAAGAAAATTTGAAAGACTATATATAGACCCAATCCTTCATCTTTAACAATTATTTGTAATTTGTTTTTATTCTTAAAATTAATAAAAATAATTTAATTGAAAGGATTTGGTGCATAATTTGAATTTAAGCATAAGTAATTTCTAATTTTTAGTTATTTAGCCGTCTTAATTATGCGAGTGGTTTCTGATTCCTGATCATATATATATAGATATATAGATATATAGATATATAGATATATAGATATATAGATATCTATATATATAAAGATATATAGATATATAGATATGTAGATATGTATATATATACATATATATGATATATATATTATTTATTTAGCCGTCTTAATTATGCGAGTGGTTTCTGATTCCTGATCAATATATATATATATATATATATATATATATATATATATATATATATGTATATATATACATATATATATTATTTATTTAGCCGTCTTAATTATGCGAGTGGTTTCTGATTCCTGATCATATATATATATATATATAATATATATATATATAAATATATATATATATATATATGTATATATATACATATATATATTATATATATATATATTATTTATTTAGCCGTCTTAATTATGCGAGTGGTTTCTGATTCCTGATATATAGATATATAGATATATAGATATATATATATATAAATATATAGATATATAGATATGTAGATATGTATATATATACATATATAGATATATATATATATATATATATAGATATATAGATATATAGATATATAGATATATAGATATATAGATATATAGATATATAGATATATATATATATATATATATTTGCATAAAAAAATAATTAAATGCAACTATTTAGTATTTTGAGAAAGGGTAGAAAATTTCTCTAAATTGTGATTTCATTGACTACATAGCGCAAACTGAGAATGCATGACCAATGAATTTGCCTTATGCCCGCTCTTTTTAAATATTTGAGAATTTGTTTGAACAATTTTAGAAGCATTTTAGTAAAAAATTTTTAAATAAATTTACAAACTTTTAACTAAAATGCTTCTAAAATTGTTCAAACAAATTCTCAAATATTTAAGAAGAGAGGAGAGGTCATAAGGCCAATTCATTGGTTATGCATGCTCAGTTTGCGCTATGTAGTCAATGAAATTTTATACCCTTTTGAGAAATCTCATAATTTTGAGAAATTTTCCACCCTTTCTCAAAATAATAAACAGTTGCATTAGGTATTAATTTTTGATGCAGAATAATTATCATTGATAAATTTTCAACGTTTGCTTTTCTCAGATAGAACAATACATTTTAATTTTTGAGGTCAATAGAGCTTACAATGTTTGGTTTGATAATAATAATTTGGTAACCCTCAAATTGAGTATTTAAAAAAAAAATCAAACCTGTATACATAAATAATTATTTTGTTTATTTAATCTTTTTTATTGGTATTTAATCTATTTATATATAACATTGATAATTGTAATAACCCTTAGCTGTATTTTATGTATACAATTCCCATAAAATGATGTCTCCCTTCATTATTCTACACAAGAGCTATGTATAAATTGTTCAATTATTTTGTTGATAATAATAAAAACGATGAGATTCATCATCATATGTTTTATGTAATAAATACAAATATTTAAAAAAATCATTTTATAAGAAATTACAGTTTATATAAATGTAATAAAATCAAGGATTTTATAACGCCTATGACATCTTTCGAAAAAAGTCCAATTTAGTCATTTCCATTTTCGTTCCCTATAGTTTTTGGAATACAAAAACTAAATTTGAAATTTTCAAATATAAGGGTGTTTTAAGCTGAGGCGCTCAGAATAAAATTTTATTTAGTTTGACTAACTTACTTACTTAAGTTCGGCCGAATGCACACGTTGTCTTTCGTTTATAGTTTCAAAAATAACTATCGAAATAAGGTAAGGTATTAAATGGGTGAATCCCCTCTACAACTTTCATCAAAACTATTACAAACAGCAAAATTTATATTTTGAATAGTCCGAATCCAGCCCCTGTATAAATTTATATTTTTATTTTTTATTTTAATTAATTATTCGTCTTTTTTTTAATAATTATTAATGAGAACTCTAGGATTTTTCGAATTTTTTGCCCCAATTTCTTAGATGAAATTATTTTTTATTTTTATAAATACGTATTTCGACTACAAAGTAGTCATCATCAGTATAAATTAGCTAGTTGTAATGATTCACAGAGGAGATGTTACTCGTTGCTAATTTGGTGACGGTTTGCACACCGTGGTGCTAAAATAAAAAAAAATATGAATTATGTTTTTTTACCTACTACCTTTAGTATTGTTTATAACATAAGATTAATTGTTTAAATAAAAGAATTTATAAGTGATATTTAGGTCAGGCAACAAATTCTCAAAAAAAGTACAGAGGGAATGTTTGGAGCACAATTTTTGACTTCGTAACTTTGTTTGAACAAATTAGGAGGTGCATATATCAAAAGTCCTTGTCTGTAGCCATTGAGCTGGGGAGAGTGGGTGCTTTCAAGGTCCCATTTTTGTATTTTTTGCTTAAATCTTGGAAATGGTGCATCTTAGCGAAATGACCGTACTATGCAAACTAAAGGCTGATTAAATTTGTTACAAAAGTAAAGTTTTTCGATATTTTGAATAAATAGTTCGGGGTATCCGCTTTTGAACGTTTATAATTTTGGATTTTCCTATTTTTTGTGGAAATGAAAAAATACCTCTGAAACTAAATAGAACGTTTTTCTAAACTGCAATTTTTTCAAAAAGGTTAAACCTTTAGTAATCTATTTTTAGCGCTTACTCAGATAAAATAATTTTGACATGCGATAAATTTGAACATTTGGAGAGATGCCATTGGCTAAAATACTAATTTATACGCTATAAAATTGAGTAAACGAAATGATTGTTATTTTAACTTCATTAGCTTTCGAGCTTACGACTTCAATGACTCCTTTTGAATGGTTTTTAAAATACTTTCGACATGAGTTTTCCCCAAAATTATTGTTCATTTTTATGTTATCCCACGTTAAATGTATTTCAATGAGTATTTTAATTTTACAATAACTAAATCTTCAGCGAGCACTTAAAACAAGTTACAATTTTATTATTATTGCATTTGCATAAATAAAAAACAATTTTGTATACTATTGTTTATATTATGCTTCATTTTTACTCAGATATTTTTCGATAAATTATTCATGAAAATTCGATTATCGAGATATTCATGAAAAACTCAAAACATCCCTTTTTAGAGTTTAATCGGCATTTTAAATTACGGATAACTGAATGAGTGTTCAATTTTCAAAAAAACATTAAAGGACATTTCTTGATAAAAATTAGTTATTTTATCGTTTTATGTGGCTATTTGAATGTTAAGATTTCACTCCCAGGTGGGGTGACTGGCATTTTTATATTTGCGGAAATTTTCAAATGGTAAACTTTTTAATATATGAAATTAGAAATTCAACAAAAAAAGATTCATCTTATTCAATTTAAATGTAGCTCAAATGAAAGGTATATGAGTGACAAATTCATACCATCTCCTCTTTCTTTATTAAAATTAGAAGATATTTAAATACAAAAACTTTTTTATTGAGTGCTCATTCTTGAGTGATAAAATTGCAAATTATGAAAGGTATGATGCATCAAAAGGAATGTTTTATTACCAGGTACATCGAGAGCTTATACAGAAGATGAAGGTGAAGTGTTCAAATTTTTAAACAGCCTTCTGATGACTGGTTTACATGGCTAACTTTAATAGAAGGTGGTACAGTTGTTATGCTTTTAAGGAATTTGAAATCAACAAAATGATTATTGAATGGAACGAGATTAATTGTTAAAAAATGTATGATAATAGTTTAGATTTAGAAATTATAACTGGACGAAATGTTTGGCAAGGACATTGTTACCTCGCATTGATCTATCACCATCTGATACTACAGTTCTATTATCATTTAAACGAAGATAATTTCCTTTGAAAGTTGCTTTTTGCATGGCTATTAACAAAGCGCAGGGGCAAACCATTTACCCAGTAGGAGTGTACTTACCTGAGTCAGTCTTCAGTCATGGTCAGTTATATATAGCCCTATCACGTAGAAAATGTAAAGGTGGAAACTAAACCTAGGAGTGCATACGCAGAAAATATTGTGAAAATTCCATTACTTAAGTTAGTTAAAGAGTTATACTCATCATGTAGAAATGGTATTTTTAAACTATCCAATTATTGTCAACAATTAATACTGCAGCACACGAGTCCACTAGTTGTTTTTTGAAAATATTGACTGTCATATATGTTTTACACTAATGCAAACTACAATATAAGTAAACTGTGATGATGGAGACAATTTTATCAATACAAAGTATAATAAAACTGTATATCCTCTGGATAATAATTAAAATGTTTGTATTTCTGGTCGAATTAAATACATGTGTATACGTGTATAATATGTGAGCATATACATACATAATACATACTATATTGTTTGTTTGTATTTTAGCAACTTGTTCTCACCCTGAGGCTCGTGTACATATTTTACAGCAGGATTCTACAATTGTTATGCAAACAGTTAAATAAAAAGGATTTTAATATTTTTATTGAACGGAATTATATTTTAAATACGTGATCGTATGGGAAATTAAATATTTTAAATTTTTTTAATCATTTCGTTTTATCAATGATTGTATTTATGCAATAAGAATATCTATAAAAAATATAACAATTAATTCGTAACTACTGACATAAACGATTTTAAATTTTAAACGAAGAGCATTTGTGTGCAGACAAATGAGGCTAAAACAACTAACAGTGTTATTTGTTTAAATTTTTGATATATTATCAATTTTTGAGCGGTTTATAACTACTAAAAAAAGTAGCCTATGTGTCATAAAATGTTATATAAATAATATGATATAAGTAATATTTCCAGCAAAAGTTGTTTGTATTTAAGAAAAATCAGGTTTTGTTTTCATATTTTACATTTTTCTCTTATTTTCGCAAATGTTCAGTTAGCTATCACTTTTCGTTTTTGAATTATCTTAATCTGCCGAGCTGACCAACGTATATGTTACGGTAAAAGTAAATATCCTCGTTTGGGTAATGTGCATTCAACTAACATTTATAATTTCAAAGAAGGGAAATGTACATTGTATTCACGATGACCATGTCGTTTTGGTAAATGTGAGCATACAAAATACGAAAGTTGTAAAAATGTTGGAAAATTATGTAATTCCAAGTGCCACAATATAGCAATTCTTGCTCAAATAAATAAAACTTTTTTCATTATAAAAATTTCTATATGTTCTTTTATAGTTTTATAAAATTTAACTGTTATAATAAAGAAAAGTATGTTATTATTATTATTTGTTTGATTTCCATTTAGGACGAAAATTGTATTTTTGAATATTGGAATCATAACCTACAACATATTATATAATATGCGAAGAAAAGTATGTTTTGTTTGTCAAATAATTTTCGTTATTAAAGCCTTTTGTATTATGTCTAATTGAATAAATATTTTTTTACTGCAACAACATTTTTAATTGATTTGTATTCCAACTTTTCTTAAAACATGAAGGTAAGAGTGTACATTTAGGAAAACGTGAAGGCAAGAGTACACATTTGCCGGGAAATGTACATATACATTATATTCAGTTCAAATATACCTAATTTCTTGGAAAATGTACACATTTTACGGTAAAATTGTACATTTACCAAGAGTGTACATTTACCGTAACAAATATACACAGACGTAGAGATAGACAAAATGAACTACTTTAGTGTTTTTCTATGAGAATCCATACAATTATTTTGTACGTTCGTTGAATTTTTACTCGTGTTACATATTTTTAGCTAAATCTAATATTTTATTAAAGAGAGCTCTAGCTTTACTTTGTGGAAATCTATTTTTAGGCGAAGAAGCTTTAAAATCTATTTTGTATAATTCCACTTATTATTAACCATTAATAAAGTACTTAAAACTTAAATATTCTCATGACATGTTTCGGTCTATGCGACTATTTTCAAACAGTGAAGATTTTAAGGGGTTAGGTTAGTCAAGAGCGTGAAAAAATGCCATTTTTAACACGCTTTTATTAGCTTCACTCGTATGTTTGTTTGTTTGTCTGTAGGTAACTCTCTGAAGTTGGCTGCAGAACGCATCTGAACGGATCCTTTGCATGAGAGTAATAAAGATAGAGCGTGTTTTTTTAGTTTTTTTAAACTATTTTATTTTATAATTTTTTTTTACTAGTAATTAAGTTTATTTCACATAAGTAAATACATAGTATCATTTCATCATACTTTAACATTACTTCACTAAAATTTCAAAAAAAATTTTATTTATTTTACAAGTCATGGCGGTCTAAGTTGAACTAGGTTTTAATACTGGGTACTTGCGGTGACCATCACAGCTCCTTGGAGATTCAATTAAAATCAATGAAACAAAAAAAAATTACTTTTATGGATAGATAATCTTGTGCCTGAACTTTTTTGTTTCAAAATTAACAAAAATTAACAAAATGGCGGCCTCAGGGAATTTTTTTCTGATTTTCGGGAAAAACCAACAATTAATTGTTTATAAAAAATCGAAGTTTTTAAAAAAAAATCCTTCAGGTATCAGGCACTAGCTTTTTATGTTTTCTAAAAGCTGTATAAGTTTCATTCAAATCTACAGAGCGGTTTTCGAGTTACAGTTGTCATCAGTTCAAAAAACATAGTTTTGAGAAAAACGCGTTAGTAATAACTTGTTCTTTTACGAAAATTCTCGACCTGTTTACGTAAAATTTTCTATATTCAATTTTATTGTATACATATATACTCAACTCAAATTGAATATAGAAAATTTTACGACCATCGATTCATATATATATATATATATATATATATATATATATATATATATATATATATATATATATATATATATATATATATATATATATATATATATATATATATATTTTGAAATCGTGAATAAGCAAAATATACTTTTATAAATTCATATTTCTACGAGCTACTTTTGATAGAAACAGTCGAGAAAAAAAGTCATAGAAAAAGCCGTATTACTACTTTTTGTTACATATTTTTTAGCTTTGTTTAATTAAAATCAGCAAAAGTGTTTGAAACTTTTAATTAAATGTTTTTTGGAAAAATAACCAATAATTGTTTATTTTAGAAGCTATCGCATGTGTATAGTTTTTTGGTGGCCACTAGCTTATTGTACAAAGAAGATCATTCAATTAAAATTTTAAAAATTATTTCATCCAACACGCAAAAAATGAAATGTAATGTTTACAAATTTAAAATTTACAAAAAATATGAAAAAATTTTTGTCAAAATATTAGAGAAGTAAAATTTGTTTTTGTAATAACAAAAAATAAATTGGTCTATGAAAATTTTTCATATCTACCTTTTCTAAAAATCTCTAAATACGTTTATCCAAAAGGAATTTCCATTGTATGTAAACGAGTAGATGAATTGAAATTAATGAAATTATGATAGAGGCGCTGGGCACAAGTAGTAACAAATAGATATATTTAATGATTATTAAAATAAATTGTAAAATTAATGTAGATGGATTTATGACGAGTTCTGGATTGTTGTCGACTTATGATGGAACTTGTATAAAAGAAAATCTCTAAAATTGAATCTGAAAATATAAATTAAAAATTTGTCAAATCATTTATCAACACCTAATAATTTTATTGTTCCTGACATATACAGAACAATATGTTTGAACATATAAATTTACCGCCAAGAAAGCAAACACACCCAACTTAACAATAAGCATATACATTAGTAAGGGTGTGTCTTTAAATGCTGTGTACTGTATAGGAAGAACAACTTAAAAATATATATCCTTTTGTCCACACATATAGCATACAGTTTGATCCTGGCCTGGATATACACGTGGTATGTCGTGTGTCAATCGTATGTATAGACACGTGACCACAGGAACCACTGCTAGTGTTTACAATATTGTATTTGATAGCCGCAAGCGGCATAATTTTTTGTATGTCGATGATGATTCTTTCTATGCTTTTGTTAAGTGGCTGTGTTTATGTTTATTTAACCCCTCAAAAATAAATACTATTAATTTTCAAGTACTCTATATTTATGTATATTTGGGATCATAGTAATTTTATGCTACTATACTTACGTTTCAGAATTTATTTTTATACTGATTTTTATCTTAAAAATGATAACATACCAATTTCAATTGAATAAATAATGATATATAATTTTTTCAAGTATCAATACAATTTTGTGAGAGGTATGAAAGATATCAAAAGTTATCAGAAAACTACAAACAATATAAATAAGTGAAAATAACAACCAACAGTGTTTAAATTGTTTAAATACTCGACATACGGATCAGTCTCAATGTTCCATCTATTATTATTAACCATTGTCATTAATAAAGTGATGTGCAGTCTATACTTATTTCGAGTATGTTATTATAATTACAATAATTATACTGTGTGAATTACCTGAAATTTTGTAGAATCTGAACAAAAAAATGTTTCCACCTTATTTTTTTTTTTTTAAATCAACAATTTTGTATTTGAACTTTTTTTTATCTCTTATGGATTAAATGATGGGTTATAGATCTATGATTAAGTTAACCGGTTTCGTTCATTCAAAAGGTTAAAGTCACTTTTTTATATCTAGAATACGCAACTAAAATTTCTGCTGCCTATCTGTTCGTTATTCTCATGTCGCACTGATGAACAGACATATGAAAAAGGACTAATTTTGTGATTAAATGAACAATCATACTAAACTTTTGTAAGTGCATATAATATTATCTAGAGTTACAAAATTTCGACAAAGTTTAATATACATTCATGTATTTCATGTATGGTATAAAAGATCGCAGCAAATAGTTTTAATTCTTTAAGGAAGTACGAGCGCCAGGCGGTGTGGGGATAGGTATCGACTCTAGTGCGGAAAGGGGAACGCAGTAACCATATGATTTTTTTCAATATATAGATATACATTTAACATTGGCTAGTGGCGGCATTTATTTTTCTTTTAATTAATACACTTTAATTAGTCGGGCAAGTGTAAATGTTTTTGAATTAAATTTATCACTAATATATTTACTTTCATCCTTAAGTTTTTTGAAAATATTCACCGACAGTTTTACGAGAAAAATACAGAAATGTATCAATGTTTGAAGGTTACCCCATAAGACCAATGTTAAATTGCTCAACTTTAAAGTTAATTATTTATTTAAATGATCGGGCAATCTCCTTCAAATTTTTGGAATTTGTTTAGACATATTTAAACTTTGTATTAAAAAAAAATCAAGCCTTTTATCAAAAGTTGCCTTGGTGCTCGTACTTCCTTAAATCCTCGGTATATGGAATATACATATATTGATAGTAATCAAAACACACATGAAATAGGAAACAATTTCAAGTATAAGTTGTATTGAATTGGCAAATCTTAACAGTTTATAAAAAAATGTTTAAAAAACTTTTCTTTCTGTTAAAGTATACCTACAAAAAAAAAGTTTCTGCTAAAGTGTAATGTAAACTAACTAAATATTTTTGTATTTGCGCTTTTACTGCTTCGTATTCTGCTTTATCTGCTTATGATTTTTCACGCTCATAAGAAACACGCTCACAAAATTTTACCAAGCTATAACTTTTATAGCTTGGTAAAATTTTATACCGGATATGTATCAGAATAAGGGATTGACTGACATATCAACTCTGAGCCGAAACCGCTTTGTCTAGAACAAAGTTCATTTCGTTATTCGTAAATTAGCCCATTTCCGCCAGTCTGCTCTCCTTGAAGATGAAATGAAAAGATAGATAGCTTGGTAAAATATTGTTAGCGTCTTTTTAAAAGGCGTTTCAGACAAGCAGATTCGACTCGGAGTTGATTTGTCAATAAGACCCTTATTCCGTTCTAGACAAAGTGGTTTCGGCATTGAGTTTATATATCAGTCAATCCCTTATTCTGATACATATCCGGTTGGCCTAATAGCTTGAAAATTTTGTTTGACAGTTTTTTTAACGACTTAAGTGAGTACAAGAAGGGAATTTTAGAAATTCATCAATTAAAAGGGTAAGCACAGATTTTCAAATTTTAATATATTGTTCCATGTATTGCCCCAAACGCTAAATCAAAAAGCGTCTTAAAATTTATCCCAGGATATTTATTTATAACGTAGGAGATTTCAAAGAAAATATTAAATTTTGATCCTGTTTTAATATAGATGGTGACTGTGTAAGGATTTCCAAAAGAAAAAAGTGTGGGATCAAATTTTACTGTATTCATTAAAATTTACCAAGGTACAGCCGATGAGTCCGAAAGATGTTTTAGCACGTTATAACCCATTGCATTATAATATGTTATAACCCAAATGAAATTCAATCCCTAAAGGAGTGAAAACGATGTTTAAATTTTGTAATGTTAATCTTTTATTAAGTTTTTATCATTTCTAGTTATACTTCACAAAGATTGAACAGAAGAACAGTTTGTAATATATAAACATTTGTATATAATTTATAAAAGTGGAGATCCCCACTGTTAAAAGTTTAAAAACAATAATGTATAACACAACCAATCTGTTTATTAACACAAGCATCGTATGTTTATTAATGTAAATATTTTTATGTATGTATATATAAGAATTGTAATAATCTATATAGGTAGGTAAATTATTTTAACATAGTTTTGCGTATACCAAGAGATGAAAAATTCGATCTGTATATTCCACCCAACCGAATACTTATTCACAGTACTCAGTTTTATTATTCTTGATTTTTGTTTACTTATTCTCAATTTAGATGTCTATTAAAAATCAAACTTCAAAAAATATTTTTCATTAACACCATATAGATACATTAAAATTGCAGGAACATCACTTTCTTGGTAAAGCCATTTGCTTTTATTATTATTGTATTGATTTTATTTTTTACATATAAATTACATTCCATGATTATGCGCAAACAACATATTATTATAACGTTTTGAATTGTATAAAGATAGCTTGTATGTACCGTATAGTTTCAAATGATTATTCGCTAGGTTCATTAAACAATTTTTCTTCCAGCGGATTCAATTTAAAAACTTATAACAATTTTAAGAATATATTTATCGGGGATTGTACCAAATTAACTGAAGCAGCTAGACCGATAGGCAGCTGTTTTTGGGGTCCCTTTTGTGGTCCCATTATTTCGATTAATTTAGCTCAAATTTAGTTTATCAAGTCAATATGATAATTTTTAAATTTTTCGGTAATTTAGCTTAAATTTAGTTTATTCAACCAAAAACGTACAGTTTTATCTAAAAACAAAAGTTCTAATTTCTTCGAAATTATCCTTATGGTTTATCAATGAAGAAAAGCGAAATTAAAATTTTGGTTTGAGGATGTTTGAAAATTAAGAAAATTCCCATTAAAATCAAATTTTAATGTATCGTCAATGTATCGTTAAATGTTTTATTGTATTATATTGAAAATTAAAAGGTTAAGTACAAATTAAAATGTTCTTTGTATGCGTCGAATTAAAACATTATTTTAAACTTTAACTTTTATTACTACAGAATGAACCAAAAGTTAACATAGAATTAAAAAATAAATAAATTTTTTATTTTTTTATTTAGGTATCCTTTCATTATAAATACCAGGTTAACCATAATGTGTTCAGTTTTACCTACCAGTAACTCTTATGTATCTTTATATTATTCCTATAATTTTTTTATCTAAAAGTATTGAAATGTTGATATATTTGTAGATTTATCGAACCTAATGATTTTCTTTTTATACAATCCGTGTCATTTAAAGTAATTTTATTTCTAAGCAATTACTTATATCCCTAGACACTTTAAATCATTTTCCTGCAAAGTTACAGGAGTTATTCTATAAAAAAAAAATATCTATAATTTAAGTCCAGGGGAGATGGTCGTATGGCAGAGATGATCAGTCCAATTATTTTCGAAACCAATAGTAAGATTGTAATATTTTATTCTTAGTTCACTTCTATTGACGTAGGCTACTAGCAGCACGTGCAAAGTAATATTGAAATTAAATCAAAATGTAAGTAAAAATTGGTTGATGGGTTTTTTAAAGCTTTTTTATGTGTACACATCTAGTTTCACGGTGATAAAATTTGAATAGAAATTCTTACTTATATGTTTTATCTTGATTGGTATTGTATGATATTGTTAGACGTGTTGTTGTTCTAACCTCAAAATTGTGATCAAAACCTAATCATGCATTGTTATATCCAGGTGGCCATTTCTGCCGTCTGATTAAGGAGAGATGGTCACTTTAGGCCTGGAAAAGATGAACACAATATTCTTTTTTAAGCAGATAAATATAAATAACCCACAATCCAACATTATGCCAAAGCTCAGTAACAGTTTCATTTTAATCCGAGACCACGGCTACTATAGATCTAATACCTTATACAGTCAAATAGAATGTAGGTGTGACTATAACAAATAGTATTTAGATATGTATGCCTAAAAAAGACAAATAAAAAAGAAAATAATAAACTAAGTATGATAAATATAACTTGGCCATCTCCCCCAGACACATCGGGAGAGATTGCTAGTCGAGATATATAGAAAAGTTTTTTTTATAATTCTTTTCATCTTAGATTTTCTTGATTACTTTAGGCTATTTTATAGTTAAATGATAAAATATTGGTTTAATACAGATATTTTGGAAAAAAAAAACTACTAGTCTGTTAAAAACTATGGTCATCTCCCCCGAACTTACCCTATATACGCATTTTTATGTTTTACCAGGAAATTAATTGGTGAATTTTTTTTAACTTTTCAATGAAGTAAATATAACGTAATAATAATTGATTATGATCTCAAAAACTTCAATCTCTATTTCTTTAAAACTTTAACCATTCGAGAAATGGAAAATCAGACCACAATATTACATTCTTTTTTATAGTTTGTATTTACATGTTTTAATAACCAGCCAATTTTAAAATAAGCTTTAAAATATTTTTTATTTATAAAATGTTAACAAAGCGATAAATTTTAATAGGATTTTAGTAAGTTTATTCCCACGATTAGCACAATACGCATATACCTAATTATCATTCATATATGAATAATAATAGTGCCGATACTTTTCTTCATACAAGGGGCAGTTCTAGTTTAACATACCTATATTAAATATATGTCAATGCAACAACAAGTAAAAGTGGTTACAATTGTTAATAATATTTCATCACATTCGAAATACACACCCCTTGTTAACATAACAATCTAGATAGATGTTTAACGTTTCAAAATACATGCCACTTCGTTTAACCATTTATTTTATTTGTATTGTATACAACAGTTACACTGCTTGTATTGATTGTATTGTTGAGACTCAATCAAAAATTAAATTTTTTAACATTGTTTCTATTCTTTTGCATTCATTATTAATCGAATCAATGAAAAATTTCAAAACAAAGCTTCGAAATAATTTCTTTTTATTATAAATAATGACATCATTTTGACATAAACAATACAATCCATTAGTAAAAACCTATATTATGCCAATTTTAGCTTTCATCACTACATAGCTTCTATAAGCTATTGTGTGCTTAGAAATTGTAGCCATTTGTCAGAATATATGTAAAATGTCATTAGCCGCAGCTTTGAAGGAGAATTTGGACGTTACTAAGAGGTTATACGCAATTAGGACGCCGAAAAAAAGAGGGTTTTTTTATTTTTGAAGAAAAGGTTATATTTTATAAAAATAAATTTAATGGAAATATCTAAGTTAATAATGGCACTAATGATTTTTTTAAATAATAATTTAGTGTGCTCCAGCAGACGATCTTCTGAAGGACTTCCAAAAAAAATGTGTTCAGCGGTTATTTCTCCGGTATATTTCATCTGAAATCAAAAAACCAAAAAGATTCTATTAGTAGATAGATATCGCTAGGTATTGATCAAAGTAATAATCAAAATATTCATACTGTAAAAATCTTGTTTACCGACTTGGAAATCATAACTATTAGAAAAATGCATTTAAAAGTCGTAAGGCGTCTTTACACATACACGTATGTCTTGGATCAATTTTTTGAGAATTCAAACTGCGTACAGCCTCAGGGCAACAAATGCACATAAACAAACGTATTTTTAAGAACGAAGAATATTCTAATTAACGTGGAATAATTTCGGTAAAGGTACGTTGGGTCGCATAATTACTCGTATAATAAAATATGTTTATCTATTTATAGGAATCAAATTTACAATAAAGAATAGTAGAAAATAAATTTTATTGAGATATATTTTAGGTAAAAAATATTTTAAAGAGATAAGCTCTCATTTATTACAAATTCTAACTTTATAAATTTTTTTTAGTTTAGGCTAATACATGTATTAGGTTTCGAAGTTTTACCAAAATGATGTACACATTACCCAATATGACAACATTTATTATTATTTTTAATATAAAATTCTCAGCAAATTTTTTACAAGCTTTTATTTAGTTTCTCCCGTTTCGATGTTTTTGTGTAATCCAATGTTGCAAATTAAATTTGACGCACTTCCTGTTTTCCAATTAAGCTGAAGTTGTGCATAAATATTTAAATCGGATGTGAATACAATATTACGACAAAATATAAAACAGAAATAATATGGTAACTCTGAAAAACTTGTTTTTTCTTCATTTCATTGCGCTTCCACCATTTGATGTAAAATACATCTTTTAAACTAAAAATCTAAGAAATAAACTTTTTTAATAGTTCTTTTACCTCTTAATACTATAAAAGCTTGTATTTCAAAAAAAAATTTTACTTAAAAACTTGTTTCTTATAAGTTTTCATGTGAATGTGTATTACTTAAAAAAAATTCATTTTTGTTCCTTTAATGTTTTCCAGTATTATATATCTCTTATTTAGAAGAATTAAGAGATAACTCTTTGAAACTTTTATGCTAGTTAGTTAATAACAGTTAATAATAGGGCTGATTACATTCGATATAAAATGATTTATATTAGAGGCTCATTCATTGTATAATTTTATTTATATTATAGAGTTTCTCACAGAGAAAAAATATCGCAAAATATAAATGCTTGCATATTTCGTGAAATGCACAATATAATAAGTTTAAAAATAGTTTGATTTTCTTTATGAATTGACAATATATAACAATTGTGTTTGTATTGTGGCTTTATAATTAGAGCCACTCAATTAATTTTGTATAGGAAACATTGTATCTATTATGTCATGGATTCATTTATGTGATTATTATATGGGGTTCAATTGATTTAGAAGTGTGCGAAACGATTTAATGTTTTTGAAAATTGATTTGTCACATTCGATAAAAATATTATAAATAATACAAACTTTATATATTATGTTTGATATTTGACAAGTAATATAATGATAATAAAATTAATTTAAATAAATTTATAATTGAAACCCTTTCTATATAAAAAGAATTAAAAATCCCATCAAAATATCATTTTATAAATTATTAAAAAAAAAAAAAAAAGTAAGGTACTAAAAATAGAAAAGTATCTTCTGCTAAGATAAAATAAAAGTTTAAATTAAATGCAAATCAAATTTAATTCGCCATAATTCGCCTTATTTCTGTAGCTATGATTCGTTTAATTTTAAAATCCGATATTTTTTACCTAAAAAATAAGTTAAAGTTCGTGAATGAGTAAAATCGGTCAATTGAGTTTAATGTATCCTGGACCGAACTAATAAACTATACAAGACTAGTTTAAATAAAAAAGAAATTTGTACTTTAATTTGAAACATTTTTTGGTAAACTATTTAAAATCGCTACAACTTTTACTCAAATAAAAAAGCATTAAATACAAATACCCAGAAGTAGTATAAATATAGATAGAAAATATACAGATACATTAACAGTAGAAAAACATTTTATGAAACAAATTTTTTATTTAAATGCTCTTAAAGTAAGAAAATAAACTTTAAATTTAATCAAACCCATCAATTTATTACATAGCACAATTAATATGATATAAATAATTATATTTAAATGCTCTGAAAAAAAAACCATTAAATAAAATCAAGTCCATCATTACATTAAAGGTATTATTATTTTATATGATATAAAAGATTTTCGCGGGATTTTCCTGGATAGATAAACAAGAAAACAATATGTAACTTTATCGTGACATAAAAATCCCGCGGCAGGCTTTTATATCATATAAATTGTGTAATTAATTGTTGAGTTTGATTTAATTTAATGTTAATTTTTTTCTTTTTAGAGCATTTAAATAAAAGCTTGTTTATAATACTGATTTTTACAATTTATTAGTTATTTTTCGTTTTATTCTCAGCAAACCCTTTAAGTTTATAACCGTACTTATCATAAGAGTGCATACAAATGTTGGTATGCTTACAGCCTTTCTCCATACGACGCTACTGATATAGAAAAAAGTGTTGATATTTTGCTTTCCACAAAAAGAGAAGTCTTAATTGAAAATAATTTTTCAACTGCATGTTCCTAGTTTCGATAGGTAAAAAGTTGGTATATTAGAACTTTTTTTGAGGGGTGGCATTATAATGTTATCGGAACTGAACCAGTGGTTCGAATTCTGTTTGCAGATTTGATCCTACTCATAACAGTTATGCATAGCAATTTATGTAAAAGTTTGTAAAAAAAGATACTTCGACTGGTTACTTTTATGTTTCTATAGATTTTTTGAAAATAATCAAAATCATTACACGTGTGAGATAATTTTGATGTTATCTTAAAGAAATCAATATTTAAAAAAATCAAATTTTTAAAAATATTTTTGTGGTTTATATGGTTAATATCTTATGGAATATTTTCAAGTCTCACTAATGACTAGCTAGTTAAACATTTTATTAGTTATCAAGTGCCATTTAAGAAAATTAGAGTTCGAATACACCGACAATTATGATCAAGATGCCATTTGATTCAAAATAATATCTAGAAGCTTTAGAAAAAAATTTAGGATTTATTTTGAAATACAAATGAACAATAAAAAAAATCAATGAACATTTTTAATTCCTATTTCATCAAAGAAACAAAAAATTCCAGTTTCAAAATATTTATTGCTTATAATTGTTTAAAAAGTTTCAGTTGAAACAATATGGCACTGAGTTTCCCCTTGACAACATACATATCATCAGTAGGACAATTTAAAGAGTAAGAGGGGGGGGGTTGTAACGCAAAGCGGCGGAGCGTAGATATAATAATCGCGATGTTCTCAAAATATGAAAAGAGATACTTTACCAGATCGTTCGAATAACTATATATAGTTAATAGGGAATCAATATTATATATTATTGTGTTCCGAAACATGAATGTGGGTGAGAGCAAGCAATATTGATGATACCATACCTAGTTGTCCAAACACAACGTCTTGTATCGAAGTCAGTGTTGCCGATGGCTCAAGTTAAAATTACCCACTCCATAAAGTCCCATTACCCGTTTTTACCCGGCACACTGAAAGGTAGTGTTACCAACTGCTAAAAGCGCGGTAAATTTAAAACTAAATATTAAATCTTGAAGTATTTAAAATAAAAAGTACACAATAAGTAATTATTAATAAAATTTATTAAATTATTATTTTTTTAATAAATTTTTAAAACATAACATTTTTAAGTATTTAGTAAATATTTAAGCCATACAAATTAAAGCCATACAAACTGTGTAAAATATCGTTCTATTTAAGATAAAAGTTGATTGGCCAATTGATTTTGTGAAACACTCTTTATGTTCCGGTAATGCGCAAGTTCAAGTTATGAGAGCAAGCGGGAAAATGTGAATTTAAATTATACATAAAGAATATTTATTCAACGTTTTAACAAAATGTAATTTTAATAAAAAAACCATTAACCGACTTTACCCGTCTGAGTCCAATTACCCATCATTTACCCATTCAACGTCGAATTACCCGAAAAATGAGTAATTACCCGGACATTGGCAACACTGATCGAAGTACAAACTACAAAATCCCCACTCTCAATTGAATAAAAACAAACCTAACGGTACACCAAAATCGTAGAGCTAGATTTAGTGAATGTGTGTGCATTGTATGTACAGACAATTAAATATGGTGTCATCAATAGGATATATTTATAACATATGTTAAATATCATATTTGATGGCATCATACTAGATGCCCCCACAACATTCAAGTTTCGAAACACGATAATATTTAACATTAACTTCCTATTATACTCTTACAAACGGTCCGGTAGTCCGGTAATTAAAATATAAAATACCTAATTTTCTCCCCTCCACGCCTGTCACCATATTGATAAAACAAACAAAAATCGGCACTTTCTTCAGATTTTTGATAATAACTATATTTTCCGAGGTTTCCGAGATGTATTTTTTAAAAATATAAATAAAATCGCATTTTCCAGAAATTTTATAAACACTGTAGTACATTTATGATCTATTCTAGGAAAACCAAAATAAAATTTGTAAGGAATTTAATTAACCAAAAATGCATATACATTTTTTAATCAACCCTATGATGGTGGGGGGGGTAAACCTAAAAATTAAAACAACTGTACCTATATTGTTTTTTTGGCTATTATATTTAGAACACATATTTAATCAAGTGAATACTCAGCATATGACAGACTTTGATTGACCTTTTTTTAAATATTATCATTCATAAAATACTATAAATATCCAATCTACACAGTTATAAATACCTATGTAATATAATATATATTGAAGTTATATTTGTGCTTATTTAATAAATTTGAGCTTTAATTTTGGTGAATCTAAACATTAAAGTACGTCAATCATTAATACTCAGCCATATGTCGAATATCCAAACAATTAACTCTTTTAGTTGTTATCTCCACACGTTATACAGACCCATAGATAAAATAAACACTAAATTCATCTACTTATATACCATTGTTTTAATTTTTATGCCTACCCCTTTTCGCAGGATTGGTTAAAAACTGTACGTGTATTTTGTATGTAATTAAATTCCCTACAAATTTTATTTTTGTAATTGTTGTCCTAGAAAATACAATAATTGATCTACAGCGTTTTAACGTAGAAGTTTAACAAATTTCCAGAAAATACGATTTTTTTTCATGTAGAATATTTTCAAAAGATTCATTGGTACCTTTGTATAATGTTCTGTTTAAATATTCCGTCACTTGAAAGATGCTTTATAATTAGAAAATGGAACTTACCATTATTTGTGATAGTTTACTAAAAGTCTAGAGTCTATTGGAAAAAATTTCGTTCGATTTGCCTTCAATCCCAATTATACATTCTTGAAAACTATTTCAAAAAACACATCCTTTGCAGGATTATACCCATTAGTTTGCCCTCAGAGTAAACTAGACGAACGTTTAAAGCATCGAATTTACATGTCATTAATAAAAATGAATGACTTTACATGTCATGTATTCGCCAAGTACTCACGTACACAGTCTCCATCTGGACTAATGTTGCATCGTCGCTAAATTAAAAACTGCAGCAATTTTAAAACCAAAGCCATCCAATAATCTCGAAAAAACTCATAAAATTTCCACCTGCACGTATACACCGAGTGACTGGACACCCGACCATTCACAACTTTATCCTATAACAGCCACAAAATCCCAGAAATCAACAAACTATGTCAAAATCGCACACATGCACTACTTTTCAGGAGAAAATTTCCCATGACTGACGATGTCGGTTGCGCCAGATTTCCGTGTAATCGTAATTGTATATATTTTCTTCGTAGTTGTTAAGATATTTATTTAATTTGGTTATAGGTATGGTTTATCCAATCAATTAGGTTAAGTTTTTGATGTCAATGGTTTTTTAGTATTGAACTTTTTCATTTTTTAAAAGATATAATGAAATATTGTAAATCTCGATGTAAATAGTATATAAGATACCGGATTATAAGTATAATATTAAAGCTTAGGCTAGAATTTCTAAATATAAATGGAAATATAATTTGATGATAAATAAATACTTATTAGTTTGAAAAAATGCTGATCTTAAATTTATTATTATTATATATTAAGTTTATTCAGAGGACATTTTGTGAAGAATTGGAATGTCTAATGTTTTAAAAGCTTTCACGATACATGTTTTTCAAATAGCTTACCCTTTAATCCAACTCCTAGTACGGTTACCCCTTTCAAATGGCTATAAAATCTGATGACATGCAGTACTAATTCCAGTCAAAACGTGGTTTCCGTGGCGTACTAGCATATAATATATAATTTAGGTATATGTTATGTGATACTATTCAACATGGAAAAACTTTACAACCATATAGAAAGAACGATACTCAAATCGTCTACAAGACCTTAGTCCATCTATATAATGCGAACTTGAAAATAATATTTTTGCGCTTAACTCGTCAACTATTAAAAATATGAAAATTTATTCATGAACTTTTTTGAAGTTATACTTCTTTTGGCGCGTTTGGATGAGAATGAATTTTTGAGCTACGCGCGCGCTATCCCATAAAAACGACATGATGAATTTGGCTACGGAATAGAATTAATTATATGTATTTCTTTAAATGACTATATACTTGCCACTCACATGCCTCCTATTCAATCATTACCAGAAGAACCTATGAATATAGCTTAGTATATTTTAAATATTTAAAAAATAATATATTTGACTCGTTCACACGATAATTAATGATTGTTTATTTTGACTGTATATCTATTTTTACTGAAATAAAAACTTATTGATTAATTTTAATATTTTTCTTCAATCTTTACTGTTGTTTTGTTTTTTGCAATTTTTATTCAGACACCAAAAAAGTATAACTTCTAACGCGTGTACATAAGTACACACACACATTTTTAAAAAATAATATTATCTAAAATTTTTTCCTTTGCCACTGTTTTCTAAAATTTAATATTAAAAAATTATAAGGAAATAAAGTCATGTCATAGTAAAATAGACTTAAAATTAAGCAGTTTTTTTTTTCAGACAAAAAATTT
Source organism: Chrysopa pallens (assembly GCA_020423425.1). NCBI lineage: Eukaryota > Metazoa > Arthropoda > Insecta > Neuroptera > Chrysopidae > Chrysopa > Chrysopa pallens. The sequence continues at coordinate 39,153,474 of CM035591.1, read as the reverse complement.
TTTTAAATTGAATATAATAAAAATTTGTTATCGCAGCTTTTGTAGACCATTTTTTAACAAATTATTTTACTTGTATGTCTTATGCCTATTTCTTGAGGTGTTTTAGAACTTCAAGGCGAAGTAACCAATTGGTAAATAAGGAACATAAGTGTATAAAAATAAGATTGGTTTTATCTATTTCATTTTCGTTTTCATCAAGAAGCAGATTATCAATTCAATCCCTGTGTATGATTTGTGATATTGTTGGAATTATACAATATTTGTTTATATTATTCCAGTTGGTCTTTTAATACGACTGTCAAATTTTAAAAGTAATTGTATGTTTATCTACGTATTTCTCAAAAAAGACTCGGATTTTAATAAATAATTTAATATAATTAAATATCTTTTAACTTAGGGAAGAGTGTAAATATCATCAAAATTGATTCCGTAGTTTTTAATATATGTAATAATAATCAAAAAATAATTTTTAATTAAATTTTTCTAAAAATAAGTAACCAGTAAATTGAGTCAATACCAATAACTCAATTTTAAACTTTGAAACGAATTGGTGGCGACTTTGAAAAGTAATCACAAGGATACTGTTTGATAAAAAAAAATATTAAGTTTAAAATTGTTTTTAGTTCATTTTGTTGAAGTTAGTTCTTTTTTTCGAAAAGATTTTTATTACTTTCCTTTTTTTATTTTGTATATAATCATTAAACATGTATTTTCCTACATTCTACAACATGTATCGATATGAATTATTTTTCTTACAAATTATATCCGACCAACCGAAGGTTAAGTGCATAATTCTAATAAAATAAGTATATAATAAAACATATATAAACATATTATCTACTGATTGGTAACTCCATATCATGAATATTAGTAAACCGATTTGGATGAAATTCACACTGTTCTCTTAGTTAAAAGTTATTTAAACCAATAAAAATTATATATTAAAGTCCTATTCTTAGTATTAAAAAAAAAAAAACTATATACTAACACATACAAACAATACAACAGAGAAGATGCAATAAAAAAGTTTGTTACTTATTATCCATCAAAATGTGAAACTAGGCTTAATACGAAACGAAAATTAAATTAAAATTGGTTCAAAAACGATTAAATTATAAGCTCTAAAAGATTGTTTTCCGGTATGGGTGAAAAATGGGTGTAAAATTTCCATAATATTCAATTTCAGGTTGTTAACGATTTCATTTTCTTCTATGCCGTGTATAATTAGATTCTTCTTATTAACTTATATAAAACAAGTTTTTGTTGAGCATTAACTTTCTGCTCTATTTTAATGAACTTTCAACAATACGCTAGTTAAATTTTTTCACCTTTACGATTTTTTTCAGATATTTCTAATTTCTCGAAAAGTATCGTCAAAAGTGAGTTGTTCTCCATTGTGAAAAGTTTATAAATAAATGAAACAGACAAAGTTGTATTATTATTTAAGTTTAAATTTAAAAGTCAAAACTGTTTTGTAATATTTCTTGAACAAAAATTCAGCAAATCGTGTTTGAAATATTTTTTGATCCGCCACCAGAGTTTTATATTACATTAATTTAATAACTACAGGCTCATGTCCAAAAAATGGATGGGTCATATGAACCACCAGGTGACGTATATAAGGCGATATAAGAGCATAAAATAATAAGATTCAGCACTATGTCGTCACTTGTAAGCTGTCCAACTGAGTGCTGGTGAGAATTCAAAAGTGCAGGTAGAGTGAGTACATTTTGGTCATATATTTTTGTACGGCATTTTTACCATCGAAAGATCCATGAAAAATAATAAGAAAGCGCTCAGTGCCGTAAAAAAATGGTGCGCCACAAAGTCGGTAAATTTTTTTGATTTTCTGACAATTTCCTGGCTAAATTTGGTTATTTCATTCTGTACGGCATCAGTTTCATACTGTTTCAATACAGCTTCTAATCCATTATTCCGCAACGCCGTATAAAACCCTGCGACAAGGGGAAAAAATCGAGGGATGCAACCCCCTCTCTTTCCGTGGTCCATACTGTTTGATAGCACAAAAGTACCTTAGTTTTAAATAATTTAAAATTTTATATATTTGAAAAAGAAATTACCACATTCAATACAATTATTTAGAATCGTTATTTTAAAAGCTACTCAAATAAAATTATTTAGGAGAGATAATATAAAATTATGCCATTCACATTAAAAAAATTTTGGGTTGGCTGTATCCTTGGCATATCCGTTAGTTTTTCGTGGATACGTGTACGAATAAGAGGGTATAAAGAAGAATGCAAATTATTGTTTGAAACTGAATTTATTAAGATTTTTACATTGTACGTAGAAACGTTTTTTGTGATTATTTCACTTATCACTTTCTGCACTTTTTTTATGGAAATCGCATGGTTAACGTTTGTTTGCGCTAAGCCACTAGATCTCACTGTTTGGTCATTTTTAGTTTTTGAGTTATAGCCAATTAAAATTTACCCAAAACAAGCGTACCTTTTGTCAGATTTTCCCAATTTTTTTCGTGGAAATCGTTAAATCACTTGTAATTACTATATTTTATCGTTTAGTCATTTGAAGTTTTCTGTTTTATTTCTTTTCTTGTTTGTATTTAATTGTATTTTAAATTTTCTGATCAAATTTCTAAAGGAAAATCATTATTAATGAAAATTTTTGTGCTTCTTTTAATAACATTCCACGATTTTTACATAAATCTTATGGTCCAAGAGCTGGCTGCAAAAAACCTGAACTATCGAGTAACCGGATGAAGTATTTTTTAAATGATACTCACTGTATCTATTGAAAAAATCATTTAGTGCCAGGGCAAATATGGTGCATATCTAGCATTGCTATATTTTTTCTACGTTAGATTTTTTGGACATAAACTGTACCAATCGAGTAACCACATGAAACTGATTTTAAAATTTAGTTTCGAGTGAGTAGAAAATAATTATGAACAAGTGCCTCGTAAAATCTGGTGCTAAATCCATGGCACGAAGCTTTTTTTATTTTTTGTTGTTGTTGTGTTACCGTACCTATCTAGTAAACGCTTCAAACTATAATCAAATTGAAGTTTAAACATTTCTTGCTAAGAAAATACATTAGTGCCACTTCTATTTTAGTGACAAATGCCTGACACGATACTTTATATTTCTTCTATACTATTGCTCATACAACCTATAACAGAAACAATGGGGAATAAATGAACAAACATCTGATGAACAACAATTATAGTTTTAAGTGATTTTTTTTATTTATGTATTTAATTTTACAATTATATTCTTGCAATATTTGCATACTTCTTACAGTGAGTAGTATCATTTAAAAAATACTTCATCCGGTTACTCGATAGTTCAGGTTTTTTGCAGCCAGCTCTTGCTCTATTATTTCTTTTTAAAACTTGTTAGCAATACTCTCATAGGAGCTTTTGAATCTTTGCCTAGCCTATATACTTTAACGTTTTTTCATGATTAGGCTATTTGACTTATTTTAGGAAATTATTTTAATAATTCTTTCCCTGATAAAAAAAAATTCTTATGAACCCTATAGAAATTGAATAGAATCGAATAGGAAATCAACAGGATTTAATAGGAAATTTCCTTTTCAATTGATTCTTATTCAATTCTATAGGATTGAATAGAACTTTTTTATCAGGATTATTACATAATAGGCACACTACATTTATATTTTCGGTAAATCTCACACACCAGTTTATAATCAATGTTGATGTTTCTGTAGTGACGTTTGATGTAGCATCAAGCTAGAAATCCAATTCAACAATAAATACAACAAAACAGTACAGCATCTGTCATGGTATATAATATATGTTCGTGATATATTCCACAGTTTACTAGCTAGTGACGTCACTAGAGGTGTCAGCAATCACAGGACGTTTGCGAGATAGAGAAAATATCAAAAATTATTACATTTTATTACGTTTAATTTGCATACAGTAAAGAAAATTCACTTTATATAATATGAAATATTATTTTTTAGACTATTATCTTATAGGATGGCCACATTTTGCAGTATATTTTTAATGTTGTCAAATAGCCTATTAACGGTTGCATTTGATTTTTCTTTAACTAAACAAATAATTTCTATTTGTAATGTTGTTTTGTTGATTATCAAGTCCAATTGTATTTTTACTATTGTTTTAATTTTCTCTGCCGTTAATTCATTGCTTTTCTCTCTTATTCTCTCTTATAGACGTATTTTCATCCATTACCTGCTTTAATTATATAATTATACCCCATGATCTAAACTCACATCATACCTTAACATTTATCAAAGACTAATTAAAATAATGTTCAATGTTGAAATTGCCGATCATAATTTGTATTTTTAAATTTGACGGTGAAAGAATACACTACACAATTATAACATATATAAAAATCAATGCCACTTTTCGTTGTAATTTTATAACTCAAGAACGGGCTCACCTATCCAAACCAAATTTTTAGGCTTTGTTCGGACTATTTAGTAGATGGTTTATGTGAAGTTTGCACCAAATCGGTCAAGCGGTTCTTCATTTATCACATTTGGTGTAAGAAATTAATTCAATAAATGGGGGATCATTTTGTTACTGGGGACTTTCCTGTCAAATTGAAACTTTTTTTAAGATCGTGATTGTGCTGTAAAATTGAAACTTTTTTCAGTGTTGACAGTTGTTATGTCATTCATGCGGTCATTTCAATTTGGACGTGCTTCGATTAAAGTAAATTGTCAGCGATAATTATTGATTTGTGTTTATATTTTTAAACATATTGTTGAGTGCATTCATACAAACGGTAAGTCTTGAATTGTTAAAATGTACTATGCATATGTGTGCGTGTTCTTTTCTCAATTTTTTAGCGAATCGTCGGTGTTTATAAGACACATCATATGGCAAAAGATATTTTAATTCGTATGCGTCATCATGCAAGAAATCCTGATCTGTTGATTATCTTGCAAATGTACAACGAAGCTTTGATAATAATTGAAGATATATGTCTAACGATTGAAAATAAAGCATTAGTATAATAAGGTATGACCGCACCAAATCGTGAGATCCATGATTTGTTTGACCGTGAATTGCGACGTGAGTAGGAATTCAAGTCTAATGATTTGCGTTTATTTTTAAAGTCGAATATAATCAAATTGAATATTCAGCAAATCCATGTATATGACATATTCCAATAATGCAGATGGATTATATTTCTTGACAAAACGTTCGTTATACCATTGATTTTAGCGACTATTCGATCGGAACAGAAAATTTCACTGGCACTTTCATCTTCGGGAATTGCTGCTACATTATTATAAGGTGGTCGGACCGCACACTCTGCATTAAAATTGCCATTGAATGTACAGGTGATTGAAACTCTAACTTGCAATGTTTCGAGAAATTCTACTATGGCAAAAGTTCTGCGATTAACGTCAATTATTTTATGGAATGAGTGTACAATGGCGGATAAAAAATCACTAGAAACATTTAATCGAACAATGCAAGATTTACGTGGTAATCAACAGCTTTTTGGTGGTGCTTTGATATTACTGTCAGGGGATTTTCGTCAAACATTGCCTGTCATTCCTCGATCAACTCCTGCTGATGAGATAAATGCCTGTTTGAAGTCATCAGTTATATGGTATGTAGATAAATTGACACTGAACAATAATATGCGTATTCACCTACAAAATGAACCAGCTGCACATGAGTTTCAAAACAATTGTTAGAAATTGATGATGGCAAAATTAAATTCGACGGATTGGGGCGAATACGATTACAAGGGCCCCTCGGTTTGACTTTTAATTATGATAAAACAAGCTAAAATAAGACGAAAATGAAGAATACTAACTTTCTTGTTTTCACCTATTTTTCGAGTTATCGAACTTTTTTTTCGAAAATATACTCCAAAATAAATAAATATTTTTTACGTTTATTTCACAAAATAATCACAATTTAACACATTTCACAAGATTTAATTACAATTTGTTGTTACAATTAATAAAATTTCAGTCATTAACAACCAAAATTTCAATTTATTTAAACGAAATAAACATTTTTATTTTAATCACTCTTTTGGCATATTGACGCCATTTTATATACTTATATTTTACTGAAAAAAGTAACTAAAAAACATTCTTTTGAATATTATAGCCAACATTAAAAAATAAAGTTTCTTAAAATGCGGTGCTGTACAATCAATATCAAAATGTTTTAAATATTAATTAACAGTAAATGTCAAAATGTTTTAAAAATTAATTTTTTGTTATAATTATTGTGGATTATTATTCATGATATTTTTTATTATTATGAAATATTAACATTCAACTGTACGTTCAACCTGTGATTAAACTACCCATAGATTTGTGGGGTATCATTTGCACGGGTCGAGTTGGTTTTTGGCCCCTACGTTCAACCTGTGATTAAACTACCCATAGATTTGTGGGGTATAGTTTGCACGGGTCGAGTTGGTTTTTGGCCCCTACGTTCAACCTGTGATTAAACTACCCATAGATTTGTGGGGTATCGTTTGCACGGGTCGAGTTGGTTTTTGGCCCCTACGTTCAACCTGTGATTAAACTACCCCTAGATTTGTGGGGTATCGTTTGCACGGGTCGAGTTGGTTTTTGGCCCCTACGTTCAACCTGTGATTAAACTACCCATAGATTTGTGGGGTATCGTTTGCACGGGTCGAGTTGGTTTTTGGCCCCTACGTTCAACCTGTGATTAAACTACCCCTAGATTTGTGGGGTATCGTTTGCACGGGTCGAGTTGGTTTTTGGCCCCTACGTTCAACCTATGATTAAACTACCCATGGATTTGTGGGGTGTAGTTTTTTTAAATTTAGCAGATTTAAATTAAAAATGTTTGATTTGGCGATGAAATCTTAGCATGAATGTTTTATATAAAATTAAACAATAAAATCTTCATTATATTCATTTAGGAATTTTTTTTTTAATGTTGGCTATAATATTTCAAAAGAATTTTACTTTTTTTCAGTAAAATATAAGTATATAAAATGGCGTCAATATGCCAAAAGAGTGATTAAAATAAAAATGTTTATTTCGTTTAAATAAATTGAAATTTTGGTTGTTAATGACTGAAATTTTATTAATTGTAACAACAAATTGTAATTAAATCTTGTGAAATGTGTTAAATTGTGATTATTTTGTGAAATAAACAAAAAAAATATTTGGTTATTTTGGAGTATATTTTCGAAAAAAAAGTTCGATAACTCGAAAAATAGGCGAAAACAGGAAAGTTAGTATTCTTCATTTTCGTCTTATTTTGCCAAAATTCATCAAAAAACCGAGGGGCCCTTGTAATCGTAATCGAACCGACGGATTGATCGTTGTACCGAACAATTTTTGTACAATTGGGCAATCGATAGATTAATTGATTGAATGTGTTTTTCCGAATATTCTTCAGAATTACAGAAATCATGATTGGTTGAGAGAACGCACCATTTTAGCACCGAAGTACATTCATATAAATGCGTTTAATATTCAAATTCAAGCGAAATTGCCAGATGTAGTCTCGACATATAAATCAATTGACAGTGTTATGAATCTAAAAGAGGCAATGAATTATCCAATTGAATTTTTTAATTTATTGGAACCGGCTGGTATGCCACCGCATTGATTGAATCTAAAAGTTGCTTCATTGATTATATTATTGCGAAATATTAATCCACCAAAACTGTGTAATGGCACCAGATTGGCAATGAAAAAGCTATTGCCAAATTTGATTGAAGCTACGATCTTAACTACTAAATCAAAAGGAGAAGTTTGTTTGATACCGCGTATCCCTATGATTCCAACTGATATGCCATTTGAGTTCAAACGATTACAATATCCTGTGCGTTTATCATTTGTGGTGTCCATCAACAAATCCCAAGGGCAAACACTTCACGTTTGTGGTGTGAATTTGGAGGAATCATGTTTTTCACACGGTCAACTTTATGCTGCCTGTTCCAATTGATGTTTATTGATGCTGGGTACCCCCAGCTGTTTATTGATGCTCAAAATGGAAAAACAAAATATATTGTTTATCCAAATGTTTTGGATTAAGTTTTAAAATAGCAATTAATAAAATATTTGTTTGTTTGAATAAATGAATTTGATGTTCCAATTAAATTTTTTTGTTTCACTTAATACGTAGCGAAGCACGTACCGGGCCGCTAGTATAGAATATCACGTTGTTTGTCATTTTTAAAAAATTAATAATATCAATTAATAATCAAATTAAAAATTCTCATGAATTAACAATTGTAACAAATTATCTCAAATTTGTCAAATTTCACAATAGATTGTATGATTTTAAAAAAAAAAATTAAGTTTTATAAAGCAATATTGTACATCCATCTCTTAGATGTATTCTGAACTATAACTCACTTACCAAGTACTAGAAGCGAAATACATATCATACAACTGTGCGTAATATTATGAATATCATCTATCAAACAGAATCTGAACTATACAAATAAAAAAAATTTAAATACTTGGGACAAACAATAAAAATATAAATGATTTTCACGAAAAATTGGGAAAACATGGCAGAGGTACTGGCTTAGGGTAAATTTTGATTTGGCTACAATTCTAAAACCGAAAATTATTCATCGATGAAACCAAATCACCAACCGATTTCCATATAGGAAATTCGGAAAGAAATTTAGAGTTCATTTGAATCTTTTTGCAATTTTTTGTTATAAACCTAGACGAATAAATAGTATTATGTACTTACTTTATTAATAGTTATTCATGGTATGGATCTTCAATTCATTATGTGTAATTTATTCTATACGTACGTCAACAATATCCATAAATTTTCTCGCATGGAAGTAAATAAGGTTAGAAATTACAAATAGATCAATTCAAGATTTTTTATATTTAAAATAAACGTATTATTTTAAAATGTGAAAATATAAGAAACATTCTACAAATACATTATAAATAATTAACAATTTGTTGACTAACTTCTTTTTAATTAGTTGTAAGTGCGCCTGTAGATAAATAATAAAAACTAAGTTATAATTTAATTACTGGAGCTGAATCCACTATTTTATCGGATGATCCTTCTGCTAATAATTCTTCTTGAGATTTTAATTTCTGTTGTTCTCGCATTGGTTTAATGTATGTGAAATATCGATACGTTCTCAAACTTAATAAGTATCCTCCATATAATGTTAACCCTAAACAAGCGCATACAAAACCCTTATGTAGTCGATCCAAAATCAATGATGGTTTAATTTTTTTCTGCATTTTGACAATAAAGTTATTTTTTTATAAAAATATTAACAATATTAACCTCTACCAAAAATTGACAGTTTATTTTTTATAGTATAGATTGGTATAAGTAACGTACAATCACATGTTAATATATTTATTTCTTTTTAACTTATTGTGAATATACCAAATCTAGAAAGAGAACACTAATATAACCATCACCCTACGTTGAAATAAGAAATTAACAGATATTAGTGTATTTCAAATAATTTAGATGACACTAGTGGTACGACTAGGATTTTTTCTGGTTTATTATAAGTTACTGGTTTACTATATTTTGACCGTTTGTGCTATTGGAGATTGAAACTTGGCGATGTAGCCAAAATTATAAATATATTCCAGGTGGAATACCAAATAAATACAGTTCTTGCCTCTCGTTAGCAACAGAGCTCCATCTTGCCTTTCCAACTTTTTGAAATTATTAGATAGATATATAAGGTTCCGGCAGGGATCTAAAGATTTGGCACCCCTAATAAGCATTATTTTTTTTAATATCCTGAAGTCTTCGAACCGATTATTTTCGACTACACTACACATGTCAGAACATCCATATTTTTTTAAAGAAAACATCGACATTTAAGAACGATGTATCGATATTTTCTATATATCGTTATAAAGTACAGTTTTTTGGATTGAATATTCTTTGGCGTAGTGTTGTTGTAAGACATTCAAGGATTTTTCAATGACCCATCTTTAATTGGTTAACTGATTTTTTTCGAGTTTGATTTTTTGGTGCTTATATCTTTGATACATTTTTTAATTTTTGCTGCTCAAATTTATTTTAATACTTTGATTCTTTCGATTTCTAACTTTTTACTTTTGGTATATATTGATTAACTTGTAATTCAAAACTCAAATTTGTTTTCATTTTTAAGTGTTTTTACTGTATCTGTATCAGAGAATATTTGTTTTCGGCTTGTCATTCCTTTTCGAATACTTTGTGTATTATCTTGTAATGGCCTAAAACGAGTTCTATTTCTTAATTTTTTTATATTTGGATGTGCAAAAGCCATTTGAATAAAATTCCTTCAATTTTAAATAAATTGTACCATTTTACAGGTAAATTGATGAATAATATCTTCAAAGAAGTTTTAGAATTCACGGATACCAAGTTTGTAATCAGAAAACATGAAAAACCATCCTGGAGATGAAATATGATATTATACCCAGGAAATTTTTAAATTATATTGTTCTCAACGAGGTAAAAACTTGATACTTAATGTTTCAGCTCCAGTGATCACGAAAAAGTATTGAAAATTGACCTAGTCCACGCCGTTTATCTAAAAAACACAGTTAAAATATTAAAAAGTGTATATCTCAAGAGGGGTAAGAATTTCATAAAAAAGTTTCAAATAAAAAATGTAAAGCATAAAATTTAGCATCTTATATATTTATATCTGTGTATATGTATATATGACGCTCTACCTTTAATAAAAGCAAAAAAACTTTTTAATGTAAAATTTTATACTCTATAATTTTGATTAACAACATAAGTTTTGTGTCTAAAATGTTTTTAAATTTTTTTTAATTCTGAGTTAATATATTACTGTGCTTGGCAACCTTAAATACAAAAATATAATGGTTTTTACATAAAAAAACATAACATTTTTTTTAATTAGACGCAAGATAGGTACTTGTAGTCTTGAAATTATTGAGATAAGTTAACTTAGTAATGTAAATAATGATTTTTTTTAAATCCAATATGGTAAAAAACCAACCAATTTTTTTGTTTTGTTAAACCAAAATTTTTTTTATAGTCGACATATATACAATATTTCAGAGACAAATCAATTTTGGTCTAAAGATTGTAATCCTAGAAATCTAGAAACCATAACAAAATTGTCGAAGTAGGTGTTCATAGAATCCCCTAATTTGCCCATTCCTGCAAGTCCATCCGTCGATCCGTCATCACGATAACTCAAAGAAGTATTGTAAACAGAAAAAGTAAGTTTAAGTTCGTTAGTGAGCAAAATCGGTCCATTGGGTCCATAACTCAAATTTTTATAGTAACAATACATATTATTGTTGTATATGTATTTATAACTGTATAAACTGGATATTTATTAATGACAATGATTAAAAACATTTCCAAAATTGATATTCAACCATATGTCCAGTATCTAAACAATTAACTCTAAGTTAGTAAATTGATATGTGTTTTAAAACAATTAATTTAATATTTGTGAATGTTGTTCATTTTGATTTCAATATTTCAGGATTCTTATAGGGAATGAACTAGTTGATTGCTAATATATCTTTTTACAGAAACATTGGTTAAAGTAAAAACTAAACAAAGTTAAAATAAGAGCAATCTATTCATTTCATCGATTTTCTAATAAATGAAGACGAAGGAATTAACTTTTATGCTTTTTTTCAAAATACTTTCAAAAACTAATCTTTTTTCACAATTGTGAAAACAAAACAATATCTAGGAAAGAACGGGGTATTAGCGATCACTTAAGGAAAAATTTGAATAAAGTGGAAATTTTAAACGATATATTTATATAAATCAATTTAACACATTTTCTAACAAATAATCTTTATATTTGGCAACTTTTAATGGCTATGGTATAGTTATAAAGAGGTAGCTTATATATAAAAGAAGTTCAGTTTTGAGCATCATTAGCACATACGCGGTTAATAGCAGTCGCGTTGATGGAAATGATGGTCAGGATTCTAAGCAAATTTCACATAAATAATTCTCGTCGACTGACTCCCATTTATTACACATAGAGTGTGACCAGAAACTCACACATAGTACATCGGTATATTTATTTTCTTCGTCTTTGAAGAGTTGAAAATGGAATGGAATGGAAAATGTATCACAACTTTTCTTATAGATTCAATTTCGGCAAAAAAAAAAAAAAAAAAAAAATTAAGATGCACCACTCTCGAATGTGTAATAGCAGCCGAATAGGCATTTTCATTTTCCCGGAAAGCTAAAAGGTGTAATACGAAGGCCTGTTACCTATTCTAGTACTACTAACTCTTTTCGTTTTGGAGTAAAGATGCTGACGGCTATTATGCACTGACCGATATTGCCTATGTCATCTATTTAAACCATCAAATAAATTTTAAAAAGTCTAAGTTCCTTAAATGGCGACCTAATAGTAAATTTTCAAGGTTTTTCACAAAATTCGAAAATTTTAATTAAAATCATCCTTTATCGTAATAAAACTTTGAGTTTAAAAATGTATACATGTACTTGGAAAAAATTGAGCCTAAATTTTAAGGATAAATTTTATTTTGGTGATGACCTCGAAATTTCAAGCTTTATTAATTTAGTACAAACAAAGCCGGTTTCAAGCTCGCTATTTACATTTTTTTATTTTAATTTTTCAACTTTTGTTCTGTTAAAAAATTAATTTCAAAATTTTATAAATTATGGGATTAGTAAGGTTATTTCAGGCGACAAGTTCACGTAAAAAAGACCCATTTATTAAGAAGTGTACATTTTTTCTTCTTTCCGAATCTTTTATTAAAATTTCTTATATACTTATAGTTCAGGAAATATTTCCGTAATACTGACATCAACGATTTTTCGAATTTTTATAGCCCTGTTTTTTGTGTAATATTTCTAAAATCATTCTTTTTCTCATTATTTTTGTGTCTTGTTCTTTTCTTCATCACAAGATATGTTCAACACTGTCACTACTTTCGGTTTAAAATTTAAGTACCAATATAATTTATAAATTCGTTGCAACGATTTTAATTACTTGTTTTTTTTTTCTTGTTTATAACTTAAACGTGTGGAAAAAATTTTGCACTGTTTATTTACATTAATGAAAGGTATATTGATTTAGTAGGTAATTATAATAGTTTAAACAATTGAAATTATTGATTGTGTAGCCAAGAATTTAATTCAGTATCGTGATTTAATTGTATTTCACGTCATTAAAATCAATCATTTGTTATTTATTAGACAAAGTTCAAAATTTATATCTTGTTTTTAGTTAGGCTAATAAAAAATTGAAGTTGAAGCTATTACTTAATACAGTAGACTTAAAAAATGAAGTTTAAAAATAAAATAACTCTAGATAAAAAAATGAAGCTTTTCAACTCCACTATAAATATTATCACTACGTATCTTTTCTTTGCTGAGAAAAAAACCATATTTTAAAATTAATCTTTTTAAGAATTTTTATACTTTACTCTGATCGAATTTATATATTTTACGCTGTGATGTAAGGTTATCGGTGTCCCATGTAAAGGAAAGCTTACAATAATCAAGCAGATGATCAGAAATCATTTATACTTTTAATTTAACGTTGAAATCATCTATTTACATAAGTAATTGAATTTTTTATTTTGACCATGCAGAACAAAAACTGCCTTTTCTATCATTAAAAGTTAATAGGAAAATATCTGAAGAAACAAGTTAACGTAAAAAAAAGATTTTTAAAGTCGTTTATAAGTGTAAATTTCTTCTCCTTTACGAATCTTTTATTAAAATTTGTTAAATACTTATAGTTCAGGAGATATAAGTGTAATACTGGATTTAATGATTTTTAAATCTTAATTCGATTATAGCTCTTGCATGATTTTTGTGAGGGTTTGGAAATTTCATACAATTTTCTAGACGTGGTTCTGAATCGGGTTATCTCTTATATTTTTACACGTAGTACTATCTATTTGCAAATTTTTTTATAAGAAGTCTAGACTACATGCATTTTTTAAATATCTATAGTTCAGGATGTATTCGCGTAATACTTACTAGACTCATCGATTTTTCAAATTCGCTAATTCCTCTAGTAATAGTTATTTGCGGCTATGGAAATTTAAATTTCGCATAATTTTTTAAACATCGTTCCGAATCGAATAAGCTATCGCTTATATTTAGTATGGGAACGGATTCAGTGAGATTGATCGTAATAATTATAGTTTAATGATTAAAGTAATAATTAAAGTATCGAACGCGAACAGAACGTCATCGAAATCAAAACACCGTTTCTCAGGTTCTTTTCGTTAAAAATGATCTTTAAAATAAGATTGCCATGTGGTCTCGAGTGTTACTAAATTCGGACAATTGTAACTAAAAATTCGTTCAACGAGTCATACAAAATTTGATTACACGACATATATATTTATTTTTGAATGAAAATTTCCGCGTTGATTATTGCCAATTTAGCTTTTGTTGCTTTTTGCAGGGTACAAATACGTGGAAATGAAGCTTTAGTCTGAGGTGGTCGTTCCCTTTCAACTTAGCCTATAGCACACAAAGCTAATCACTCGCAAGGTGTCGCTACCTTTAGATTTGTTTTTTTAGATGCCGGCTTCAATGCTTACTTCATTTTATCGTTATATTTCCACCAATTTATACAAAACCTTGAAAATTATATACCTAAACCTTCCTTTTGAGTTTGTGATAAACAGACAGGGAGGCAGAGGCGTTGGAGAACTTTGTTTTACATATACTCGTATAGAGATAGAGATTATAATATACAATAGACTTCCCAGTGTTTGCTTTCAGCCTCAAGAAATGTAAAAAAATTGGCGATAATTTTATTCTTTAACTTTTGAATAATCTTAAATGTTATTTTCCTCACGGATACTAAGAAATACTTCTAAAAATAAAAAACGTTATCTTGAGACTCTTGAACCAACTTATAAATTGTCAAAATAATTAGAGGAAAGTAAGTTTAAAAGCTTATTATATTCCATTCAAATGTTTACATCCCATATTATGCCACAAAATTAAATTTATCATTTTAGTAAATTCTGGGACCAGTTTCCTATAACCGTTATTGCGTCAAAATAAATGAATAAATAGAAATTAAAATGAGATTATTTCTATTTATAATGTTGTTTTTTTTTTGTTTATAATTTTTTTAATGATATATATTTACTATAGGAAAGATTAATAATTATGATTATAAAACGTTCCAAAATATTAATTATGTAGGTGTAATTAAAAATATATAGCTAATATACTTACTAACAAATATTTAAAATACAAATATTATTTATTAAGACGGATGTACGCGAATAAATAATTTAAGATCTTATAATGTATAGACGCGCGGAGAATCTAACATATTTTTAATACATAATTATCTATGGTGAAAACTGTTTATATGACACCAAAAAGATAGTACAGGTATGTAAGACAAAATCCGATAATATGACTTTATATTTATTATCATTATTAGTGTAATTGTAAATAAATAGGAGAGCGACATTTTGTTTTCAAAATTTTGAAATAAGAAAAATTGAAAGTTTATCATTAAATTTAAATTATTAAAAAATAAACAGCAGTTGTGATGCGTAATTTCAAAAAACCTTTTTCGCATCATTACCGACTTTCATCTTCCACGATTTTGAATTACCACTATTTACTTAAAATAACCTAAGTAATTTCAATAAAAACTGAAGGAAAAAAGTTCAGACAGTGATTTTATTGATGCTTGAAGTTTCCTAAATTTGCCAAATTCACTCATTCAAATTCTATTTTTAAATGAGCTATGTCAATGCAGAACTTTATTATATATAATGGGCCCTAAGACCTGTCTCCACAATTACGATTCAACAAAAATTTTCAAACAACAATTATGTGAATAAGAAACCGAAAGAAGTGAATTACATGTTTGATTGATCTTATGCAGAAACTAATGTTAAACATTAATTTGATTTTATGCTTTTTAAGTTACAGTAAATAATATTTCACAGTTTATAGGATAAAAGTACTTTTATTAATGTTTATTTATAATCTTTACATAAGGTTTCACTATTTTCATAGTTTCCTCAGGTTTCTTCATAATATGTAAACAATTATATCTAGACCTAGCAACATATCAACAGGTTGAAAAAAATTCAACATGTCGCAATTTTTTAAAATTACCTTACATTACATAAAACTTTATTAATTGTCTTAATAAAACGCATTTCACTTATATCTCTGTTCTTCCAATGTTGTTCCTTATGTATAATTGTAATCTTATCAAAATGAAAATTTTGACCTGTAAATTAATGATGAATAGATAATGCTGTGCTGTTAGCTAATGAATCTTAATTAGCTAATTGTTCATGGTTTTTATATTGTAAGTTGTTTTTTACAATCATATTTGTATTCTCTTATTGAGGTGTTATTTAGTTTGTCCCTATTTAAACTTTTCCTTATTGGCATGGAATTGTATAAACTACACAAAACTGGTCCAACATTGATGTTTTATCCTTAAGTAATGTATAATAAGATTTCATTTTATTTACATTATAAAAAACCTATTTCACATTAATATTTTTGAAAGAATGGTCCATTTGTTTAGAAACCTCTCTAAATAATGGAAACTTCACCAATTGTGTTTCTTGTGTCACTAGTCTAGTCTTATAATTAAAAAGTATATAGAATTTTCAATATTTCACATTCAGATTTTTATCAAAACTATTGTTGCAAATTGAAAAACTATTATTATAATTTTGAGCAATTATCCAACGTACTTTATAGATAAAAGTGTATTATAATTACTTAGACAATATATCACACAAGGAACAATTAGAGACAATTAGATATTAACCTATTTTCTGAATTGTAGGGTGGTTAGACTGATAATTCAGAAGTCTTCCCGAATGTGTCGGTTTCATGCACCAATCCGTTTTTAGAATTCTGCTTTCCGTTCTAATCACCTTAAGATCCACGAATGAAATGCTTCCTTCTTCTTTTTTTTCTAGGGTAAACTGAATTTTATTATGGTAATTATAAAAGTATATTAATAAGCTCTCCAAAAATTCCTACTGCCAAAATATACAATTACGGGAATTATAAATAACCATTAAGTAAAGTATATGTATTTACACAATGGTATATCAAAAGTTATTCACTATATTTGCCAATACTGGACTTGCTGGATTTTCCATAGTGCTACCTACCATCCTGTTGTTTAAATAATGTCCCATTACCTCTACAATCAAATCCAAGAGAATTTAAACAATATTAGACCAATTTTTCCTATTATTTCCTTATTAGACCAACTTAATTTTGGTGGAGTTATGAGAAGGCGTATACTCCATAAAATGGCCAAAATCATTTTGTTCGTAAGAAGAGGAAATGGAGGCTAGGTTTATACGAAAGGTATTTCCAAGCCACTAACTTAATCTACATACAAATTTAAAGCCTTCTTACTCAATTTGGAGAGACTGTACAGATACGTAAAGTTATGAAACTGTCGAAATGAGGGATTATTCTCTTGGAAATGTCGTTCAATATATATATGATAGCGACAAAATTCTGACACAATAATAGAAAAATATAATAGCAATAACAATATCAATAATATGGCAATAACAAATAATTTTTCTTGAAAAATATACCCGTGAATAACAATAGTAAAATTTGAAATAGATAATACAAATAGTGATATTAACTTAATGAAAACCACAAGGTACAATAGTAATAACAATAATAAAAAGAAAATATAATAACAATAGTAACAAGTGACAATAATAAAAATAACAACAATAATAACAATAACATGTAAGAACCACGCAATGGAAAAATAAATAAAACGCTGCAGAATATATAACAAATATAACTCTTTAACTCAATAAATTATAAAAGCATCACTTATTTAAGAGAGACGACCTTGTGTACAAAATTGACTTAACAAAACGAAATTATTTTCTGGGTTGGCCCACGTTTGACACAGAAAGTATTCTACATAAAGAAAATGCTCGAACATTTGCTTCCGCTTCCTCCAAAAATTGCTTTCCTACATAACTATATGCTTTAACAAATGAAAGTCGATACCCCAGATCCTGCCTTTGGTGAGAATTACATAGCGTACAAATTGAGCCAGAGTTAATAGTGTAAACAATATTTTTGACTAATAATCTTAGCACATTCCTACCACAAGTTCGCACCTGTGCTAAACGATGGATAAATGAGATAGGGCAATTTAATTTAAAATAATCCTGTAGAAACTCGCTCAAACTATTTCAAAATTATGGTAAATGAAACTATAAGCTGAGCTCTGTACTCTTGTATTATATCCTTTCGTCAAAGACTATCACTGTATGATACCAATATAGATTTTATGTCGAGGTTGTCTATTCTATCCAGAATGCTTATATTGGTGGGCAATCCACAATTTATTACTTTTTTTATTTATTATTTATTATTTATTTATTATTTTTGGAAGTCTTTGGTCATCAAGTTAATATATTTGTCGCAGCCATTTAAAAATTAGTTGGAGTGCAAACACCGATAACGGACATTGGGTAGTTTCCAAGCGTATAATATAACCTGGAGTGTTTCTAGGCGATTGCAAAATAATTTGAAAAACTGTGTTTGGACGTACTCTATATATCCTCTAAATATCTTAACGTCCAAATTTGTATAAATACACACAATTTCTTCATACAATGCTGGCAGAAATTAGATTCAGAAATAAAAAAACTGAATGAAACTCTATCTTTTGCGAGAACAATACTTCTTTTACATACAATTTCAAACAGAAATTCATCAGTTTCAAATTTATGGTAACATGAAAAAAATTCGGTCTTTGTAGGAGAACGTCGTATTTTCGATAAGTTAAGTATTAATAATTGATATTAATCATTTTCTTACTGATATTAACTAAGAAACTTCGAATTTTTTTATTTCTTCCCCTTTCTATATTCTCTTCGCTCTGCCTATACTAAAGATTTATTTTTCCCATCTTAAAACCAAAATCGATATAAGCGGTTTTCACTGTATGATTATAATTTTTGTACCTAATCCAATTAATTTAAATGAAACTAAAAAATCACATTAATGTTTTATTTTTGGATTTATTATTTGCCGGTGTTATTATAAAAAATTTATCATATACATGGTTTTGCACAAAGTACGCGAAAATATTATTTATTTGGATTAATAACAATTAATTTATTTTTTGGTCCTTTAGCAAGTAAATGCAGCCAGTGGCGTAATATGAATGTATTTCGCCAGGAAGGAATTTGAATCAGCCATTTTTTAATAAGTAAATTAAAAACAAAATTAGTTTAGCATTTATATTCAGTTGTCTTAAATATATTTTTCATATCTATTCGTAAAGTTTGAAAATCGAAAACAATAAAAAATATGAATATAACCGAATTGTTTTCATTTTATGTGCAACTATCAGATTCTAGAACTTAGATATTTTAACAACTTTTGTTGTACTCACTGTATTAATTTTACAGAAGTAGAAATTACATTTCCACTTACACTATTTTAATAGAATAAAGTTGAAATTATTTTCATGACTGTAAGTAAATTTGAATGAATTATAAAATATTAAAAATGACTAAAGAATTAAATAACATCAATAACTATAATTTAAAAACTGAATTTGAAATATTACAATATCTCTGATAAAATGGATAAAAATACAGTCACGGAAGCTAGAATCACAACTAGAGATTTGAGGAAGGGGTGCCAACTATCAGCAATATCGTTTTTATCAACGATTTTCCCGATAAAATAAAAGATATCGAAGTACATGCGCCGGCTGCAAATGGGAGGGACGTTGATATTCTTTTATATGCCGACGACTTATATTATCTCAAGCAATACTGGGTCTTAAGAATGATGAAAATGGTTATAATTTAAAATATAACCTGATTCGATGGACCTAGCCTGAATGGTTTATAAATTTTGCAATATTACAATCATTATCAAGGTATTAGAAAAACAAAGTAGTTTTTTTATTTCTATACTCGACATACATAATATTTCAACGTATATTAATGTTAGTCTAAATTTTGTAACATCAGGAAATATTGACCACATAAACAAAATTTTGGTATAGGTGTTCATAAAAACACTTAATTAGTCCATTTCCGGTTGTCCATTCGTCCATTCGTCAGTCATCCCGATAACTCAAAAAGAAAAAGAGACAACGAGCTGAAATTTTGGTGACTTATTCTAAAATTAACTACTATTTAAAAAAATTTTCGTTAAATGTTAGGATTTAATATTGGTAATTACAATACATAATATTATATACAAGTATATATAACTGTATAGACTGGATATTTATAGTATTTTATGGATGCTAATTAAAAATACTACAAACAATGATATTCAATCACATGTCCAGTTTCGTGAGCAAAACAAAAATGGACTCTATTGGTACAGGCTCTATGTGCCTTATTCATTTTACAAAATGGTTATACCCACCGCATTTAACGACTGAAATCACAACTGGAAGAAGCATAGAAAACCTCCTTGATAAAACATATTGATATCTGTCTGCAGAAATCTTCAGAAAAATTCCTTGATAATTTTTTTTATGATAAAGTTAATATAAAATTAAGAAAATATTGGATGGGCAAAGTAAAACTAAGTTTTATTTGACTGTTTCGTCATATTTAATATGATCATCAGTTCAAGGCAGAATATACTAAAAAAAATTTAATGTTTACATATAAAATTCATCAAAAACATGTATTCTGTTGATCGTAAAAATTTAATTCACAAAAAACTTACCAAAAAATGTATGTCTCAAAATAAATTAAACTTCAAAGAATTTAAAATTAATATCGCCTACACGATATATTTAGATTAGTAGTAGTGTAACTACCATACTAAAATATCCTGCATCTCAGCTAAGGGCGTAATTACAATGGGAAATATTGGGGTATTTGCAATAGTATAGGTAACACAGATAGGTAACAACTATATTACACCCACTGCTCACCTCAAATACATAGATATACATACCGTTTAATGTCGATTAACACTCCAGATCGATACTTCCAAAGTATTTTAAATTTAACCCTGGTTCCTTAGAGAAAAAATATTAATTTTTTATCAATGCAACCTAGAAAAGAAACATAGAATACTTTGTAATCGTTTTGAATTGATGATGGAAAATCGGAGTAAAAAAATATTTTTAATTTCATGCCTTGCTTGCATTTGTGGAAAAGCCCCAAAAATATCAACATGTTTCCTATACAAGCTAAGAAGATGATCTTTTTTGCATCGCTATGAAATAATAAAGGTTAATCTGGTTAAAATAATGTTTTTAATTTCACCCCCCCCCTCGTGATAATGTAACGGCTACATTTAAACCAGAAACATTGTAATTAATTATTGTAAATAAGCAAGTAAAAAAATTTTTTTAAGCAGCTGTTATATAAAAAATCTGAAATGAAAATAGGTTTTAAATGAAAACTAACCTTGTTTCGAGATTAATATGTGAATATAAAGCAGAATATACGTACAATTACTATTTTTATTTATCTACACAGGTTAATATTGAGACAAGAGTTTTTATAACATGGCAACTGTGTAGTGTGAGAAATTGATAGGTTTCATTTTATTGAAAGTTTATTTTCTGCTTTTTAAAACATTCAAATAAAAGCTAAACTTAGTTTTTTGTTAATAACATAAAAACTATAAATAATTTAGGGTTGAAACAAAAAGATCCTTCATGAGGACGAAATTTCTCATTGATACCGCCCCCGGAACTGTAATTCCATTTTCTTATAGTCGTTTTTCCACAAATTCAACGCCGCTAAAGACAGCATATCGTCGTTAATAATTTGTTTATAGCAGTAATTGTTAATTTTAAAATTCAAAAAAATTGTACTGTGTTCAAAAAACTTTAAAAACTACTGGCCAGTTGGAAAAAATGTTTATACTCTTTTATCATCAAGTTAATAATGCGATATTTTCGAGTATCCACTTTTTATTTTTTAGAATAAAATTAAATAATTTTGCTAAAGTATTTTTCTCTTCTTCTATGTATGCTTACAAAGATTATTAGATCTTAGTTTTAAAAAACTTTTCCTTTTGTTTATAATAATTTTAAAATTTAATAAATATCAAGGGAAATGACTAATAAGTAATAAATAAAATGAAGGAAATATTTTCTTAACACTTTTTTTATTTTAAAAACTAATGTTCATATATTTCATTTTTCCCATTTTATATTATAAGTACCAATCTCAATATTTGTCCACTGTAAAATCCTTTAAACACACTTTTATCTGTATCCCATTCCGAATCTAATGAGGTATCGTTCATAATTTTAGGAGCTTTATATCTCATTTTAACGTTTAACAACTTAAACTACAAAATAAAAATTAAAAATTGTTAAAAAAGTTTTTAAAAAATTCTCAAAGATTCTTTGTTAAAATCAGTTTTTGCAAGTTACTAATTTTTTTTTGTTTTAATATCTAGTTTTCATATAAAAATTACTTTTGTATAAAAAAAGGCTGTTAATGTTTGCTCAAACATTAAGAACTATGATGAATTATAAAAAGATTTTCAGCTGAAAGTTTATTTTTTCATTATTAAATCCAAAATATAAGGTTCCATTTAATGGAAAGAAGTTGACACTTATTTGACCTACACCTCGTTCTTTTTTGTAAAAAAAATGCTCTTAAGATTAATTAGGCCTTTCAAATGATTGAAATTTTTCTTGAAACAATATTCTCGATTCAACTTATTTCTGGAGTAATTTGCTTATATCTCACCAAATTTTTTGTGTGAAAACATTTAATTTCCCAAATTTATCTATATCATCTTTGAGAAAATCTTCTCATCTTCTAAATTATAAGATATAGAAGGAAACTTTAAATAGAAATTTTAATTCCTTAGAAACGAACAACTTATGTTTGAAACACTTTTCATGTGTTAAATTCACCCCATTTCCTGAAGAAATACAACTAATTAATACAGGAAGTGAATTTATGAAAAGGGAACTTGTAAGTTTGTAAGTTATGAGAATGAATACCGCAAATAATAGGACGTTTTAATAAAATGTGTAAGTATTATCTCTATGTAAATATATTATTATGTATGATGTTAATATTTTAAAATATTAACATTCAAACATTCGAAATTTATTAACATTTAAATAATTATAAAATAATAATAAATTGGCTAATATTATTAAAATTATTAAAAAATTTACTTGTCAATGAAAACGAGCTTTATTGTAATAATAATATATTTATTTATTGTTTGATTGGTATAATATTATAAAAATGTTTTGAGAAAAAAATTTAGTGAATATGCTTAATAACAATTCTTATTTACCTTTTTTTATTTGAAAATTGCATGCTTTCATTTTAATAAAATGAATAAATAAATTACTACAAATTGATATAATCTATGTATGATTACCATAGAGAAAATATACATATAACGGCTTCTCAACATCGAAATATAATAACATGGTATGTTTGAAAACTCACAATCAACCTAGATATTGTTTATCAATATAGGGTTTTTTTTATTAATATCAATTAAGTTGCTTCTTAATAATATCTATACATTAAATTCTGAATCTTATTGTTAATTTGAATAGTTTTTATGCACGGCTGTATTATGCAATTTATATACATAATTTTAGTAAATTACGGCACTTCTCACTAGTTCACTTTTCAAAAATTTCCTTCCAGATATAATATATTTTATTATACAACAAACTATTTATTCGTAACTGTATGTATGGATATGGATTTTATCAATGGTAATTACAAAAATTTCAAAAATCGATAATCATATGACACGTATTAAGATAACTAACACGGATAGCTGTTTGATTGTTTTATTATAATTATACATTAAGGTTTATGATCGGGGAATGTATGAAAATTATTTATTCCGCCACTGATTTGAAATTAAAAACAATATTCAAATGACACACAATAATGCTATTTTTATTTATTAATGATTAATTTATAATTCGGTACAAAATTTTTTTAGGAATATTTCATAATATCTGATACCCATGTCTTCACCGCGTGGAAATGATTTTTAATAGAGGAATAAAAATAATCGATGCCAACTATACCATTAAGTATACTGAAATTTGTAACGAATCAAGTTTAACTATAATTTCGAAAATAATGTTACATTTTTGATAAATGAAAAGAAAGTCGCAATTGGATACCTCGAATGTAATACCCGAAATAAATTGCCAAAAAAGGTTTTATTAATCAAAATTGTGAAGCCGAATTTGCTAAGCTCGCAAAAAGCCCATCCGTATTTCACCCCAAAGACAACCAAAACCTGCTCCCTGATTCTTCGGTTATAAAAAAAATATATTATTTTAATATAAAAAATAAATAAGAATATCATTTTTTTATTACATTTTATTAATAAGACAACAATTTTATACTCGACATATACAATATGTCAAAGTATATCAATTTTAGTTTGAAGTTTGTAATGCTAGAAAATATTGATCGCATAATTAAAATTTTAGTATAGGTATTCATAGAATCATTTAATTAGTCAATTTCCGAATGTCCATCCGTCTGTTTGCCCGTGACTAAGATAACTGAAGAACGAAAAGAGATATCGAGTTGAAATTTTGGTAACGTACTTTAGCAAAATCGGTGAATTGAATCCAATGGATACATGACGATCCATGATCCAATTTTTGAAACAGTAGAGATAGAAGAAAAATCTAAGATCAAAAATATTTGTCTTTTCAAAACCAACAACTTTTGTTTGATATATTTTTTCGTAAACAGTCCGCCATAATTTCAGCTAATAATCACATTTATGTTTGCACATTGTAATTATATGTATGTTATT
Source organism: Chrysopa pallens (assembly GCA_020423425.1). Lineage (NCBI taxonomy): Eukaryota > Metazoa > Arthropoda > Insecta > Neuroptera > Chrysopidae > Chrysopa > Chrysopa pallens. The sequence goes on along the minus strand of CM035591.1, from coordinate 39,128,720 downwards.
TATAAATATATTGACTAAATATTTGAAGTATTTTATGAATGTTTACCATTAAAAATAGTTCAAACATTGAAACTGAACCATATGTCGAGTATCTATGTGTGTCAAGTACCTTATTTCTGCAAGCAAAGCACATTATAGTATCTGGGTAAAAGCATACGTTCGCAGATAACGATTCAACCAGTAACTTAAAAATTATAATTCTTATGAAAATGACGTAATTATTATGAACCAAAACAAATGAAAATTAATATGTCAGCAAATTTTTGAGAATTTAGTAATAAATAAAAAAAAATAATTGGTAAAATCATGAAAGAAAAGTTCGCCTACAAATTGACATTCTAAACATATGAATATTAGAGACGACGCCTATTTGACGCCATATTCCATTTTCTTTATGACAACAAAAAACAAATGTAATTTTCTCACACAAATATTTTCGTAAGATAAAAGAAAAACGAATACATAATGACGTGGTCGGTGTCGTGCCAATATCCGGGAGTACATTATGAATTTAAACAAATTATTTTATACGAATGGAATTTGTATTCGTTTAACGATTTGAAAATTTAGTATGATTATTGCCAAGGTTACTTAAAATGTAAATATGTAGAGTTCGTCACTAAATTTAGCGACAATATCATTACATATGAAACAGTGTTACATTTTACGACCAGAAACAAAATCAGTGATTTTATGAACTGTTTAAATTATCATTTTGTTATGAGTGCATTTTGATTCTAAACAATCTTTGTTAATTAATTGTTTTTTTTTTTTTAATTTATACTTTTTTTAGAAAAGAACGAGCGAAGATAACAACTAACAGAGATACTTGTTTAGATATTCGACATATGATTGACTTTCACTGTTTGGACTAGTTTTAATTAGCATACTAAAAACATCAAGTCTATACATGTGTATATGTTGTATACATGTATTATACTGTTAATTCCTATACGGTTTATTAGCCAAATTTGAGCTAAAATTATGGAGTACATAAACATTTTACGAAAACAATGTTTTAAACAAAAGTTGTTTGTTTCAAAGAAATAACTTTTCTTCTATCTCTTATAGGTTAAAAATTGGGTCAAAGATCCATTGGACCAACAGGATCGATTTTGCTCATTCATGAACTTAAACTCACTTTTATGTTTAAAATATGTCACCAAAATTTTAGTTCGCTGTCTTTTTTTGTTTTTGAGTTATCGTGATGACGGCCGGGCGGACGGACGGACAGTCGAAAATGGACTAATTAGGTGTTTCTATGAAAACCCATACCAACATTTTATTTTCGGGTCAATATTAGGTATCGTTAAATTTCACTCAAAAATTAATATACTCAGGCATGTTATATATATGTCGAGTATAAAAATACGATTATCTATTAAGGACTATAACTCAATGATTAATTATCCAATGAAGAAACAAAATTTTAATTCTTCCGGTGAAATTTTGGGTCACCGAATTTTAATATACATATTACTTCGAAATTGCTATAAAATATAATTTCAATTTATTTTTACTTCAGTAGATTACTTTTTACGGCTTGGATCTTACGGCTCAATCCCATTATATTAATGAAAGTTTGATCGAAAGAGATGATATAAAAATTTAAGGACAAGAAACTTTCCTTTAGTTAAGGAAATCAAACTTTGTTACTCTCTGTTATCTGCAATTTAACGTGAACTCATCCTTTAAAATGATACATTGTGTTTGACATATAGGTTTATTAATCTAGCCGAATGTATTTTAGTTCATATCGACATACGACAGATTTTACAGATTTTAGGCTCATGTAAGAAGGTTTCATGTCAACTTCTTGAGAATTTCGAGGAAATATTATTCTCGCGAATCTCACGATAAAATAAAAATTTACGAATAAATAATGGCAGCTTTTAACCCTACACAGAATCTGGTAGATGCTGTCGCACAGACATTTTCTATACCCATCTCAACTTCCCTTGAAATTGCCAGAAAACGTAATTTTGCGAGACGTTTATGCATTTTACAGATAATATACAGATATTTTACTTGCGATTATCGAGTGGTTTATTTTGTTCTCCATAACAATATTATTATCTATTATATTATTCATCACTTCAAAGAGGTCTCTTAAATGAAAAAGAACATATATGAAAAACAATCAAATTGTATACCTTAATTTACAGAATTTTTCACAAAAATCTAAAATCAGCTATATTTCTCAGTTTTTTTCTATGTAAAATTTATAATAGCTCCAATTAAGTTCAAAATAGCTTCTTCATATTAGTCATATGTGGTACCTGAAAACTGTATGTTTTAAGATCCGAAGATCTTTTATGCGGATAGCTGTGTGTATTTATGAATATATATGGATTCGAAATTTTTCGTTTTGATTATCTCGGCAGGGGATTTATGACCACATTTATTCCATGCACAATTTCAATACTTGAAACTGATCCAATTTTCTGAAAATTCGGCCCAACTTTCTTTTTGTGAATAAAAAAGCCAAACTATTTGAGTCGTGTGTACTTCGCTTGTAGCACCCAGGCCAGTTGTTTGTTTTTATAAATCATTAGTGTTCATATAGAAAATCTAGGCATTCTAAATAATGACTGAATTATCGTATATTATATTGCTACATACTTATAGATACAGTATGTATAAAAATGTTGTTGTGATTGAAAGATACGTCATACAACACGTGCGCACGGATTTAATCCCAGATCTTTAAACACTAAAATATTTCTCACATATATAATTCCTTTCATTTATTTAGTTCGTTCATTAATTAATTTAAAATCTACAAACACGCTTTAAATATCATAAGTATTTTTAAGTAAGTGAGTGGTAGGTAGCTAGTCTGTGCTCGTACATCGTACATAGAAAGGTTTACCTCTGTTGATACATCAGATTCACTCATTATAATCAATCATTTACAACGGATTTAAAGTTAAACTTACATTATCGAAGACTACAAATAAATCAGCTTTCAGCTGATTCAATTAAATTTTGATAAGTAATATTAATATTACTGTAACACGTTTATCTTTTCATTTGGAAGTTTTTTAAAAATATTTTGTTTGAATTACAAAAATGGAAGCGTCTTGTGTTCGTTTTATGGTAAGTTCAAATATTTTAATTAATGTTTTTTAAATAATATAATTGAGTTTTTGCTTTTAAAAATTACTCATATTGAAAGCGTTTCAAAAATTTAATTACTTCAATAAAAAAAAAATTGAGAAATAACGTTTCATTCTTGAAAAAGGTTTTGAATTTTATAATACAAACAATTGACTTACTGTAAAAGCTTAAGGTGTGTTTTGACTACATATAAATATTAATACAAAAGGTACTTTTCTCTTTTACAATATCATATTTAATTATAATATTTTAAGTTTTGGCTTTTCTTTATAATTATTTTAATATTTTAATATCGATTACTTTAAAACAATAAGTTAGCTTTCAAAAATTGGAATTATAATTCCCTAACGTCTCGACCACAATAATATTAGATTAAGTATGAGCATTATAAAATTACATCTTGAAATCTTTTTGATATTATGCCATATTTTTATGTTGTTATTAATAAAAAAAAATAGATCTAGTGACTTTTTAGATTTGTTGATATAACCCTTTAAAATACCATAACATAGAATAAATCTACTGAAAATCAAAATTTTTGATTTGTGTCCAGAAATAGTTTTAATAATACTTCTCTACATATTAATAATTTTTTTTTAAATATTTTATTTGAGTCTTAATTGAGTTTTTAAATGAAAAGTTTGTGATACGTTTGGAATCTCTCAATTCATTTATAATACCTAACCATTTTCAAACAATATGAACATGTGATAAAATTAAAGTTTATGTTAAAAGTAGCTTTGTAAATCTATATAAAAAAGGCTCTTCCATCACGATTATATTATCGAATTTCTTACTAATACTATAATTCTTGATATAAGAATTGATTAGTCTTGATTGCTTGATTAGATTAAAAATTGACAAGCAACTAAAATAAATGCTAATAATAAAAATTTTGCAAATTTTAATATCAATCACTAACTTTTTGGAGATTGAATATTGTCTTTTAATTAGATTTAGTTACACATAAAATTTAATTAAATCATAGATTACTCAGAGTCACTAATTTAGGAAAATACTTCTCTCGATAAATTATTTTTTTCATTAGTAAATTAATTGTTCAAATTTACATTTTTATTAGACATCAAAATACAGCCTTGAAGCTGAAAATTAAAAGTTTTATATATTTAATAATATCATGAATTTTTTTTCAATATTCAGCCGATAAAAAACACTATTTATTATATCTTGTCGAATAATTTTACTTGGTATGCACATCACAGCAGAATAAATTGCAACGTCTATAAAATCATTTCGAATGATCATGGAAATCAGTTTGACTCATATTAATATTCGGCTACTTTTCGCTTAAGATATTATTTTATCCCGTGCAGTATAAACACTAGTAAGGTCCTAAAAATTTGAAACTTAAAACTGATAGTACCCATTAGCTATGCAGAATGTTAGAAAAATTATTTTTGTTAAATAAAAATATGGGATTTGATTAGGGGGTGACATCAGCTTCGATGATTTCTTTAAAGCCTTGTTAATTAAATTAGCAATCGCTATATAATATTGCAACCCAAAACGTTTCACGTCAAATTAAACCTTTTGAAATGTGTTCACCATTTCACTGCATAAGTACGGTTTCATTTAACATATTAGATAACGACCCTTTCTCGACATATAAATAATATATTAGAGTATATTAGTTTTAGCCTAAAGTTTGTAACGTTAGCAAATATTAACCTCAGAAATAAAATTTTGGCAAAGGTGTTCATAGAATCACTTTATTCGTCCATTTCCGTCTATCCACCCGTCCGTCTGATCAAGGTAACTCAAAAATGAAAAAAGATAATGTACTGAAAATTTCGTAGCTTATTCTGAACCTAAACAGTAAGTTTGAGTTGAAGAGAATGATCAAAATCGATCCATTACATCCAATGGATCCATGACTCAACTTTTAAAAAATAGTGATCGAAAAAAATTCAAAATAAAAAATGTATGTTTTTTTTTAAACAAACATTTTCATGTAAAATATTTGATTTTGCACAATTTTAAGTCAAATTTAATAAACACATATATAATTACAATACATATTTATAAATCATCACTTATATATGCACTGTAGATTTTTCATCATTAGCATTTATGAATGGTAATGATGAAAAATAATTCAAATATTTGATACTCAATAATAATATATCGAGTATCTAAACAATTAACTTCATAAGTTTGTTGTTATCTTTACTTTTTTTCTTATAATTTTATGATGTGAAATCATATCGTAATTAAGACAGTAAAACAATTTATTAATTTCGTTACAATAATCATTGTTGAACCGTGTACAAATAACAGATAATTAATTTTATATATATTTTATATATATATACAAAATATGTAAATATTATAATAAATAACTCTCACTATTATTTAAAAATAAGAATAATACACTTTTTTACTACTCTTCAATATTTTTTTTTAGTATAATACTATTTATTTTCTTTTGCATACATTATTAATAAAAAAGAAATAATTGTATAGTACAATAATTTTGTTTTTACACCATTAACATAATATATTTGGATATATTAAGTTAATTTACAAGCTAATAACTAAATAATACTGATAATAGATAAAAATTGGGTGAGGTCTATTGTTTAATTAAACAATTTTTAATTTCCATTATGCATTTGTAGTATCGTAGGTCCCGCGCGGGAAACGAAATAACAAATGTTTGAGAATTTTTGTTCTTCTCGCTAACAGTTGAATAAAGCTAATAGTATTTATATGGCAGATTTAAACCAATTAGGATAAACAAAGTTGCCTATAATTTGTTAATAAAATTCAAATGCCACCTTGAGAGAGGTCTACAGCTTCAATGGAACTATTAGTACCTTACCTTATATATAAAATATAGGCAACTTTGTTTATCCTAATTGGCTTAAATCTGCCATATAAATACTATTAGCTTTTCTACTTTATTCAATTAAATTGTCCAAACGAATAATAAAATTTTACAGAGCTCCTGATGTCTGCCTGTAATTAAATTTTACATATTAAATGTTAGCGTTTCAAAAATTATTTGTTTATATCTTCTTGACGCTATATTTTGATCAGAGATGTTTATTTTCATATTCAACTTATAAACTTTAAAGCTTATTGAAGTTAACATAACCTTAATAAACTTAACAACATATACGCATACTCAACCGAAATTCAAATCCTATAAAGGTGAAAACTACATTTAAAGTTTGTTATATTCAACTATTTTGATTGTTTATAGGGGGAGGTAATTTTTGAAGCTACTAAACCGTTTCAAATATTTTGTTTCATTGCAATACGTTATCAACGTCTAACGTAGACAGCATGTTATTTAAATAATTAAGTACCCATATTTACGTTTCCATTTTGAAATTTTAATATTTGTAAACTAAGTTGGAAAATAAGTACTGCTTGACCTCTTTATGCTGCTCGAACGGTGTGAGATACGCGAAAATATTGTACATCTTTAGATTTAAAAGAAAGTCCACGACAAGATACACGTATCTTTCATATTTTAGCACAATTTGGGTTTCGTTTTTTTTTTTTAATTTGTCAAATATTATAAGATTATATTTAAATGTACTTCTTTAGGAATTATATGTTATCGAAATTTATAGGTCTTTTGTCTGCAGGCTAATTAGTAATACACATGCGAGGTCGAAATGGGTATTGCTAGTAAATAATACACGCAGTACGCACGATTGAATCACTGTATACATGATATTTTGTTATTATTTTTATATACCTATCAAAGTAACATATGGCAAATGTACTACTTAATGGCAGATGATTAACTCAAAATATTACTATTATTTATTTAAATTATATTATAATTTTAAATAATAATTTATAAATGGCTAAAATATGATATACCAGATTTAAATTTGCACCTTCTCTTTTAAATTATCCATCAATGAACATCTGTAAATAAACTACTAAATCTCACTTAATTCAATTTTTGAAAATTTCTTTTATTTAAAAAAATAAATAAATCATAATTTGGTGATTCTGAAAATTGTTTTAGTAGGTTAGAAATTATTTAAATATATTATTGGTTTCTCATCAATTCTTTACAATTTGCTCTTTGTGAGTTGTAAATCTCTCGAAAATAAATCAAAAAATATTTGTTGAATGCACATTTGAAATGGGGAGAGTCAAAATAAAACTTAACATATTATTATTTGTTTTAATGATTTCATTTCCCCCGCATCAACCCCGTCTTCATAATTTGCATAGAAAAAAGTTGATCCATTATTTTATAAAATGGGAGAAGGTTCAAAAATTATAGTTTTTCAATGCCCACTCATAATTCCACATCGTAGCTTGAATAGAAAGTTTTTTTTATAGTTTTTAATTTTTTTATTTTTTTTTTGGTAAAAGGACAGCTAGCGGTTCCAATAAAATTATTAGTTGCCTTATTTCTTTCTGATTATTTCAGAAATATTTATGGATACAAAATAATATCTTCCTTGCTTGCATGGAAATCAAAGTATTTTTGAAGATTTTCCATAAAAGTGAGGGAGATTAAAGTTTTCTTATTTCTCCTACTTATATATATTATTACATTGCACATCGATTGCAAGAAAATACATCCTTGTAGTATGTATAAAAACTAGTTGGTAATTTTGGAGATTTTCCCTAAAAGATTCGATGATACAATAGACAAATTAAAAGTTTCTTATTTTGCCTACTTTAGTATGTTATTTCATTTCAAAACATATATAGTAAATTTCCTGAATGTGATAAATATGTTTACCAATTTGATCAAAATCGAACAATGCATTCGAAATTTACAGTATTTGTTTGCAGACAAATGAAATGCAAAATCTCTTAGTTCTCACTACGTTCGATCAAAAAATAAACTTATATATTACTTTCAAATTTATAAATATATTTGTGTACTTAAAAACTGTTGTGTACAAACTCACTGAAATCTCTATTTACAGTTCCGGTTGTATTCCATTACAACCAACAATCAATAAACATTAGGTGAGGGGATTTAGATAATTTTTGAATGAAATTAAACTTACGAATCTCCTCACACTATGCAGGCTGGATATTGGATGAAAATTCAGATGTACACTTAGAAAAACCATAGAATTCTTCCATTTTTATTTACCTAATTGCTGTTAAATCATTTTTCATATATGTGGTGGACAAAAAAAAAGTCTGAATAAAATAACTTAGGTTCTTTAAGAACACAGTTTTACCCATCCTTCCTTCCCTCTAGTTCAGTTCTTCTTTTACCCGGGACGTTTTAAGAAATATTCAGTATCGAAATGTAGTTAATAAAACTATCCATACTTTCTCGAGTTAATCACTCAGGCGTTTTTAAGCTCCATAAAATGCTCATAATACTGAATGCGTTTCTCAAAATGAACTGAAAACGTTACTCCCACGTTAATCTATTACCCCTGTACTTTTGTTTCATATTCCATACTTGTTGCTTTTGTACGTTATTGTAAAATTTCTCTAAGATATTTGAAAATTAAACAAAATTGGATCGTCAAAATACTAATTTATTAAAATTCTTAAACTATAATAACAGATTCGTATGTTATTTTTATTTTTGTCAAATCATTGCATCAGTATACGTATACTTAAAAATATATTATTAGCACATCACCTGAAATAATACCTATAATATAAATTTTGTCAAAATGTCAATGTCAAAGTCAATTCTATATTTATTTGTTTCACTATTCTTTTGAAATATTAATGAGTATTAATTAGTAACTGAATTTTTACAGACAGATGGCTTATTTTATATAATGATGAAAATTTTAATTTTTTTATTTTGTTGTACCGTTATTTGAAAATTCATTATTGTATACAATGTACATTAGACACGGATTATAATGAGGCAAAAAATTTTCAATGGCCTAGCGATATTGAATAATAAAAATTATTCATTTAAAAGTATTGATTTGACGAGTGTTATATTTAAATTTTTTATCACAGAAATTAGCTTTGTGATTTTTTATTTACTTAATTTTAATTGGTCCCCATATAAGGGCCCTGCTGTTCAAATTTGTCCCGAACCATGCAGTTGCTTAGTCAGGTACTGGTTTTGACAAGTTGCGTGTTAAAGTGTGTTCCGCTTCTCCACTAAAAACTATATTGATATAAAAAACTTGTATCTGTTGAAACAACAAAAGAGAGCCATAGTTATTTCTCAAATAAATTGTTGTTACTGTTGTGAGCATTTATTCCTATGTGATCACTGTTAACGATCAATCATAACCAGGAAAATCTCACAAAAATAATTCAGTTTTGATATACTAAAAATCAATTAAGTCTTCTCATTTCTTTAAAATTATTCCTATAAAACTTTTTAAGGAGAAAGCATTAAATATTTGATTTATTTAGAAAAATTTAATTAAATGATTTTTTAAGATTTGACTGAATCGATTTTGACAGTTTATAGGCATACAAAGAAATCATATAGTGCCTACATTTTATTTTTTTTATTTGAGAATATTGCATTAGTTGATAAGAGAGACAATATCAGGATGGGGTGTTAAATCATAAAACTTGAAATACATTTATTTCATTTGCTACCGTTTGTTTACGTAAACAATTAATTATGTTTACAATTAATTACACCCACCGGATGTACGTAAAAATGTTGTTAATGAATGATCTTGCGTTTTTATGAGTGTAGTAGACATTTGAAAAGGTAAAAGTTTAATTATCATTTTAATTTCTTTTCTTTTTTTTATTTCTTTGTTTTTATTTCTCATTATATGATAAATAGTTTCTCATGGTAAATGATAATGTGTCGACGTTCAATTGCATGTTTTTTTTTAATTATTAGTTGAGTTACTAATTATAATTGCAGAAATAAAGCACAATCCTGACAATTGATTTTTGTCGCAATGCGCTTCACAATCGATTTTTGGCGCAAGTAAGTCGGATCGAGAAGCGATTTTTACATTTCTATTAGTGAAGTCAATTACACATATGCGATCATGTCATTTACAAAAGTACATTTATGTTCAAGAAAATTCACATTTATAAATTTATTTCGAATTGTCGATTTATAAAAATATGTCAATAATGAACCCAATTTTGCTACTACAAGGTCTCTGAACTCAAATATTGGGCGGAGCTTTCGAGTTAACCGGTGCCAGGGATGGCCGTCAACCAAAATCTATTGGATTTTGGTTTGAAATTATTCAGAAACCAATCGAAACTCATTATTCGGGGTTTTTTGGAGTTGCTAAGTGTGAATAAGTGGTCACCAGAGTGACGACCATCCTTGACACCGGGTACCTCGGAGACCCTTGCCAAAATATTTGGTATTTTGTACCTCAGAGATCCTTTAAACACCTGAGTAACAAAATTGAAATCATTTTTGCCATTATTTTATATCTTTCATTAATATACACATCGAAATTGAGTTATAAAACAGCATTTTTATTGCGTACCGATTTACCTTTTCTTTCAAGCAATTTTTGCAGTACAACTTATTTATCGAGTTTTTTGCATATGTCAAGTTAAATAAACACTCTGTATTTAACCAATAGAAAGTAATTTATTTAAATAAAAAAAAAGTAATACATTCAAAAAGTGAAAATTCATGCAAAAATTAATTGAATTAATCATCAAAATTTATTAAAATATAATAAAATAAATTATAGATTTTTAAAATTAAATAATATTGATATAAATTCCAGTCATGCATTCATGATTCCTTACGTAATATAAATTAGTATATTTTATTAAGTGTTATTATTTATTATTATATTAAAAATATTATTTAGTATTGACGATTCTTATATTTAATATTTCCAGCGTCCAAAATAGAAAAATTAGTGGTATGTTTTTTAATTGATACCAAATTAACTAAGAAAGGTTTTCTAGTGTTGTTGTTAGCAAGGGTCATTCATTAGTCATATTCAAATTTTCCGCGTGATGTGAATGATATAAAACTGGCAGACGAAATTGGGCTAAATTAGGTGATTATATGAACATCTAAACTAAAATTTTTGCTAGTGCCTTCAATATTTTCAAGCGTTACAAATCTGAGACTAAATTTAATATACTCTGGCATATTCTATGTATGTCAAGTATAAAATATGACGATTTCAGTTGCGTAGTTCAGAAAATTTTATTTGTGAATTTTATTACATTTACAGTACAAAAATTATGTTTTTACTCGAAATTTAAAACATTTTAGAAAAGAATGTTAATTAAATTTTTTTAGTTATAAAATTATGAATACCTTGACAAACTGTTAAACACAGTTGGGTATTTTGTTTAAAACTATTATCATGATTTGATAACACAGCTATTAAATAAAAATTAACATATTCTTGTAGATAAATGAGGATAGAACATTTATTTTAATTTCTAATTAAATTTTTATAATTTACATATCTGTAATGAATAAAATAATCAAAATATTTTATGAATTCATTTTTGCATCTCATCTTTTATTTAATGACATTTAGGCTCAGCGGACACATTTTATGCTCAGAAAGTTTTATAAGAAAATCTGATCATACATCAGACAAAAATATTAAGCAAGCGCATATCATGGGATATCATCGGACACGTACAACGAACCACAATGAACCAATGTACTTTCAAATATTTTAATTTTATAAATTACTTTTTTGACAAACAGATGGCCTACTTCAGATAGCATCGTAAGGTTTTCTAATTAGAAATTTTGATGCTACTTCAGGCAGCTTTATATATACGCACATACCTAATGTAGAAATCTTACCGTGTGCGGGGACTAATATAAAATACATGTTTGGTTTGCGCTGGGCCTTAAACCGATGCCATGCAATGTGTCCAACACCCCCTAACATTGATCACTTGATAGTTAGACATGTCGTATAACCGATACACGAACTACAATCTAATTTCAAGAGTCCAACGTTCGTATTGAAAGATTTTTGAGCTGTTGTCGATCTTTAGTCCCATTGGACTCAAATATGCAATTGACATACTGCTACACGATGCGTTCAATTAGGTAAATTTCCTTTTATTGTTAATGATTTATTGTTCCGTTTATTTAATTATTATGCTTTAATTTGTTTATAATAAGTTGGATTAATTTTACAAAACAATCAATAATATCTTAAATAAATTTAAAGTTTATGTTCATTCCCAATAAAAAAAAAAGTGTATGGTGTCGTGGGCCACCAGATAGGAACGAAGTTCTTTATTATAAAAATATTAATTTTAAGTTCTATTCGAGGTATAAAGAAAATAATTATTCGGGTATAAATTTTTTATTATGATGTTTTTATTGATAAAAATAAAAAAACTAATGTACAAAGTTATCAACTTAATTTTATTTACAATGATTTATAAAAAATAAATAAAAAATAATCGTAAATGAATTATACACTTACAACCACAAAAATAAGACACGTATTCATACATACTACGAACAACACACAACACGACATAACACAAACACAAAGTGTGTGGTTGTCACTATACAGTGTTATGTATGTTGTAAATAATAATAATCTTACGTTACGGACGTTTTTTCACGGTTAGCGTCCCCACCGCATCGTCCCATAAGGAACTTCGTTCCAAAATTTACCATCACATGTACCAAACGTATTAATTCAAACATTATTTCAATCGTATACAAGGTTATATGCCATAACAAACGTCGAAATTTTAAAGCTAACATTTGGCTGAAACGTTTGCCGCACCGTGTAAAAACCGGCTTTATATAAATGTCGATATAAAAACATTTATTTTATACTTAAAGTAGTAGTAGGTAGTACAATTAAAGTTTATAATTCAAAATTTGTTTTTTTCTTTGATTCTTGTATTTTTTTATTGTGAATTAACAAAACTCGCATATCATCGTTTTGATAGAGTACTAGTGGGATGCCTAAACAAGCATACAATATTTATAATAATATTGAGTTTTCACTAGACTTTTGATAATTAGTTATAAAAACGTGTAAAAATAATTTTTGCACTTTGCTAATTTTGAAAATAATCCAAATGAATTTGGTGCATAATGTGATTTTATTGTTTATAAACGTTAAACGAAAATAATTTTCGTTTATGACGAAAATTAATGTTTAAACTCTAACACAATTTCAGGAATAATAACTTTTTTACTATTTGAGTAAAAATATTATTGTATAAGGAAGTTATATACCTGACTACTTATGTTCAACATAAAAGTAATGAGATGCAATTAAATATAGTTTTTTTTTTTTTTAATTTAACTTTCTTGTAAAGTGTAAGCAAAAATTGAGGAAGTTTATCATTACGTATTATCTTTGTAACTAGTAATAAATTTTGCCCAATAAAGCTTAATCAAATAAGTAGTAAATAGTAAGATTTGTAAATTTATAATCAAAGGAAGAAATAAAACTTCAAACATATTAATTATTAAAAAATAACGTACAAAGTTATTATTAACTTCCCAAGGGCTGTTATTGTAATTGAGCGGATTTTGTAAAACCCGAATTTTGACTTACCTTTACGTTTCAAGGTCACTAGAACCCAATTTAATATTTTAAGAGAGATGCCAAATCTCGAGAACAAATAAGGATATCGATGCGGAACCACGTTTATTATACGCTTAATTATGTAACCTAAAACTGAATGATTATGCGTTACCTATACAACTGTAAAATAGCATTATTCATAGCGACCAAGCAATCGTACGGCTAGTGTTTGTCTTTTTCTATTTCTATATTACAAATCTACGGAATGAAGTCAGACATTGGCCATATAGTCGCGCTTTCTCTTACTAGAAAGTGTTGTATCGTTCTGTAAACCGGCTGGCTTTTAGTATTTGAGTTCCTGGAGTAATTTCTTACCTTTTGTACATTTTATTTTATGTGCAGTAGCCTATATGTGGAGGAGTGGTAAAAATAAATTTTTTTCTCTTGTATACCGAACAAAATAAGAATTTATTGAAAGTTTATATTTGATTTATACAGCAAAATTTTTCTGCCAGTCAAAACGTTATCTAGTATAATTCATGCAGTCAATATAAAAAAAAAAAAAAATTATTTTTTAAACCGTATGAAAATTTGGAAGATTGTAAATTGTCTTCTTATTGCGGAAAAAAATTACCATAGGAATTTCAAATTTTTTTATATTATTTGACACTTAATAATATGTTTATTTTATGTATATAATTATGTCAAAAAATTTGGATTTTAATATTTTTTGGAGAAAAAATTAATTTTTTAAAAACAAAATTATATAAATTCTAAACAATGTGAGGAATAATTAAATCACAAATAAATTTTTAGACTAATAACGCTATCATGTTTTAACGCATGAATAATACATACTTTTTGGGATAGTTGCCAAAATTTTTCAAACATATTTGCGATAAATAAATTCACAAAAAAAAACTGATTTATACTAGTTTGAATTAAAATTACATAGGTACATATAACGTTATTCAACAATGAATGATAATAATTCTCAAAATAACATCCCAACAATAAATTCAGACAACACAAAATAATTATAATTATGTTATTTTAAGGATCATCATGGGTTTGTAAAATTGTAAAAAAAAAAGTCAGGCATACCAAACTTAATAACAGAAACAATTATAAAGATTAAAAAAACATATTAAGCGAACACAATAATGGTAATTATGTCTATTTATTTATAATAAATGCAACAAGTCACAGTAGACAGGTTAAAATGATCAGATCAATTTGATGCATGCACCTTTATCAACCACTTCATACGAGGATCATTAAAATTATATTTGAAGCAATAAAGTATTGAATTCACGTAATATAGGTATGATGTAGTATTTGAAAAAAAGACCTGACTACTGCGAGCTATTGTGCGTAGTGTTAAAAAGCTAGTGGCAAAAATAAATTTAGGTACGGAACATTGTCTTATTTATAAATACTGGAGACTCTCAAGTTAACTCTAATTTGATTTCACATGAATAAATTGAAATAGTGTTAACCTGTTTCAGAAATTTGTAGCATTTTTTAACGGTGACAAAACTATTTGTCCACTTCCCTCCACATACAAAACACATAATTTCTAAGGTACTATATTTTCTTTCTAAAATAATAATTTTTGCCATTAGCGCGTTTATCGTTTAATCGTATTAAATTATCATTTGTATTAACCAATTCATGTGTAGCGTAATAAATACATACTACAGGCTTGATTGATTTCTAAAAGAATTTTTGTATTAGTTGAATGACCTATTTTAAAAATAATTTTTTAATTGTAGTTTTAATGATTCGAAATAATACGGTCTAAAAAAAATATTAAATATTATGCTAATTTTAAAAAAAAAAATGTATATTTTAGTGAACACTCAAAATATCGTACATCATTCCACCCAGTTTTTGTTGATTCTTTTCGTTCACAAAAACATTTACTCATATTTTTTTATGAAATGGTGTAGTACTTCAATTAATGCTGATTCGTCACATTTATTTTGCTCACGTATATTTTTGAATGTTCTGAAGATATACATTTTAATCAAAAAATAAACCAACAACATTAAAACGAGCAACGATCCAAAAGACAATCAGGAACAACACAAAAAATAAAATTGAATTCGTTATATAGTAAACATCAGTAGTATATGTAAAATATTATAATACAGACAAAAAGTATAATCAATCTCTTAACAAAAGTTAACAAGCTGAAAATTTACACAATCTTGAACGTTCTTTCTAAGTAATTCGCTTAAAAGTTAATTATAATCATATAGTAGCCGCTTAATATACTTAACTCTTGTTTTTTTGGGTTTAAAAATATTGTTATATTATTCAGATAGTAAGTTTAGCCGGTTGATTGGTTGGTTTATGTTGCTACACTAATTTTTAAAAATTTTTTAAAAGAACAGTTTTTGCTACAAAAATTATGTTTACATATGAACAAAATAGTGGATAAAATAAAACATCAATTAAACAAAATAGTGGATAAAATCTGTATATTGAATAATAATAAATAAGTGAATACCATATATAAATAAAAAAGAAAACAAAACTATAAATAGATATATTGTCAGTGTACTCTCACATACTCAGTCAGCAATATGTGTATTTATATTTATCAGTGGCGGATTTACCATCAAGCGGCAGATTTTATGGGCGACGAACTTGGGACCAAAAATGTCTTAATTATTGAGCTTTTATTCCTCAGAAATAGACTGGCTATTTCTTGTATAATCTTAACTAAGTCGTTGGGTTGTAATGCTAATCTAGGAACTGCCTCATCCCTAATTGGCAATGTGATTACGGTAAACAAATGTTACCAAAAATTTTATGTAATTTATATTTAAAAAAATATGATTATTACGAACTAGGGTATAGAACTAAGAAGGTAGAAGCGGTAAATTTGAATAGCCTACTGTTGGGAAATGTGCAAATCCGAATATAGGCAACTAAAATGAGAAAGAAATACTCTTGTGCAGTGTTATTTTTGTATCCGTATCTCTCTTTCTACACCCCCCTCCGTGGTTTGTTCTATGTCTATGACACCTTTTCGCATCCCGATCCCGATTTCGTATACACGCAACACACACATATACAAACAAACACATACACGCACGCAAAACAGTATTTAAAATATTAAACAAAAATTGTATTTTCCCATTTTCATTTAAAGGCCATTTTTAAAAAAAACCTAATTTTTATACAATTACTATCATTCTAAAAAAGCAACAAAATATTTGATATGCAATGCTTGTAAAAAAAAAATAAACTTATGCAACCGATTTCTATCAATCGTCAGATAAACGCGAGTCTGACATTTTCTCGTAAGTCTTCATTAGCTTTTCGGGAAAAATTATTCCTGATAATGAAAATATGCCCTACCCCATAATTACTATTCCATACAGCTGCATTCTAAAGCTCGCATGATAGGGACCACAAAATTACATAAAAAAATAAAAAATAAATAAAATAATATTAAAATGAATATTGCTAATTATAAAATGATTTCGGAAACATATGTTTTTCGTTTAAAACATGAAAACGTACCCTTGACCTGATACTAAACATATTTCAATGCAGTTTTTTGTCAAGGATCATTGTATGGCATTTCCTTTTTACTGTGAATAATAAAAAATATTTTTGTTTTTAAAATAACATTCGTGAAACCTTTAAAAGTTTTTTCAACTAAAATCATTGAGTTGTGATTCATTTTTAAAAACTTGTGATGAAATAAGAATATCTTAATTCAAATTTTTTAGGATACACTTTATAAAATGCGTTAAAAGAACGCATTGCTTTAGTGGCTATTTCGTCAATTATTGACTAAGAATGAAACGATAATTTTACTTTGGAATTAATAATGTTAAATCCTTCTGAATTATATACCTAAATCTTAAATATCAATGAATGATTAATATTCAATCTAAGTAGGGGCAATAATGATGGCAATGCTCCTTAAAGCGTATTTTAAATCAATACAATTAGAATTTTCCTAGAATTCATGTCGTGCTTGAACTTATATAATTTTCAAAACTAATTCGCATTATACAAAAAGATACTATTTTCCTGATAAAGTAATTCTTAAACTATTCAATTACTTTTTTACTATTCAAAATATTTCAGAAATAATAAAATCCCTTTTCGAGCATAAAACCAAACCCTTGACTTTTAATTTTGGCAAGTGGGCACCTTATCCTTATTTGGGTCATGTACATATGAATGTTGATTTGAATGTTGCTTTACCACTTTTTACAATAGATACATATTATAACTTTTAACCAATTTTGTTTTTGTGTTTCATTAACATTGTTATAAATTATCTGATCACCCTATTCATAATCTAAAATTGTGTACATTATTGATTCAACTGATTTTTAAATAAATAATTATAATCAGATTAAATAATTAATTTAATTTATTAAGTACTTTTGTTTATATTGAAATTCATTTTGAACTATTTTTTTTAATAGGCTTCACCCCTCAGTGACAAAGTAGCATTATTCAATATGCAAGCAAAAAGAAACTTAGAAAGTCAAGCATTAAATCCATTTTCACAAGATAAAACAGCCAAAGCATTGGATCGGCCGAAGTTTTCCAAAGAAGAATATGGACGGTAAGATTTTTAAATTATACTCTATAAAATAGGTACTTAAAAAGTACAAGCACATTATTTTCTTAGTCTAAAATTCTGCAAGAGTTATTTAAAGGTGTTCATGGTCGTTTTATCGGTTACTTTGATGTTTGAATAATAAATTCGATAACCTCAGCCAGTATAATTAAGAGCGGGCGCACACCATCAGATTTTCTGATCAGAAAATCTGATGGTCAACACACATTATCGAACAGTCCTATAAGAAATTCTTATAAGAAATTCTGATCAGAAAATCTTAAGCATGTGCGAGCATATATACCATCGGATATGATCGGAAACGTGTCAGTCCGATTTATGTTTTTGTAGCGCATTCAATAAACTTTGAATATTTATTTTATACTTTTTGTGGGAATATAAAAATGGACTTATTGTTAATCGCTTTATTCATTTATTAAATGTTCAATGTCTTAAATAAATAAAATATTCTAATTTAAATAAAATGAAATAAAATTTTTAAACCAGTCACAATAGTCACAATGGCGTTCGTAATATAAATGACTGTGAATAATGGTTATTAACTACGTTTTTTGCTGATGGCATACTTCAGAAAATCTTATGATGTTGTCTGATGTACGCGCACACCATAAGATTTTCTGATCAGAAAATATTACTGTGTGCAGGGTCTATATATAATACATGTTATTTAGTTACATCAGATTTTATGAACAGAAAATCTGATGGTGTGCTCCCGCTCTAAGATGCGCGTATGAATTCTAATATTGCCTTACATAATATATACACCTACTGATCAAATATAAAATTTTGTAATATAGAACTACTCAAAGATTTTGGATCTGAACACCGCACTCAGAATTAACAAAGTCATTTTACCCGGCTACTAAACCGCAAGAAGAAAAATAAAGGGGGGGGGCTATTATATAATATTAAAGAAAACATAAGCTATTCCCCTTAGAAATTATTGGTTTATACGTGAACTAAATTTCAATACTTATATACAAAATTCAACATTTGTTATAACAGAGCCCCTGATAGCCCAATAAGTTAAGCGCTATACAGTAAATTTTCTGAATGTTATCTGGATCTTATTTTAAAATAAAACTATATTGGCTTTTTGTATATTCACATGAAAGCAATGAATGACAAGATTTAATTGTAATTAGCGGTAGAAAAGCCTATGGTTTAATCATTTCTTCATAGTGGATCATTGTAAAGATCGTCAATGTTCAAATAATGACTATGAATCTAAAGGTTTCGTATTTCCTAAAAACTTTTTTAAGCTTGCTTCACCAACTCTTTAAAAATCAATAAAATCTTTGCAAAAATATATTTAAATTTTGATGTGGGTGAAAATCGAAATTAAGTGTCACTGAAAACATTACTATTTTTACTTTTTTATTTTATTAGTAAAATAAAAAAGAATCTAAATCCTAAAGTTTCAATGAAGTTTAAGCTAATATGATATTTAGCAAAGACATGTTTCTAGATGTGCAATTAAAATAAGAATACATGGTAACTAAATTTAACGTCATAATATATCCGACGGAAACGTTGGCGCCACGTCGAATTGATAACATTTGAGAATTTAATTTATTGAAGGTGTTTTATTTTTATAATACAATAAAAACTAATATTTAAAATTGTTTTCAAAATTCCCCTATTAAATTATTCACCCACTCAAAAAATTAACCAAGTATTAAAAAATCTTACACAACACTATAAAATTATTTTTTTCAAAATTTAATTTTTTCTACGTATCATTTTTCATGTCTGAGAATTTTTCTATTTCTGTCGTTTCAAAAATATTTACTTGTCTTTAACAAAAATATTCAAATATTTTTCTAAAAATAGCTCATATTTAATTAATAGAAATTATTACTGGCATTTTTATAATTAAAAATTGTCTAAATATTTTCATCTAATAAGGTTCATGTTATTATGAATGTTCAATTATTAGTAAATAATTCTTGTAAAATATTACATTTAAAAAAAAAAAATTATTTAACAGAATAAGAATAAGACACAATCTATACGAAAATTGTGTCTGCTGAATTTATCAAAAATTAGGTGTATTTATTTTGTAAGTCGATTGTATTGTGCATCAGTAATTACTCGATAATAATGAGTTTAACATACTGAAAATAATCCTTTCTAGAATTATGTTGTTTGACAACAAATGTTCCAACGAAAAAGCGCTATATCGACTTATTTTTACAAGTAATTTCAAATTTCTATCTATCAACTAGCAGATCAAGTCACGCGTTGCTGTGACAATATGGAGCACCCGGTATTTGTTGTGGGACATCTAGTATTTGTTGTGAGCCACCCGGTATTTGGTATAGGAAACCCGTAGCACGGAATTTTTTTTGCACCCGGTATTAGGAATGAGACACCCGATACCACCGGGTCACCCTTCGGTCTTGGCTCGGCGTCAGAAAAAATTACGAAATCCTCGACGCGAAATTTATATATATACACCCGGTATTTGATATAGGCCACCCAGTATTTGGTGTAGGACACATGGTACCTTGGCATAGGTCTAATACAGATTCCGGTAAAATTTGTAAAATATTATTTTAGAATGATTAAAATTTAATGACCTTCGGCGAACTGTGAATCCTCCGTCGAATTGCCTAAAAAGTATTCGAAACTAAGGCAGTTTGCGAGCCAATAAAGTAATCAAATTTTGCGAAAAGAAAATAGTATTTTTTACATTTATCTAACTAACTTGGAGTAGAATTTTATCGCGGACCTCTTCACGGAATCTCTCCACTAATACATAAACTTTATGGTATGGTACTAGTTCAAATTGACTTTTACGTATTATTACGAATAGTGTGTATGGGAAAAAGAAAAGGGCTGTTTTTAGGGTTTTCCCGGCAATTATTCGAATTATTCTCGCCGTAAAAACCATCCTTGGCTTCAACGAACATTAAAACGTTGTTGAATTATGCGCTTACAAATAAGTACATTTTGCGATTCATTTTTATAGTATAGAAGATAATAAATTCAAAAATTAATTTAACTTCTATATTCATTCTATTAGGTCCCAATAAAAAATTATTCAGCCGCGTTCTCACGATTCAAATTTAGTTGACCGATTATAATTGATCAACAAAAGTTGAATGAACTTTCCTTGTTTCAAAAAGTTGATCAAGTTTTTGGTGTATCAAGAAAATAGACTCAATCAAACTTTATCATTCGCCTGTACCATTTTTTTTCAAGTTAAAACCTGTGAACATGTGAAATCAGTTCAATTTGCAAGTGCGTTTTCAATTGGTCATTCATACATTTGTTATTATTGGATCATTTGATAATATTTTATTTTTTATACATTTTGTTTTAAATTTTAAAAAAAAACAGATACAGTTTTTAAATTTAATCAATTTATATTAAAATGTGTGAACAACAAATGATTCAAGTCTTATTCAACTTTTTTTGATCAAATAAAATCCTCAATTAAACTTAATTCGTGAGATCGCGCCTTTAATGATAGTTTCAAATTTGTAAGAAGTCTATTTTTATGTGTTAAAATTTTATGAATATTGTTTTTAATTTTTGTTTTGTCATTAATTTAAAAAAAAAAAAATGTTCGCGTCTATGAAATACAAAAATATTCAAAAGTAAAAGATAATATCAAATAAAAAAATTTAATGTTTTATAGTAGTGTAATTGTTAATAAAAGTGAATCATTCAAACGTGAATTACGTATTTATCAGATAGAAATTATTTTTCAATTAATTATATATATATATATACATATATACCTACAAGCTTCCTACGTTTCATTCAATAAACGTAATTTGTTTACGTAATTATAAATAATTTCCTTTCATGATGCTTCTGTTTATTATCACAAGTTTGCAAACATTGTTTTTTAATGAATGAACATGTTAATGAATTAACTGAAAATACCTAAAAGTATCTATAGATAGCTTAACATACATGTTTTTTTTTGCTTTATGTATTCAAATTTGCCTGTGAGTATTATTTAAAATAGTAGGGGCATACTAGTTTACATTATCACATAATTACAATAAATATTCTACTTAAGTTTAGTCCGGTTTATACTTCACAAAAGATTGTATTTCTGGAATCTCTTTCTAAGTTAATTAATTAATAATAGATAAATTTAAAAGAACGTGCAACAAGATTTAAAAAAAAAAAACTCTGTATTTGTGTACAACTATGGTACAAATCACAGACTATACCCATTTTACAACTAGACGATGTTACATTTTATTTGTCTGTATGTATATATCCGTTATTTACCGGATCGTTAAGAATGGAGATCCGTGGATATGCGGATACGAATGTTAATTGTTCATCTCAATCAATCAATATAATTTTTTTAATTTCCTTAAAATGTGATTGTTTATTGAATGAAATGTGATGTGATATCATTTAGCAGAATTATTTGATTTGAATAATAATGAATTTGAAAAATAAATTTTAATATAGATAGTGTAATTACTAATTAGTGCCTTATGATCACTTAATATATTGTCGTAATACTTACTAATATTTTTAAGAATAGTCATTTTCTGCATAGAACATTTCGCACACCACCTCTTATGAAGAATGCACACTTGAGCGATGAGCTACAGCTTAAATGAACTGTACAAAATTTTCGCTTGTCGCTCACCGCTTTAGAAAATTGCAATTAAAAAATCATTCGTCACTGTTGTGTGAATTCGCCAGATATTTGGTACGATAAGGAACAGAAAAAATGATCCTCTAGGTCTATAAAAAATTGAGAATCGATCCAACTCAGTTTAAAATCGGTTGGTTAAACATATGGCTAGAACCATAATCATATAAACAGGTCTGACTTGACCAAACTGTGATACATATAGCTACATATATAAGAATCTCCGCATGAAAATAGAGCATACTAACCTGAATTAAGGAAGTACGAGCACCAAGGCAACTTTTGATAAAAGGCTTGATTTTTTTTTTAATACAAAGTTTAAATATGTCTAAACAAATTCCAAAAATTTGAAGGAGATTGCCCGATCATTTAAATAAATAATTAACTTTAAAGTTGAGCAATTTAACATTGATCTTATGGGGTAACCTTCAAACATTGATACATTTCTGTATTTTTCTCGTAAAACTGTCGGTGAATATTTTTAAAAAACTTATGGATGAAAGTAAATATATTAGTGATAAATTTAATTCAAAAATATTTACACTTGCCCGACTAATTAAAGTGTATTAATTAAAAGAAAAATAAATGCTGCCACTAGCCAATGTTAAATGTATATCTATATATTGAAAAAAATCATATGGTTACTGCGTTCCCCTTACCGCGCTAGAGTCGATACCTATCCCCACACCGCCTGGCGCTCGTACTACCTTAATTACTATTACTCATACAGACTTATTACAACACTCACATTTCTCATGGCTGCCAGATGTCGTAAGTTGTCCCCATTTGGCTACTAAACAGTAAGCCTAGGTGATATAATTTTATAGTTTGGCTACTACTAGTTTATATTTAGGCTATCGCATGTATTGGATATTTTTGGAAACTATGCCTCAAAACGTAGGTTTTTTTTAAATATCTATCTGGCAAAACTGATTTCTATACACACACGCACGTATCATGCGTTCCGTCATATTATTACAAAAAGAGTCAAAGACTGGTCATACATATATCATGTCAGGCCTAATATATGAGATCGTTATTAAAACACCATATTTTTTTATTCGGTCGGTTCCCGACGTCGCAACAATTTAAATAGTTGTGATGATCTAGTGTAGTCTACCTTGGATGAGAAAAGCAAAAAAAGTTATACTTAGTTTGTCTATCTATACGAGGCCTGCGAGTGACTGTTGACATAGTCGATCAAACCTTTCAATCTAATGTCTTGAAACGGTAGTACACACTGAAAATGAAACTGTAGTACACACTGCGTTGTAATAAAGTCTGTGATTCGAAACACTTCTGTAGTTACTGGGCAGTTAGGTATGCTGTAATCAAATTTAATATGATGTCATTAATATTACTGCCCATTCACAATACACAACATCATGTTTTGAAAAACATACACACAAAAATGTATAAAATTCGATATGGAGGAGTGATTAATTTGACAGATATGATCAACGAATAAAAAATGATACAAAAATACATTTAGATAAACGTTAAAAAAAAAAAACTAATGGAGCGCCAATATCAATAAAATCTGTATACAAACAAAATAGGTATTTATTGATGTTAAATTTCTCAAGGATCTTTGTTCATCATTTCCGTCGATTCTATATGTATAGTCCTTTGATTTATACAAAAACATTTTTACAGTTGTTTTGATAAAAATTATTGGAAAATACGCATTAATTTAATATCTAAATCAAAATCGTTGCCAAAATATTTATGTATTTATTTTTTTTTTTCATTCTAAATATTTGAATAAATACAAAAAATTAAATATTAAAATGATTTATTACTTGAATCTAATTCAATAAAAATTTATAAGGACTGAGTGATTAGTTTAGTAATTATTTATTATATCTACTAGCATATGGCGAATTAAGTACAGGCAAATAAATAATATTATAATACTTGTATAAAATGTAGAGGATCGATCTCTGGAAATGAAACATCTTGAATAAAACAATATTTTCGCAAAGAATTTACTCGAAAAATATTTATCACAAAAATGCAAAATTCCATTATAATATAATTAAAATTGGAATTCACAGTTGTAACAAGAAAATAGTGATAATGGAAAAACTCTTTTTCATGACTTCCATGTTCTGGTATTTTAATTATTTGTTTGCAATGATCATGATAACCAGGTTTTTTAATTGCGTTATATGAAGCGTCTTTACTTCAAGAACAGAGAACTGAACTTAGTTTTTGTTTAATAATCAAGGTATAGACGTTCAAAAATCCTGGTTAAACATGAAGTATTAATCAATTAAGTCTAGCTTCACATTTTGATGTGAAATATAACAAATCCAAAATCAGCCATCTACATCTTACTCTGATTTATAGGAATATTAGTTTAAAAGCAGATGTGTAATGTTTTCAATTCTACCGATCTTTCAATTTAATTCGATACAATTCTATCTAACAATACGTTCTATCTAACAATAGAAGGGCGAATGTCATTACTACTTCTTTAAAATGGATATAATATGTTAATACAACAATAATTGTTAAAAATATCTAAGTTGTAAAATCTGACAATCGCACACAAAATGAGACAAACATTTCGCCTGTGTTCATAATAGTTTGAAAGTTGGTAGAATATTAATATATAAAATTGAAATTTTTCAGTCTGCATTTGTAAAATGTAGATGTATATACCATAAGCATAATTATAAAAATAAATAATATTTGAAACAGTTATTTTTATAAACTGTTTAGTTCAAACTTCCCCGTGTTTGAATCAAATCCTTAAAATTAAATTTTAGATAATTCAAATATTTATCGGATGATAATACAGTTTTGAGGTTGACATAAATAAAATGATATCGTTGTAAAATTTAATTATTTTTATCTTCTCACGCTTCCGCCTTATTTGTTTACATCAAGTTTTTAGTTTTTTATTAAAATTCAAGTAAAAACTTATGTCTTTAGGTACAAACTTTTTTTACCATATAGGTATTAAACACAATAAAAGCTTGCATCTTATAAAGTATTTTTTATAAGCTTGTTGAATTATGTAAGCTATTGCGGCATCACCTTCCCATCTATTCTTATGTAAATGATTCGCACCTTTACAACACAGATTACTTTTTACTAGCTTTTGTCTTCTTTGA
The DNA here is from genome assembly GCA_020423425.1 of Chrysopa pallens. NCBI lineage: Eukaryota > Metazoa > Arthropoda > Insecta > Neuroptera > Chrysopidae > Chrysopa > Chrysopa pallens. The sequence continues at coordinate 39,102,803 of CM035591.1, read as the reverse complement.
AATTAAGTAATAATATACCTGAATAATCTAATAGATATGAAAAAAAAAGTTTAAACGAACGAAGCATCGGTTATTAAAATACATGTATTGTAATTATTTAATTAGAAAATTATTAGTATATGAGGTTCATTCATATGTCTCTTATGAGATCGTCAATCATTTAAAATCATTTTATTTTACAAAATTCAATTCAAATTATTGTGTATAGGTACACTCGGTATTAAATAGTATTTAATGCCAAAACATTCCAAAAATACTATCAAAATATGTCTGTTAATTTAACAGAGAACGTATTTAAATAAAAATTGAAAAATTCAATGTCAGAAAGCATATTATAAAGAAAAACTTCGTATCTGCCAGATATATCATCATCGGTGCCGTTATTATACATAGGTTGGGAATACTATAAACTATACATGTCAAGTTTCAGAACTACATATATTTTTATGAAATATACTTAAATAAAAAACATGAACATTTTTAATTGTTACAATTTATATATATATATATATATATATATATATATATATATATATATATATATATATATATATATATATATATATATATATATATATATATATATATATATATATATATATATATATATATATATATATATATATATATATATATATATATAAATTGTGCGATCAGGGGATTGATTCATGTCAAATGAAGTTACTTAGGTTATTTTTTAAATTCACACAACATGATTTAAAATGTATTCTATTGATTAAAGACAAGTGTCTATCATATATAAAAGAGGGCACCATAAATAATAGAAATAAGAGAGTGAGATATGTTCGCAAATAATTTGTTTGAAAATAGACAAATTAATTTTTAATTATCTAAATTTTGTAATCGTGTCTTATTTATAGAGTATTATACATATCTTATTTATACTGGAGGAGCATAGATTTTTCTCTAAGCTACCTATAAGAACTTCGTTCTAACAAACAACTTATGTTGTTACTGTACAAGTCAAGTTTTAGAATTTCATTTCACAGAAACTTTATTATCTTATTTAATTTTATATTTTGGAAAATACTTTTTTATTTTAAAAATTTTGGGTTTTGAGAAACACATCTTCGAACATAGGTAGGGGGCTTAGACAGTGTAGTTACGCCTGTTATTAGTATGATCGTATATCACCATTATCTTAAAAAAAAAAGTAATTAAATAAAAAATAAACATTTTTTAAACTTTTCACACAGTTTAAAACCTTTTAACCGCACGCCATTATTATAAAAAAGTATCGTATCGGTTGGTTCTATTAAAAAAAAAAAATGTAAAATGATTCATATATTATTTTCTGATAGATAATTTTTCAGTCAGTTTAATATATCAAAATGTATGAATAAGAAACAATACCATTATGATCAAAAATGGTCATTGGCTATTTTTAAAATGTGATTGCGTCAGTCGCATGTTTGCCAGAAATTTATTGATTTTATAATTATAATTCATGTATTTATCTTTTGAAATTTTGACATTGTAAACAAAATGTTTTTATTCATTACAAATTATCATTGATAAATTCTACTAAGAGGATTACGAAACAATAAGAGACATTTGTATTAAAGGCAATCTCGAATACACTATAATGTAATATTAACGCGATCGCTATCAGTAATACCTATAGATTACGACAATCTATTTGGATACTAAGTGGAAAAACTTCATACTTGGTAAAATGGGATTTTGCTGGAGTTCCAATATTAATGAGCATCAAGATATGAAGTCATCAGCATATGTATTTAACATTAGAATTGTGCAAATAATTCATAAACGATTAAAAAAAAAACTTAAATATAGTACAATGTCAATCAGCATTAAGCCATTGACAACAAATAAATGTTATGTTAATCACAGTTCATGTGAAATTTCTCAATATTTATTTTATATTGCAGCCCAGCAAAAGGATCACTATCTGAAAAACGAGGAGTAAAAGCAACAATTCATGTTTGCAAAGAAATGTTGGAATTATGCCAGATTATTGATGAATATGGTGCTCAATTTAACGAAGAAGGAACACAAAAAATTATTTATTTTGGCGAATTATTCAACGTAAGATATATTTTCATACATTTTGTGTTATAAAATATGAAAATTGTACTCTTTTTTTAGATTTACACCGTTATATCAGATAAATTAGTTGGAATGTTACTTCGTGCACGTAAACATAAGCTTGTTGATTTTGAAGGTGAAGTTTTATTTCAAAGGCGTGACGACAATGTTCCAATAGTCCTTTTGAAACCAATCAAAGAAATCAGAGAAATGTTTAATAAGAAAATAGATGAGGCAAGAGCTTTAGGAGAATCATAACTAATCCCTACGTTTATAAGAATTTACTTTATATAAAAAATTATTGAAAGACACTAACAAGTCAGAAGATGTGCGTAAAGAAATAAGAAAAAGTGTTGAGGACTGTATACCAGTATTTTTATACAATATTTACCTAATAAAAAATTTCTTTAAGCTTCTTTCATTGTTAGTTTAATTGCAGGATCGGATATGATAAATCCGATTTAAAAATAATTTTCTTAAGCTTTAGTCCCTCCAGATTTATTGCAGTGTTATACACAATACTGTACAAGACTCAAAAATATTTTTAATAAAAGTAAAATTACCTAACCTTAAAATTATAGACCATGATAAAATTAACCATTTTTTTTTTTTTTAATATAGAACGCAATCTTTAGAACTTTTACCGATTATCAAATACTTTTGTAGGATATTAAATTAACATTTTTGTTTTTATTCGTTTTCTAGTCAAGATAAATATAATTTTTTCATTATTAACTACATTTCTTTTATATTCATTTAAAAAGTTGTGAAATTGTGAATAAAAAAATCATTTTTAATTTTAGTTAAGGGGAACATAATACAGAAGCACCCTCCATTATGTAAAAATATTTCAATTTTCCAGCATAAATAACTCAAAAAATAATTTTTTAAAAATGAATTAAATTTAAATGTTTTGAAATTTAATATGTACAATATTGATATGAAAACGGACGGCTGCCTTATCGATGAGATTTTCTCGAAAAAAACAATTAAATATAAAATCGAATTTTGATTTTTACTTTTTTTCGAGACTAACTTTTCGACAAGCCCTCCGTTTTCATTTCAATATTGTGCGTCGGAAATTTCAAAAGATTTAGATAAGTATTTTATAAGTTATTTGGGCCCAAAAATTGAAAGAATTGCAGTAAATATTCTGGATAATCGCTCTTAAATATGCAAAACGCAATTCATTAAAAAACTAAAAAAAAAAAACGTACTTAAAAAAAAATAAATAAAGAAAATTAAAGCACATATTTTTTTAATACATCAGTAGATTTTTGATAGATTTTCTTGTTTTTTCTTTTGAATTTAATTGTAAAGTTCAAAAAAATGTTTTTCATGTTTTTTTTATTTTTATTAATGATTTTTATTTTTTATGTTAATTAATTTTTTTAACTAATTATGATACCAAAAAATATTGTAAAATAACCTTCTACCGTTTAAAATTATAGTGTATCGACATAAGTTTATTAAAAAATTATAAAAAACGACATCGAAGTTAAAAAGTATGACACCGTTGTTTAAAAAAATACACACGAATTAAATATGTAATTATGTTTTAATTAATAAAAATGATTACATGAATAAACTAATTTATTTATTTATAATCCACAAAAAAACAGGCATATAAAACAAAACGTGTTCATGAATCAAGTTTAGTTGACCGATTATAGTTGATAAAAAAGCGTTGAATAAGAATAATTGAAACATTTATTGTTCACACATTTCAATAGAAATTGATTCAATTAGAAAACAGTCGTTATAATTTTTTTTCTATCTCAAATTGTCCAACGATTCTCAAACTATGTATATGAACGACAGCTTGGAAAATTTATTTATTTTAAAATTATGATTATTTGAAAATTTCTTTAAGGATAATGAAAATTTCGTTCATATTTACCGCTTATTTTATAAATAGTAAAATAAAATTTGGTATTATTATTGTACCAACATTAACATAATAATCCCAAAGTAGCATAATTAAATTTCATATTTCGTGAAAAATATTTACTCTCAAAAGATTTTAATTGGCTCTCAAACTATCCCTAACGATTAATTACAAAATTAAACGTCCAAGACAATTTTTTCAAAAAATAATAAAACATTTGGGGACCAATTTTACATCAAATTTGAATGTATTTTCCGTGAAAAAAATTAACTCTCAAACGATTTTCTGGAACTCTCAAACTCTCTCTAACGATTAAAACCAAAAACAAAAGTCCAAGTCAATTTTTTTAGAAAATAAAAAATTTGGGGGCCAACTTGACACCAAAAACGAAATTGTTTTTCCGTGAAAACTATTAGCACTCAAACGATTTTCTTGAACTCTCAAACTTTCTCAAAAGATTCTGTAACGATTATTTTACGATTTAGTGAGGGGGCTAATTTAACAGAGATTATATTGTATACACTATAGTTAGTGAGTGTCTAAATATACGTAACAAATACTAATTTATATTTCTGAAAAATTATTATATGTTCTGTAAACAAATTACAGAACTAAATTACTTTTTTTTGGTCAAAATTTTCACAAGGATGATCTTACAGTAGGAAATTTATGTTTAATATTTACACAGTAGGCCAAAGTGAGGGGAATCCATGATTTAAGGTGAATAAGAGGCTCCAACCTTATAGCACCCTTTTGTCGGATTTTTCGAATTTTCTTTATAGAAATCGTTTGGTGACTTGGATTCAACGGTTGATCATTTTTAGTTTTATAAGTTACTAGCAGACCCAGCCACGCGTTGCTGTGGCTATAATTTTTGTTATATTACATTGTAGTAAACAATTTAAGAGGAACGGTAGTAGAACATCAGTTACTGGGACCAACATGCTATTTACATAGATGCCATTTGTAAAAAAATATGGCGATCTCCATGTCAGATTTTCTACTACTGTAAACCCTTAGTAAAATGAAATTATTATCTGGGAACGAAGTCGGAAATGTTAAAGCTTGTATAAAAATCGACTGGATTGGGATTTGAACGGAAAGGACTTTCAATAAGATTGATTTAAATTTTCTTACAGTTGATATTAAGCAAAAATCCATGCAAAAGAATTAATTTTGAATTTTATTATTATTTTTATTCAATTTTGTAACAAATGAGTATATTTATTATTATTTTTATTCAATTTTGTAACAAAGTTGTTAGTAAATAACATGTGACACCTAAATATATGAATGAGGTAGGTAGGGCAGATAGTCTTAAATCTTTAACAATAATATTTATTATTTTGAATTATAAATACTTTTAATTTCAATTTAATTTAGCACTAATCGGTGCTAATCAGCAAAACGTCGTCGGTTATATTGATGAATTGAAGCATATTAATAAAAGCGTTAGTACTTTTAACTGAACACCATTTATTGGATACTCAATCAAGTCAACTGACTACTTTATACAGTGCCATCTATTCGATACTTACTATGAATCAAGTCAACTGACTACATTATACCGCCATCTGTTAGAATCTTATCGAACTATGAATCTTTTTTAGATTTAGACTACCATCTGTTAAAATATTATCGAACTATATCTCTATGTCATAAAAAACAATTAATTTGCAATAAAATACAATTGCAATCTCAAATTAAGAAATAAACTATCCTATCTCTTAAGTTGGAGCATAGCACTCATTTAAAAAAAAAAACGTTCGAATCGGTTCAGTAGTTTCGGAGTCCATCGCGAACAAACAATGTGACATGTAATTTATATATATATTAAGATAACCGATTAAAAATTTGCCCCAAGCCAGCCCCGTGTGTCGAATTTTCTTAATTTTTTTCGTGGAAATCGTTTGGTAATTGTTTGGTCACATATAAATACTATATTTTATAGTTTGGTCATTTAGTTTAGTTTAAGTTTTCTTGTTTTTAACAAATTTCTAAATTTTCAATTGTATAGTTTAGTAATGCTGTTGATAGTATAGGATATTCGGACACCTAGTTCATGAAAATGTTGACGGTAGAACAGAAATAATTTTAAAGATAAAGTTTAAAATTGTTATCTGTCAATACAAATTTGATTATTTTAATGAAATTAAAAAATCATATAATAATAAATAATAGTGCATTTTTGAATCACCTTTGTTCATTTTCTAATTTATTTTTTCCAGATAATATTCCCTTTTTCTTTACTAGACAAAATAAATTTTTTTGAAATATATAAATAAAACAAAATACTATAAAACATTTTAGTAATTAGAAGGTGTAAAAATCATAAAAAGCATAAAAAGCATACCACGGTAGTTTAGATGTTGTTGACATACATAATAAATTGTGAGTATAGGAATAACTAATAATCCATATCTCTTATACTTGTGGTATTACACAAATAATGATTGTATATTAATGAGAACTCTTTCGAATAAATTTCGATTTTTTGCCCCAATTTCTTAGGTCAAATTATTTTGTATTTTTATAATTACGTATTTCGACTACAAAGCAGTCATCATCAGTATGAATTAGCTAGTTGTAATGATGTTTATCATCCAAATCGACCTGGGTCTTCAATCTTTCAAGATTTATAAAGTGACTCAACTTCAGTAAGTGTTTTAGTGTCCCAACGTCAGTGAGTGTTTTAGTGATCTTTAAGCTAATTTATCATTGTATTTTATTTTTTAATTAAGAAAATATGTAAAATTGATTTTAACAATATTTCTTTTTAGAAATCAATTTATGATATTTTTAATTTTAATTCTTTTTGCTTGGTTTGGGATAATTTTCATTCACGAATAATCATTAAATCCAAATCAAAATTTACCTTCATGTTTCTTATAATAGTAAGAAATACTTTGGAAACAACTTTCAATTAAAATTTTAAATTATTCTTGATTGATTTTCACGATTTTTTTCTTCGACACCGGAGGTAGATTTGGCGACATATTCATGTAAATCATAAAAAAATAACATAAACGTTTGATAGATAGTCTTGTTGCTCCATCTTTTCGCTTTTTTAATTACGCTACATGTACATTCAATAAAACGGGAATAAATCATTAAAACTAAAGTCTTTTGTTTAAGTTTATAGTTTTTACAATCGTGTATTTTCAAGTATAACTACATAAATTTACAATTAATTTTGACAAAAATAGGATAATATCTAATATATAAAATTCTCGTGTCACAGTTTTCGATGCCATACTCCTCCGAAACGGCTTGACCGATTTTGATGAAATTTTTTGTGCTTATCCGGTATCTATGAGAATCGGCCAACATCTATTTTTCATCCCCCTAAATGTTAGGGGTAGTCCACCCCTAAATTTTTATTTTTATTTTTTAGACAAAATTTTTAATTTCTCTTTTTTTATGATACAACATACAAAAATACATACAATCCTCAATTTTCACCCTTCTACGATCAACCCTTATTTTTTAATAGCCATTTTAGTAATTTAATCATTTTTCCTCTCCGGTCGAAAACTGATCAATCGTCATTTAATTAGTTATCCCCGCCAGATGTCTACAGGTGTCACTTCTGACCCAGTAAACAGCAAGGAGTAGGGATGAAAACGAAGCCGGTCCCCTTTCTTTCTTACTCCCTACACAGTTGTCGGCCATCATTATTGTTTATGCATCAAGTGTAGTAGTAACGTTGACAATTATTATTTTGCTATCTCAGTGTAACTCTCATACATACATACAATATACACATTCTAACATACATACATACTTACAATAAGTAAGCTATTTTTTGTCTACACTAGAAATTACTAGGAAATTATTTATATGGCAAAACAACGTTTGCCGGGTCAGCTAGTCATCAAATAAAATTTAGACTAATTAGGCACATCGCACATGAGGTGATTTGAGTGAAATCGGCGAAATCGCCGATATCAGTGATATCACAGCATTTTATTCGCACACGGAGCAACAGAAGTCGCTTTGTTTACTAATAACAAAATATGTATATACAGTGTCTATAAAGATGAAACACATCAAGTAATAAGTAATATAGATTATAGTTTAAGAATTTGAAATTCGCATTTCGTCTTTTATATACATACAAATACATATATATATATACATTGTGTCAGAATTTTGTCGCTATCATATATATATATATATATATATATATATATATATATATATATATATATATATATATATATATATATATATATATATATATATATATATATATATATATATATATATATATATGGTTAAGTCTTAGGTCAGAGTATATTAGTATTAAACCATTTCATTCTCCCGTGCGTCATCAAGATAACTAAAAAACGACAGGAGATAGCTACTTGAACTTTTGGTGTCATATTCTGGATCTTAAAAGTGACTCTAAGTTCGTAAATGAGCAAAATCGGTATAATGGGCTAATTAGATCCATGACCCAACTTAACCATAAAAAAAGATTCAAAACAAACACTAAAAACTTGTATGAACATTTTTTGGATATAATAAGAATCTGTTAATTAGCTTAAACTGTAGCGAATACAAACATTCCGAAAAATGTTCATACATATTTTTTTTTTATCAAACAATTTTCGTTTTGAATCTTTCTTTATGGTTAAGTTGGGTCATGGATCTAATTATCCCATTATACCGATTTTGCTCATTTACGAACTTAGACTCACTTTTAAGATCCAGAATATGACACCAAAAGTTCAACTAGCTAGATATTTAGAGTATTTTATGAATGCTAATGATTAAAGTAGTTCAAACATTGATGCTCAATCTTATATCGAATATCTAAAAGGTTAACTCTGTTATTTGTTACCTTAACTTGTTTATGTGATTAGAATAGACACAGATTACAGCCACTGTACAATCATTGTATTTAAAATACACTTCATTTTGTATACTAATAATTAGACAAAGAAAATTAGAAGAATCGATACATATTTTGTTTTTTAGTTATAGTATAAGATGTATTGGCATAACTTTATACAATAAGTGTAAAGTTCCTTTCTGTTTATTTACATTAAGTTATTGAAATGAATAAAAATAATATTGATGCTTGAAAAAGGGGGTGATTCATTTCCCTTTACCACATTCCTCTGGTCATATACAAGTGAAAAGTGCTATAAGAAAATAAGTTTTTAAACTTTGGTGAACATCATTACTTTTTTTTTTAATTTATGATCTGCTTTATTGGATGCACCTATTATGCCTGTTCTATTTTTAAATATGAACATAATAATATATACCTATTATACATATAACTATCTTTGTCATAAACATTGATTTATCTGATAGTAAAAACAAAAATAGTTTTCTGTAATACATATAGCTATCTTTGTCATAAACATTGATTTATATTTCTGTATAAACAAGAATAAAAAAAAAGTTGCCCATGTGATTTTAAGAACGTAGGATTTGTACAACGATTTTTTTATCACATGATATCGCCGATTTCACACAAATCGCGTCGTGTGCGATGTGCCTAAAAAATAAGTAAACGCTTGCAAGTTTCATAATTAAATTTTGCTAAATTGTGATGTAAAATTGAACATATCTAAAAAGAAACTTTTTACTTTAAATCTTGTAAATGTATCGAAGTATCATGCGATTTTTTTATTTTATTTTTTGCTTACATTTTTTGATAAATTTGTCTATTTAAAGAGTAATTTTTTTTTTGTATAATACACAATCACACTCACAATAAAATTTAATTTTTTTTTACATTGTGTTTTTTTACGATAAGCCATACCATCGCCAATGAATTTGAGTATAAGAGAATAGAAATTATTTGTACTTTTATTGATTGATAGATTCCTATTACAAATTATATCCTTCCAACACAACTCAGAGAGTTTCGTTAAATATCTAAAATTAAGCAACGTCTTATTATCTTAGCTTTAGTTAATAGTAACGTCACTAGGAGACTCATGCTAAGATCTTAGCCCCACAGTAGCAAAAATAATCTACTCATAACACCAGTTATAACATCACATCCCTTAGGTTGTATATTTATGTCATAACACACTCAGCAAACTATTTACAGAAGATTAATGCGATTAGTTATTCTAATATATTATACACTATTATGAATCACCCCATCAAGTAAAAGTTTTATCTCTATGGAGTTTAAATGTTGATAGCAAGTTTTAGCAATATTTACATTTTTTATAGCAAATCAAAAAGTATCAACGAATAATAAATTGCATCAACAATCCAATTAAATCAAGAAATTTGGAAAAGTAAATTACATTTGAAAAAAGTTGGAATGTAAATTTTCTTCGCTAACTTTTAACATAAAATTTAAATTGTTTATGAAAAATCAAATAATTACCAACAAAAAATAAAACTCAACAACAATCAGCAACAAACGATCAACAACTCAATAAAATTTTAAAAAAATATTGGAAAAGAAAATTTTGTTCGCTAAGTTCACAGACCCAAAAGTAAATAAGTGAGTGTGTGTGGCTACAATAAATTGTTTTTTACTCATGACTATTATTTTAGTTACATTGAAATAAGTAATTATCAAAGGCTGATTATTTTTTTATTATGACGCATTTAAAATTCAAAATTAAAATGAATGAAAAAAATTATATCATATTATTTATTTTTGTTTTTAAATAATTTGAAGATAAATTTGATTATTCTGTTTTTTATGAACTCATGCGCTTTTTTTAAATTTACGCTGTTGCTAGTTGCTACATCAACGTAATTTATTGCGTTTTGTCGGACATTTTTTCGTACAAACATAGTTCTCCTATTCTCTGTCTTTACCCTCCATACCTCTAGTTAAAACATTAAAAGAAAACATGGTTTTTAAAGGTTAGGTCAGCGGCTGAAAAAATAATTTTTGGAAATTGAAAATGTCCATTAGAAAATGGAAACCAGTAAAATTGGAAGGAGGATTTCTGAACGAAAATTTGTCAGATTTAATTGGAATTGAAGAATTAACTGATTATAACCTAGAACAATTTGGAATTAATGAGGTTAGTAGAAAAATTATATTTTGAGTTAATTTGTATTGTAAAAATATTTTTAATTTTCAGGCCCAAGGTAATTTTGAATCAGAGAAAAAATGTAAAAAACGTAAAAGTTGTGAATCTGATTTAATTAAAGTAGATTTTGTCGACGATAGAAAATCAAAGAAAGTTAAAAAATCGAAGCAAATTGAGATAATTGAAAATTCTGCGACAGATAGTAAACAAGAAAATGATAAAAAAGCTAAAGGCAGCAATGATGATGAAGTTTCTACTCCTGGAAAATTTGTGCTTCTACTTAAAAAAAACAAAAAGCAAAAATCTGTTAAATCAAAAAATGAAGTTGGGAGTAATTTAACAAAATATGAAAAATGCTGTATCACTGAAATGCAAGCATGGTTAAATTATGGATTACCAGAAGAGGTAATTAAAGCATTAGCTGATCTTGGATTTAAAACTCCTACACAAATTCAAGATTTATCTCTTAAACCAGCTATTCTTGGTCGACGAGATATATTAGGGGCTGCAGAGACTGGTAGTGGTAAAACTCTAGCATTTGGACTTCCAATAATTACAAGGATTTTTGAATTACAAAATCAAAATCAGAATAGTGATACTGATAGTGGTATTGATAAAGGTTTCGATGATAAATCGTGTGATAGAAATGATTCGAATATAGATAATGATGAACCAGAAGTATTCTATGAAGATGATTCAGATGAACTGAGTTGGGAAGAAAACGATGAGAATACTGAAAATCCACCTAAAAATATTCCATATATAAAGAAATCATTATCACCTCTATATGCGTTAATATTAACACCAACTCGGGAGCTGGCTATTCAAGTGAAAAATCATTTAATAGCGATTACAAAATATACAAACATTCGAGTAGCAGCTATTGTTGGAGGAATGGCTGCTGTAAAACAAGAACGTATATTAAGTAAATGTCCAGAAATAGTTGTAGCAACTCCAGGCCGTTTATGGGAACTAATACAGGAAGGTAATCCACATTTGTCAAAAGTTGATAATATAAAATACCTTGTAATTGATGAAACTGATCGTATGATTGAACGTGGACATTTTCACGAATTACATAATTTATTAGAACGAATTAATACAAGCGAGTTAGACAAGAAAACACGTCAAAATTTTGTATTTTCTGCAACATTAACGCTGGTTCATGATTTACCTAAACATTTATTGGCTAAAAAGAAATTCGGTAAAGGCAGAAATATTTTAAAACTAACACCAGGCCAGAAAATTCAACGTTTAATTGATATGGTTGGTATGACGAATCCAAAAGTTGTGGATATTACAAGAGAGACTGGTAAGCTTTAAATCAATAATATAATAGTTTAGTCAAAAATACGAAATTGAACTTCATAATGAATGTACTTTGAAATTAAATTTAACCAAACGGTTAAAATTACAAGCCATTATATCAAGCTAAGTATAATGTTTTTGATCATATAATATGTATAATATTTATTGCATGATCAACAACATTATATGATAATTTTGGTTTTATTTTTATTCATTATTTATGGAAACGTGAAATTTATGTAACAAAAGAAGTCAAATTACTATTCTTATAATTGATAGTACTGCGTTTTTTAAATTGATCTTCCAAGAAGCTTTATTGTATAGAAATAAACTTCAACAAATGTTATTTTAATGAGAACCTTGGACGAGGCGTGGTTAAATTTTTGACCATCAGTTCAAAAATAATGCAATCCATGCCGACTATTCTTCCATTTTTTTAAGTTTGGTCATTAATTTCATATGTTTCATTTTTTAAACTTAATGGAAACAATAAGCGGGAATTTTATATACATACTAACACTTGCAATAATTTAATATATGGTAAAATATATTTCGCCCTAAAAAAATACGACTGGGAATTGTAGCTAGATTCTTTTATTGATTTTTAATTTGAAAGATTTTGGAGCAAGTATGATAGAAATGATTGTTGCTGTTTCCATAAGACCGAGCCTAGGGATGGCACAATATACTTTTAGTTACCATTCTGAGTTGAATGCTCTTTGGTTTATCCTATAAACCAACTTCCAATTCATATCACCTCTTCATTTTCTTCTAAATTTTGCGATAATTGTTCCTACACGCAATAGTATATTATCTTTATACAACTATTTCTTGTTCCATAATTTGGCCTATTTGCAGTGGATCTTCCGAGACAGCATTACATTTATTCTTATTTATTCTCTACTTATCGTTCCAGAAAGAATTAATAATTAATTAATGGAAAAATAAATTTGACGAATCCATAAAAAGAATCATAATTAATCATCAAATCAATGAGTATTACCCTGACTCGTTGATACTTGTTTCACATTTTCAGCCACTAGTAATAGAGTTTTTCATAAAATACAATAAAAAATGGTTCAGTTATATTGCAATAGTCAGAAACAATTTTTAAATATTTTATTCTGATTGTTATCTTTTTATTTTGCTTTATTTTCTGAAAACTGTTTAATTTTTAGGAACTGCTGCATCGTTAACAGAATGTCGTATAACTTGTCCTATTGAAGATAAAGATTATTATTTATATTATTTTTTAAAACGTCATCCTGGTCGCACATTAATTTTTTGTAATTCGATCGGTTGTGTTAAACGATTGACTACTTTATTTAATTTACTTAAATGTGAACCGATACCGTTGCATGCTAGTATTCAACAACGACAACGCCTAAAAAATTTAGAAAGGTATGTATAATGTATTTCATCAATTACTATCAAAATGGTGAAAGTAAGTTTAATTATCTCTAACTGTTTTTGACAAATGCTTATAGCTAATAAAAATATAGAACGTTGTAACCACCGAACGTCAAGTTTTTATAGTTACAATAATTAGTTAATAATTAAATAGTTTAGTTAAACAATTGGTGCTTAAATAGTAGACGAAAATCTAAAACGTTTATTTGAGAATTAAAACTCAAATGATAAAACTGAGTACAGCAAACAAATAATTTTTTCAAATGCAATAATTTTTCTAGCATATAGATACTAAGCTAATACTTTTGCCGCTGGACTGTCAACTCAACCCAACTACTATAATGTGTAAATTTTTATTTGTCGAAGCAAATTCGGTAAAAATATATAATTTGTTTGAATCATAACGGATTTTGATCAAACAGGGCTCATTTTGTTCGTAATTAAATTTAGAAAAAAGCCAATCTCATAAAATTGTTCGCTAGTGGTAAAACCACCCCAACTTAGAGGGTAGGAATTATAAATTTAAAAAAATGTCAAAAATCAAAAGAAAATAGAATTAAGCACACTATTTGCTAGATAGTGCTAGTGTTAGAAGTTTTTCGAAAAATGAATACTATTCGAGTTTGACGTCTTTTTGAAATATGTACTGTGTAAGTTGACCTTAGTATAAAATTAGTGCCGTCCTTGAACCCTTTCAACTTCGTCCTTTATAAAATGAAAGGTTTGAGAAACATAAAACCTACATGAGCTTTTAAGGTCGTAAATGGATTTTTATGATCTCTATATTCAAAAACATAAGGAAGTTATTGTCGAAAAATCGGACTAATTTTTTTTTTAATTTCTGGTTAACTGCATTTTGGATCGAAGAAAACTGGGTAAAAATATGTAATTTTGTTGAAAACCCTTCGGGACAAAACTTTCTTTTCCCGAACGGACTTTGGTCAACAAAATGGCTCATTTTGTTCGTAATTAAATTTAGAAAATAAGCAATATCTTGAAGTTTTTCCTACTTTCACCCCACATTTCAAAAAACTTGAACGATAAAACATTTTTTTAAAAGTGTTGTTACTAATAAAATAGTTTTTCGTCTATACTAATACAGGCTGCTAATACTAACCTAACGTTAAACATAAATAACATAAGTTCTAGATGACGCCCATACAATGCGTAAGTTCCTTATTTCAGTCTCAAAAATAACTATAAAACAAAATGAATAATTGAGAAAAATTAACATTACGCCCTTTAAAATGGAAAACCATCCCTAATTTTAGGCACCGAAAAAGGAAAAAACAAAATTAAAACTAAACCTAAAAGTAATTTAAGATTTTAATTTTTCTTATTTTTGGGGAGCTTTAATTATGGAGTTTTTATCGATTTTATTGAGTTGAATTTTCTCAATTTTTAATATCAGATGTATATTCAGCGAGTTCTTTATTTTGTATTTGGACATTGCTGAAGACTCTTTATATTTTATTATTTTTACCGAAATTTTCATGCTGTCTCAAATACCAATATCTTACAATTACTTCCTAATAAATTAAAAATCATGGCAAATAACAAATTTAGTTATTTTAGTTTTGATTTTCTACGTAATTAACAGAAACATACGTACATTATTAGTAATTTTTGCAGAACATAACTTTCGTTTGTTTTATTTCTGATAAACACGAATAAACGGATCGAAAAATTGTTTTAATTTATTTACATGAAAGGAAGCGTTTCTTTACATATTTCAAAAAAGAAAGGAACAAATTTTGATTCTTTAGAAATTCCCTCCTTAAGTCTTTGACTATAATACAGAAATATAATTATAAAACAATAATATAAACATAAAAATACCTTGTCTTCTTAAATCGTATAATCTCTAAATTAAATAATTGGATAATTATTTTCACAAAATAAATTATTTCGATATTCCACCAAGTTAACAGAAATAAACCTTTTTTAATAATAATTGTTAACTTTCGATGCTAAGCGCGTATTTTTTGAAAAAAAATTTGCGTTTTGGTAAGTAAAAATTTTTCATAATTCTTATTATTAAGTTATATACGAACTTGATTCCGGGTTGCGCCTAAAGCCTTGTTTATATTAATCAACTAGTTTAGGCAAGAAACAAGTAGCTGAGTACTAAACACTTAAAATTTTATCAAAAATCGTTCACACTTATAATTTGACATTTAATCAAGTGACAAGTAATTTATTAAAACTATGTAAACAGTCACAGTCATGTAATATATTTTCATATCACAAAACTGTTGATATTATATGACTGTGAGTGAAACAACAATTAAATATCAGATTTCTTAATTTATTTATTATTATATGTTTGTGGTACAAGAGTACAAAATATAATTGTACTAAGCTACTTAACTAAACAACTTCACTAAACATTTAACTAAAATGGTGCTGTTCACACACGTCAAGTAACTAAACTACTTACTACCTGACTAAAATTCTTCGATGTGAACAAAGCTTAAGAACTGTTCCACATAGTCGTTAATCGTTTATCGGAAAGTCGTACGCAAGAGCATTGCAATCATTTCAGACGTGTAATGTTTCCAATTCTTAGTATCTTTCTAATAAAATACCATATAATAGATATATATCTATTGAATAAAAATGGAATATATAAGTTATAAAATATGCGGAAAAATTGGATAAATTTACCTACGTTTATTTTTACTAAAATTCGGTAATTTAGAGAATTACTATTCTCAATATTGGAGGGAGTAAATATAAGTTTATGGAAAGCGTTTATCTGACTAAAATAAATTTTTTTTTTCTTAAGGTTTCGAGATAATTCACTCGGAGTTCTAGTGGCAACAGATGTGGCTGCACGTGGTTTAGATATTCCAGAGGTTCAACATGTGATTCATTATCAAGTTCCTAGAACAGCCGAAAATTATGTACATCGATCTGGTCGAACTGCACGTGCTATGTCTGAAGGAATTGCTATATTGATTATGGAACCTACCGAATTGAGAACTTACATCAAACTTTGTCATACTTTAGGAAAAAGTAAGTAAATTATCATAGTAATCAAATAATTTTGATCGAAGACTTTTAATATTAAATACTTTCTTCAGGAAATCAGTTTTCTTAAAATCTTTTACAAAATTTATATGCACATACTTTGAAGTGTTCTCTAAACATAAAAATTTTTTTCATACCTTGAGGCATTAATTTTTGAAAACTCGTGGTTTCTTTTTTGGTCGATTTTGAAGCTAACGTTTTATCAGATAAAAAAAGCAATTTTTTTACGATTGTCTTAAAAAACCGAAAATCATTAATTAAAAGTATAACAATATATATTTTATGTTATATAATTATATATTTATACAAAAAAATATGACAAGCAAGCTGTAATCTTGTAATTATAAAAATGTAAAAAGTTAGCTACTTCTGATTGTTTTCAATCTTTTCTTCTGATCATTTTTTTACTTATCATATTTACAATGATAAGTAAAAGATAACGATTCCAAAAAATGGCTGTATGAAATTACTTTTGTATTTCTGTACTTGGAAAAGTATTTGAAGGAGCTCATTGAATCTCATCGTTTTTCAATTGTTATCATAATTTACATTGAAATAGTCTCTTAATCAGTTCAGCTCGAATCACAATAATTGCAGCATCAATAATAAACAAGGTATTCTACAAGCGTGTCTCTAACAAGCTAAGATAATATATAAGAAGGTATTACAATCCTGCAATGCATCATGGGAAATGCGCCACCACGCGTGTGTCAAGCACACTAGCCGGCATCTAAAGTATTTTCATGCTAACTCTCGGAATAATAATAAATATTGTTTAATAATTAATTACTGTCTAAAAAAATTATTCTCATCTTTCAATAATAACAATAAATGATAATAATTAAATATTTTCATAAGATTACTGATTATTTTTATTCTATTTTTTATAAAAATCATAATTAATTAAAATAATAAATGTAGAATTAATAAGTACATAATTTCAGATATCTAATAAAGGTTACGTCGAATTCGTTAAGAGTTGTATTGTAAAAAATTTTATTGTTAATGTAATGAATTATTGTTCATTATAATTATTAGGACATTTTTGACAATAATTTCAAGAGTTTAGAATGACTGTGTACCTTAATTACTTATCAGTTATAATCTAAATTCTAGTTTAATTACTATTAACATTATAACAATTATTAATTAATAACCAATTGTAACAAAGACTATGACAAAGCCTAAGAATTAATCAATTTGTTATTAATTAAAGTTGTGAGCATTACAGAAAAATTGAAGATCTATTGCTAAAAAAAAAAATAATAATGTGCTGGGATTCGAACCCAGTCTTCTTACTTGGAAAGCAAGCAAAAATAATATGCGCTGCTAATCATCTTAGTATGTATAGATCAGAGGTAACTGATAAACTGCGCTTAGGGAAAACCGGTTTAACTGGAGAAATTGAGGAAACAAAGAAATTTTTATCATTTATTGTTATTATTGAAAGGTGAGAATAATTTTTTTAGACAGTAATTAATTATTAAACAATATCTGTTATTATTCCGAGAGTTAGCATGAAAATACTTTAGATGCCGGCTAGTGTGCTTGACACACGCGTGGTGGCGCGACCGCTTGACACATTTACCATGATGCATTGCAGGATTGGAATACCTTCTTATATATTATCTTATAACAAGCATTCTCCTTCATCTGTCAAAACACCATATGTATAAAAACAGACATTGCTCCTGGTGATTCAGTTACAAGCAAACTAAACTACAAATTTCTATTTAAATTATAAGTGACAATACAGTACACTACTCAAAATTTCTCTATCGCAACTTCTTCGAAGAAGGGTGTATTCAAATTGTGTATACTTACATCTTATGCATGAATTCCTCAGATAATTGATTATTGGATTTTATAGATGGTATTTCAATCAAAATTTACGAATGATAATAATAGTAATTCAATTTATAATGTAATGAATTTCTTAAAAAAATTCTGATGTTATAAAACGAGGTATCTAGATATTTTCAACGGGTTTCTCTGCATATTTTATGAAGGGGTTAGAGACGATAATGGTATTTCGTGTTAAAAAAGGGGCATATAAATTGCTGTAATCTTATATTAATAAAAATTAAATATCGACGTATAAATTCAGTATAAATATTTTAAGAAAATGTTACAATAATTTAGATTTCACGTTTTAAACGCATAACCGATATCATTTATATTTGATAGTGAATATTAGATAAATTTAATTGTAAAAAAAGTTGTGTGGATTTTACTATTTTTTTATAATAATTCTACTTTTATCAATGTCTGCAAAATAAAAATTTGTAACATTTATTATCAAGCACCCCATGCTTTTTTACATACAATAAATAATTATTTCTCCCAGTTAATCACTTTAATCAGTTATAAAGAGTGGAAAAATCACTGTAAAACTACTATTAAAATTTTTTTTTTCATTCTATATTCATAAACATTACTGTACCTATTAGGTATTATATTTAAAAAAATACTATATCTATTAGGCGCGAAGCGTTAAGCATTATTTTTTCTTATTATAAATTTATAATGAATTACTTAAAAATTGATATTCTTTCAGCTGAAGATTTACCGCTATTTCCGATAGATGATAAAATGTTGTCAGCTGTAAAACAGCGTGTAAATTTAGCTCGAGATCTTGATAAATTAGAATTACAAACAAGACGAGCTAATTCAGAAAGTGGCTGGTTGCAGAAAGCTATTGAAGAAATGGACATTATAATTGACGATAAGGATGCTCCTGGTCACTCGTATGATAAAGAAACAATTTCAAAACAAAAACGTGAAGCGCATATAAAACGTAAACAATTAGACAGTTTGTTATCGCAACCAGTTTTTTCAAAGGGTTTTAGTTTTAAATATCCTTCGTTAAATGTAAATCAAATTAAAGATAAGTCGGAAGAAAATGCTATTAGTGTGATGAAATCCGCTATGGAAAATTATGCACGATCTGGTAAAAATAAACTTGGTACATTAATGCAAAAAATGAAAAAACCACCAAAAGATATTAAACGAGAACGTAAATTATTTAAACAACGCAGAAAGGATGCTAAGAAGAAAGAAAAAAAGAAATTACAGAAAAAGAAAGCAGAAGAAGCTTTAAATGATGAATAAATTATCTAGGTATAAATTTTGTAAAAATATTTTATTAAACCAATGAAATTTAATTTTGAATTTTATTTTATTAACCTTAATGTTTTTTATACTCTGTATAGATTGGTTAAGAATGGACAGATAGTCAAATTGTCGTGCTACATCGAATTAATTTTTAAATTATGTTTTATTGAAAATAAATTATATTATTTTAATTTTTTTAAATACAAAACTTCGTCTAAGCAACAAGTTGAAAATCGTTAACAAGAAGAAATATAAAGCTCTTAAAAATATGAGTGATAGCTCATTCAATTTGGAATGAAATATAGAAAAATATATTTTAGGCATTTTACAGTGGATATAAAATTTTAGTTATAACAAAATTAGAGTGGAAAACAAGATAATTAGTTTATTTTTAGTAACAAAAACTATGATATATACAACTGATTTATACAAAAAGATTCGTAAAGAGGAGAAAATTTACTACAAAGAAGTTCCATTCCTAGAACTGCATCTCCATTATTTATAGTTGTAATTAAACGTCGAAAGTAAGGCCGCAGGCGCAACGCCACTAAAGACGGCACTTTACCGAAAATAATTTTTTTTATAGCATTGATTGTTTATTTAAAAATTTAACAAAATTTTGCTGTATTTATAACACAGAACACGGTAGAGTTGGTAAAAAGTTTTCATATTGTTGGTTTGTAAATGTTCCATCAAATTTATTATTTGTTCGATGTTAATTTTTTATAAAAAATGATTTATAATTTGCCTGAATTTGGCTCCGATTGTAACGAAATTTTGAGTTATTATTTGTTCGATTGAAAACGTTTGTTCGACGTTATTTATATAATTTCGAAGGGTTATAACTAGAAATGGGCGATATACATCGATGTTTTTCTTTGTCGAAACATTGATGGTCGATGGTATAGTTTGAACTATCGACATCGTTGAGTAGTATACTTACAGGGTAAAAGTATATTTTTTTTTGTTACTCAAGCTGATTAATTTTAAAAAAAATTGTACATGCTATTTTTTGAAAACAAATCAAACAAAAAAGAGAGAGCTGGTCCATTTTAAATATTATTTTCCATAAGAAAAAATAGACTGAAAAAAATGAACCAAAAAATTTTCTGATCAGAAAATCTTATCAAGCTCTTAGCATCAGAATTTCTTATAAGAACATCTTACGATGTTATCTGAAGTAGGCCACCTGTTAACCAAAATATTTTCTTATAAGAAAAGACTGTCTGATGGTGTGCATTGACCATCAGATTTTCTGATCAGAAAATCTTATGGCGTTCATTGGCCCTAAACGCTGAAGATATCGATAATATTAAAACGTCTAAAACTGCAGTTAATTTGATAGTGAATTTTACCCTTCAATATAAGTCATATGATATATAATTTGTTGAGACATAAATGTAAATTTAATAACCAAAAGTTCTAATATTAAATAATAAAATACTTTTAAAAATCGAAACTATAGTGGAGATGTTTAGAATAAGTGAATTATATCAATTGTAGTAGAACAGTATGTAAACATAGATATATATTATAAGATTTAATCTTTATACAAGTCGGATGATTAATAGGCAACCAGTTACCACATCAATATCAATTGCCAGTGATGAGCTTAAATATTGGAAGAGTCTACTACATATAAAAATAAAAATGTGAATGATCAGTTGGATTCACTTAAAAAATTGGTTAAGATATTAAAATAATCAACAGAAATTATAGAAGAAAATTATGATGATGATGTAAGTGAAGTTGAAATTATACAACATCGAAAACGAGATTTCGTCGATACATTAATCTTAACTCTGAGATATTATTTAGAATCAATAATGAAATATTGGAATTATGAGATATTAATATACATTAAAAAGATTTTATTTTATACAATACTCATTAAGGAAGTACGAGCACCAAAGCAATTTTTAATAAAAGGCTTGAATTTTTTTTTATATGCAGTTGAACTAAATCTAAACCGATCCTAAAAATTTTAGGGGGGGTTGCCCGATTATTTAAATAAATAAATGACTTCAAAAGTAGGCATATTTAACATTGGCTTTATGGCAAAACGGTAGACGGGTGATACGTTTTCGTAAATATCTCCGAAACTAGCCGGTAGAAATTTAAAAAAAAACTATTTAAATTAAAGTTAAAACCTTAATAAATAATTGAAAAAAAAAACCCGTTTTGCCCGACTAATTAAAAAGATGAACTTTTTCAGTAAATTCGGTAGCGTCGATTATCTTTGGTACTAACCTGCAACACTGTAGACCATTAAAAAGAGATAAAAAATATTGGAAAGAGATAGAAGCAAAGCAATAATCATAATAGTAAAGTAACCTAACCTACAACTGTATATATAATACGCAATGTATATTTTGAATTGACAAATAACAACAAAAATAATAATCATAGTAATCACAGTGTTGCCATACGTATTGCCGCGATCACGTGATCATCATCACCCCTTCACCGCGCGCTCAGAGCAGCCTATCCCCACCATGCCTGCCGCTCGTACTTCCTTAAACATGGAAAAAAAATTTTTACAATACAACCAGTAAGTTTACCATTGACAAAAAAAGAAGAATCATATTAAAAAAATTTGCATTGCTTTTTCCATAAACAAAAATAAATTATCAATTCTTGGGTATGGTAAAAATTTACAATCATGTTTTTTGTCAATGGCAACCTATGGGTTTGTCCTGGATGTCAAATTATTAAATTTAATAGTAAAATAATAATTTTTATTTATTTTTTGTATTAATGGGTGTAATTATAAGATCATAAAATTGTTGACACACTACAATGAAATAATTTACTAAAAGATTAAACACAACGCATGTAAAATAAGCAATAAATTAATGTCTTTTTACACACAATTCACTGTATTGTTTATGCCATGAACCGTCATCAAATTGCTGACGAATTCAAATTGTTGCATAAATTTAAAAACATTAGTAAATTTCCATTTGCACATAGTAATATTACAAAATGTTATAAATTTCCTCGTTATTGCTGGTGATTCACATAGATGATTATGGTAATCAGATAATTTTATGATTTTTCCACAAGTTGTTTCACTGATTATTTAAGCTGTACATAGCTTCCAATGTCCAATTCCTATTGGTCAATGGCATGCAGGGCATATGGTATTCGGATCAATATTAATAAAACATTAACTATGATCATTTAAAGATAACATATAGGCTTTTCCAATTGTGATGATATTTTCACGTTTCAAATATGATGAAGTAGTCAGTAACACAGGATACTCATACATATTCCAACTACGAAAACTCATTTGGATAGATCGTCCACTATTAATGAATTTATATAATGATAATTTATGTTCATCTTGAACTTGTACATGTGCCACTCTCCATTGTAGTTTAGTAATATTAAAGTTTACATCATCAGTTGATGAAATAATAGCATTGTAATCGTTATGTACACGAATCAAAATTAATTCATGTTTTGCCTTTATAATAATTTGTAATCCTCTGTAAAAACAAGTAACATTTTAAATGGTATACAAAAATTGAAATTTCCTCTTTCAATATTTATGCTATTATCAGGACACCATCCAGTATTCGATATCATTTTGTTTTCATTCTCCTTTAATGTGTTGTAATTGTTTACATGTTGAACTAATGCCCACATCACGAATGCAATCAATTTCAATACCATTTAATTCATAACGAATTTCTTCCAATAGGTGTGCAACACAAATATTAACCAATTTTGCTGTAGCTGATACAGAATCATCGGGTTTTTGGATGTTCCCATCGATATACATGTAACTTGTCGATGGTAGAATATTTAAATCTTTATGTTGAATACATATATTCGTATTTCATCACTATTTTTGAATGATGTTAAAAATGCTGTGTAAGTAAGGTATTCAATTTTTGTAATACTGTCTTCAAATTGAACACCATCAGCAATACAGTGGACCTCCGGTAGTGTCGGATTATAGAGTACTGCCAAAGACCTCCTATAGCCCGGAATTTTTTACGAAAGAATACCTTGTAATCCGACAAATTACAGATCCAATGATAAAATTCTACATCTTATATATATGTACTCTGAAGTACAAATCATACTTCATTATGTATGTCAAATTTAGTAAATTAAACAACACAATAGAGAGCTTACCTTTTATTATAAAATTAACGTTAATAATGCTATATAACTTTACATTAGGAAATAATTGTGTACAAACAAATGTGCATACTAAAATAATCAAAAATAAGTTGTAGGATGCACCATTTGCTTCAGCCCATGGTCAAAAGCATTAATTGCATTTTCTGCTGTCACTTGTGGAGTAGTTGCAATTACTTTTTCGTCATCTTCCTCATTTATTGTTTTATAACAATAAAAAATCTCTTTTATAGTCTCTTCATCAGACATTTCATGAAAAATATTTTCCTCTTTATCCATTCCACGGCACCAGGTTTCCAATCTTCTGGACTTATCTGTGTTTCAGCAATTTACTCTATTACTTCCGAAGCTACTGGATATAAAATATTAAAATAGTGGTACTTGGTACTTCCACCAAGTGTTTGATTATAATTAATTAACCCACCTACATAATTTATTAACTCTATTAGTGGGAGTAAACTATTAAAATATTGTGTTTGCTCCAAAATTCACCGAAACGACACGGCCATCTATTGTTTCTTTTGGCAACCGTAACAATTGCCTCCGTTCTTGAAAGCTATTTCAAGTTATGGAAAATCGAAATCAACCCCACCAAAAACCAATCTATTTTCTTCACTCGAAAGAATAAATTTTCCGCATACCCACTTAGATTGAAGATGTTTGGCACGCAAATCCAGTAAAATCAACGTGTTGTGTATCTGGGAGCTACCATCCAAAAGCAGTTGAACATCACACAGAACGCCAAAAAGCACCTGGCCTTGGAAAACGCATCCTTTGCAGGATTATACCCATTATTGGGGTTCAGCCCCAAGAGTAAACTGGACGAACGTTTAATGCATCAACTTTACAAGTCATTTATCCGCCCAATACTCACGTACGCAGCCCCCATCTGGACTAACGTTGCATCTTCACATAAATAAAGGTTAGGCTATATGCTATAGTTTGTAAGTTGACTTGTATGTATATTATGATGTTAATAATAAAGAATTATCAAATAATTATGAAACAAAATTTAAACAGAAGGCTAAGGCTCGTTACACAGATACGGACTCGATTATATAATGTATTGAAACTGATTATCTATATGAGGTAATGAAAGAAGATACAGAAAAATTTGATACCAGTGATTATGAACCAAATAATATTTATGGTGTACCTTTAGCAAATAAAAAGGTGGCTGGACTCATAAATGATGAATTAAAAGGAAGAATAATTACAGAGTTTATTGGCTTAAAATCGATAAAGCTCTTTTACGATATCCAGGGCGCTTCGATTTTTTTGATGGATTTTGGTAAAATAAGACGAAAATGAAGAATACTAAATTTTTTTGAAAAAGATAAAAATAAAAAACCAAAAACTTGGTTATTTGAATTTTTCACCTAAATTTTGAGGTTATGTGAAAAAATTGTAAATACAAAAGTTGTAGAACTTTTTATTACCTACAACTTTGCCTTTTAACTTTTTTCCATAGGACTTGTAGTTTTGCCGGAAATCAAGAGAAACCATTTTTTACCCTTAAAAACTTACCCACTTCCCAAACTAGGATCGACCGTAATTTATTTTTCCTTTCATTTTTATCATATTCCCCTCCTTTTCTAATGGGTTTCAACCTACTGTAATTTTCTTCAACTTTTTATCATTTTTTAAGGCTTCTACTCTAGTCTATATGTACCATGATCATTCAGAGAAAACCAAGACCAACGTATTAAATGTCAAAAAGACATCTGTCAAGTAGGCTGACACGTCGATTCAGTTATATTTAAAAAGTAAGTGAATATTATCTCTGTCACTATTTATGTATTTAATATATAATGAAGATTATGCATTTAATCTTATTTTAATTAACAGGTATCAAAATAGCAATATTCAAAGCTATTTAATTTTTTCTTTATTCCCCAACTATTGTTCCAGTTGAGAAACAATTAACTATTTGGTTAGTGGTGACCTTAATTAATCATAATGCACCGTTATGTCTTAATTATTTATCTTTCTCTTTGTATGTAATACTCAATTTAATTTATTTTTGAACAGATTACGGATATGAACACTCCACAGTCGTGTGATACATTTGTAGTTTTACCACCGCTTACTAAATATGGAGTAGTTTTTGGTAAAAATTCTGATCGACCACAAGGTGAAATTCAAGAAGTGGTATATTTTCCGGCAACCGAACGAGATGGAAAAATTAAGGTTTATTAAAATTGCACGGTATTAATTATTTTCTTATAATTGATTTTTACTATTTTAGTGTACTTACATCGAAATTGATTCAGAAGGTCCATCACAAGCCGTGATTTTAAGTAAGCCCGCTTGGATGTGGGGCGCTGAAATGGGAGCAAATGAGAGTAGTGTGGTGATTGGAAATGAAGCAATATGGACTCGTGATACGAATAAAGAATTTGATCCAATTGTTAAACGATTATTGGGAATGGATCTTGTTAGATTAGGATTGGAGTATGGTAAAACAGCAGAAGATGCTTGTAATGTTATAATAAAATTATTAGAAAAATATGGCCAAGGTGGGCCCTGTTCACAAAATGATCCAAATTTTGGTTATCATAATAGTTTCTTAATTGCCGACCCAAAAAGTGCTTGGATTTTAGAAACTATTGGCAAACATTGGGTCGCTAAAAAAATAACCGGTGGGTGAAAAATATTTGCTATTATAATCGGTTAACTTTCTATTTAATGATCTAATTTGGTTTTGTAGAAGGTTATTATAATATTTCAAATTCATTATCAATAACCACTGACTTTGATAAACATTCCGAAGGCCTTTTAGAGTACGCCAAAGAAAAATGCTTATGGGATAGTGAGGTATTACTAATACAAGTTGCAAAATGCTCGTTATGATTTGAATTTTTTATAACTGATTGTTTTGTTCGCTCAAAAATGGTACTTTGGAAATGTTATTCACTTTGCTCTCATTATGCTCCATGTCTGAAAATATTACACAATTTTGAGCCAAATTTTTGTTTACTATTATTTTTATGCACTCCGTTTCATTAATTTTTAATCACATTTAAAGTGATTATCTTCGGAGATATTTGAAAGAGCATGTTATTAAGCAAAGAAAATTGATTAATACCATGCTGTTTCAAACGTCTCCGAAGATAGTCACTTTAAATCACTATTGCGCGTTATAATTTGTTCGCAAACTCACTGCTTGCAACTTCTTTTAGTTCAATATTTTCAAAAATTTTGCATCTAATTATGTATTTAAATGAATTAATTAGCTAAATTTGATCCGGAATTTTTGTAATTTTATTTTTCTTCTATCTATTACGGTTGGAACCAATTGACCGATTTTGATCATTCACGAACTCAAACTAAGCTTACTATCTCTTTTCGGTTTTCAGCTATTTATGACGACGGGAAGGCAGGCAGTAGAAAAACGACACAAGTTACGTCATTCTAACGCTGCAAATTTTATTACCCTTATATATTCATATTTACGACGGGTGTAGAAATATCCTAAGTGTTTATACATTATTGAAAAAACATTTGAAATAAAAACTAAAATTAAAATTTTGCTAGATATTCAAATCATAAAGTCCTTTTTGCTCATCCATTTAAAATTTACTAACATACAATGAAAAATAATAAAATTTTATTGTTTAGGGAAAATTTGACTTTGCTGCTGCATTTTGCGCAGGGTCAAAAATTGGCTGTGAACGTTACGATGCAGGCAAAGAACTTCTTGCAGATTTAACTGCTCCAAAATGTTTTAACGAACGAGCGATGTTTGGTTTATTACGGGATGGAAAATCTGGTATTTGTAGAACTATAAACGAAGCATTCCCAACGCAAGGTAGTCAGGTAAATTTCATTAAATACTTTTTTCTTTCGGTTATACAATGTTTTTTATATTTTAGGTTTCTACGCTAGTTACCCAGGGTCCAAGTATTCATTGGTTTACAGCTACACCAGACCCATCACATTCTGTGTACAAACCTTTTGCATTTACTCCAAATGTAAAAGTGTCTGCACATACAGTGTGCCCTAAAAATGAAGTAAGTATTTTTTATACTTTCAATATACAGAAACAAACTCACCAAATTGTATAATCTGTTTGTACATCTCAAATGCAACAGAAAATGTTTTGTAGAATTTTTTATAGTAAAGGACCTTGCAATTTCCATTTGTTTATTAAAAATTAATCAATTACTTTTTCTCTTCTGACATTTCAATTCAAAATTTCTCATTAATATTTCCCATTTTAAATGGTAACCGATTTCCTGAAAACAGATACAGTCCTTTTTAGAAATGTATCATTTATCGAGCTTGATTTGTTCTTTGATGGATAAATGCGGTTTAATCCCATACTCTTTGCTTTAAAATCAACAATAAATTGAATGGTAGAGGAGAAGTAATTGTGAAATTAGGTCAAAAACATCTTCTCTTGATAAAAGTAAAAAATGTACAATTTTTGAAATACATGTTTTTCAAACACAAAATAACATAATTCTCTTTTATATTTAAACTAGTTGATCGGTGCAAATATATCAATTATTCCTTTGAATGTTAACGCTATAAAAGAAACAAGCGTACGATGTACTCTTTTGAATGATGGCATTATAATGACTAGAATAAGTTATCTACGATTTTTGAATAGCACTTCACGTTATGATAACGTCAGATACATCTTTCCTCAATAAAATATATGCATTTTTTAAATATGTGTATTTCGAATAAAAAATAAATATTTATATGAATACTAATAAAATAACATATTGCTTGAAGCGGCGATTGAAAATTTCGTAATGTGTGTTTTGAGGACATTAATGCAGTCAAATACAGTTACCATAACGTGAAACGCTATTCAAAAGACACGATGAAAAATGCATTAAGTGCACTGCGCTTTTAAATAACTCATTGTCATTATAATGCCGAAATTCAAAAGAGCATACTGCTCACGCGTTTCTTTTATAACGGTAACATTCGAAGGAATATTTGCACCGATTAATTAATTTAAATATAAAAAAGAAATATATTATTTTGTATTTGTAAAACATGTATTTCAATAATTGTTCATTATTGACTCCTTTTGAGAGAAGATGTTTCTGAAATAATATATTTCTAAAAAAAGAGGAAACAAATTATACTCAAATCCGTTTTTTTTTTTATTATAAAACGTAAAATTTTACCGTCTTTAATAAAGCGAGAAATCTACGTTTTAGATAATTCTGCATTAGCTAATATTGATGAGCTACTAAGTGAGCTAGAGGGAGCAAAGAATAAGTTTGATTATGCGTTTAATATAAAGAATTTTGTATTTTATTTGAAGAACTATAAAACTAACTTTCGATTTTTGCCCCAATTTTTTGTATTTTATACGTATTTCGACTACAAAGTGCAGTGCACAATGATTTTGCAGACCAAATTAGCAACAAGTAACATATCCTCGGAGAATTTAACGATTAGATAATTCAATCTGATAATGATTTTTTTTAGTCGAAATACGTATTTTTTTTTTAATACAAAAAATTTATTAGTCATTATTTTAAGCGTTGGTTCTTTAAGCCAGATTGTCAATGTTGCCAATAATGTATCGTACTTTTTTGTCGTTGCTACCCTATAGTAATAATTAGTAATAACATATATTAATTAATCGCTTAATCACAAGCTTCAAGCTGCGATGCAGATAATTTATTTAATTTAATATCTCTTGCTTAATTGATACAATTTAGTATTAGACACCAAATTTTCTATACTTCACATCAAAATGTGAAACTAGGCTCAATACTATATTAAAAATAATAATTTTTCTATCCATTTCATACATTTTGTAATACAAATGCAATACAATAATAATGCATAAAAATGTAATTTTAAATAAGTTTGTTTTTTCTAAAGATCGGGGCAAAACATAGATTATATGAACTACATGAAAAAGCTACTTCAGATGCGAGCAAATCTAGTCAAGTACTTCCACTTCTTTGTAGTATGGAAAACCAATGTGTGCAAGAGTTAAATGACCTGGTTGAAGAACTAAAAAAAAATCCTGATAAATTATCTGAATTAGATGATTTATTCAAAGATGCTGTTGAAACTGAAGTCAAATTTTATCGCTAAATTCGAAGATAAAATTTATCATATTAAAATGAAATAAAGTATTTTAATCCAATGGGCGGCGATATTTGATAGTTTAGAAATATGGTTATTTTTCTTCTAAATAGAAAAATAAATTTATATTTTTATTTCTTTGTAGCCTTTTTAAAAGAAACGAAAGCTTCACCTATCGCAACAATTTGTTGATTTCACAAGCATATTAAATAAATTTGTGAGTCTATATTGAATATAATATTGAATAAGCCTATGTTAAAAGTATTATGAAAAGAGGTGAAGAGCTTTTAAAATGAAATATTATTTTGATTTGTGCATGATAATGAAATGTGTTTTTCTGACGCCAGTTTAAAATCATTGATTTTACTTTTTTAACGAGTTTCATTTACTAAATTTAATCCAAGTTTATATCTATTGTTTTGTCTTTTTGAAGTGGTATTCAGAAAACGAATAAAATAGTATTTATCTAATGCTTAGCTTAAACGGGTAAGTTATGGATTGTCATTATGGAAACTTTGTTTTATACATAAAGTTTATTTAATTTAAATAGAAATTTCAACTGCTTTAATGTTTAAAATGTATTTCAAAAAATTAATAATTTTAATAAAACATTCTAAAAAATATAATTTTTATTTTATTTATAAAACGCTGCAAAAGATTTCCCAAAATTTCTTTGCAATAATTTTTAAGTTTTAAGGTGAAATAATATTTTAATAGACTAGGTATCTAACAAGATATGCACTGCAATGCTTATGCATATCTTGCAGTGGAACAAACTCCTCTACGAAAATTCTAAAAAATGGGACGTATCTTTTTCAGTGCCCGAAAGTTTTGATTGTCCTCAGAATCTTAAATTTGACATACATCTTTTTTCTTTTTATTATTATTGTAGAAAAAATCATTTAATAAAAAATTCGAAAATCAATTTATCGATTATGAGTTAATTTCAAAATTGTTTCACAATTTTCAGGTTGTTGTATAACGGTCATGTGGTTTCATCATGTACCGGACAAAATGATTTTTACATTTGCTATTAAATGACCTTTCGACTAAAATAAAAAAAGGATGTCCGTCATTATGAACCATAAAAATTTTACGGGTATCGAAAAAAGGGACTTCCCGCTTTTCAGAAATGTCGAAAAAGAAAGTTGTTATACTAACACATACAAATTTTTTAATTTATGTTTATAAATGATATGCTTTTGGGCACCGGATCTATAAAACTTGGAAGGAATTACGATAATTTACCGAGATTTATAATACTCTTAATTACATTTCCAATTCATTGTACTTTTGGGAGATAATACTGTAAAAAGTAGGTAAAGGTATATGTAAGATTCTTGAAAAATTATTAAAAAATGATGCATTTTTGAATTAAAAATGGGCAAAATGAAAAATTATTGATTTTTCGAAAAAATTTTATTGCAAAATGTTTCCTTTGAATTTGTTACTTTATAGACCGGTTCCTATGGTTATTTTTATATTATCATTTTCATCCCTAAAGGATTCCCTAATTCTCCCTTTTGAAACCTAATTTTTACCATCTTATCCAAATAAAGGGATTCCAAATAATTGTTAAATATCAATAGATTCCTTTTTTTGAGTTACCGAATTTCTTTTATCTAATATTGTTTGAAAGTATTTTTTCAAACTGATTAATATTTTCTGAGTTGCAATCATGAAATATTATTACTAAAACTATTCAAATAATTATAAGTTTTTAAAAAACAAACGTTTTAAACAATAAATAAAACAACCGTGAATAAAACAAATGTCTATATTCGGCTCTGTAAAGTTAACGAACAAAATTTTCTTTTTCAAATTTATTTTATTTAATTGGATTGGTGATTGTTGATAATTATTTGATTTGTTATAAACATATTAAATATTAATTTTTTCAAATTATAATTTTCCTTTCCAAATTTTTTTGATTTCATAGGATTGTTGGTGCATTTTTATTGTTTGTAGATAAGTTGACGAATAAAATTATTCATTTCAATTTGTTTCGAAATCAAATTTTTCTTTCTAAATTTTTTTGATTTGATAGAATTTATAATCGTTTATTAATGATTAGTGATGCACTTTCAATGTTTGTTAATTATTTTATTTGTTATGAATAATTAAAATTTTGTGTGGAGTTGGTGAATAAAATTTTTCAATTCAATTTTTTTTCAAAATATAATTTTCTATTCCAATTTTTTTTGATTATATATGATTGTTGATGCTATCTTATTGTTGATAATTGTTTTGTTATAATCAATTTAAATGTTATGTGTAAAGTTTGCGAATAGAAGTTTTATATCAATTTGTTTCATTTATTTTCCATCCAGTCGATAGGAAATCGTGTGTTGAACTTATTTCATGTTGAAATATTTAGTTGAGCGAGAAAAATAACTGATACGTAATATATATGTGAACAAAATGTTTATTCTGATGGTTACACTATATGATATACATCAAGACTGGCTCCCCGCTCGTTCCTGCTTGAGTCAAAATAGTATTTTATTTTTTTTTTTTAATTTCTAGCTTCAGCTACTTTCAGCTATGTAGCCATTAACCAAAGGGGATTATTATTTTTTTTATACAACAACAGTACACAGTACTGCTAGGTGGTCACCCATCCAAATACAGATTGAGACTGCTGTTGCTTAA
The DNA here is from genome assembly GCA_020423425.1 of Chrysopa pallens. Classification (NCBI taxonomy): domain Eukaryota; kingdom Metazoa; phylum Arthropoda; class Insecta; order Neuroptera; family Chrysopidae; genus Chrysopa; species Chrysopa pallens. Next base: position 39,070,082 of record CM035591.1, on the reverse strand, counting down.
CTTTATTGTTTGGTCTAAGCCTGTCAGTGCGGGGTCCAAGATAGTATTTCTATTCAAATAAATATATTTAGCAAGCGGCGCACTCTTGTAAGAGTTAAATTAATTATTTCCAACACCCACCTTCAAATGGTAATTTAAATTTTTAAATTATTATTTGACATATAAAAAAAGAATGATTTTACAAAATAACATTCGAATAATTTCGAATTTATTCGAAATAAATCGAATAAATACACAAAGGCAAAAAAAAAGTAAAAATATAATTTTCGATTTATTCGAATTATTTCACAAAGACAAAGAAATGTAAATAAATAAATTACAAAACAAAAAAATAATATTTTCAGTATAAATTAGTAAATTCCCATTAAATTTCGAAAATTTGATGTGACATAGTGCTTTAGTAAAAATGTCCGCCACATTTTCTTCAGAGGTACAAAATTAACTTGTACTTCACTTTTTTCTACATGATCACGAATGCAATGAAATTTTATTTCTGTGTTTGGTTCTTCGAGTATTTTCATAATTTTTAATTATAGATATTCCACTCTGGTTTTCCATGTAAATTGTTAATAATGGAACTTGACCAATAAAATCAGCGAAAAAGTTTTATAAAAAATGTATCACATGAAATTGTGGAGCTTCTTTAAAACCCTGTAGATAAATTCAATCAACAATCCAATACAATTTTTAAAAAATTGGAAAAGAAAATTTTGTTCGCTATTAAAAAAATGACTAGCGTCGGTTATTATATTCGAATACTAATTATACCGACGCTGGTATTATTAGTTGATATTATTCGGTTAGGTTATATATTCTATATATTATTCGTTGCTGGCCACGGAGACAATCATAGGATATATTTGGAGACAATCATAGAAAATATTACCTAACGAAACAATTCTCTAGTTTTTACTTTATAGTGAGGTTATGAAGTTTTATATAGAATTTGGCGGATTTTTTATATCGCATAATGTCATCAGATAATATAGATAATTTAAATGAAGATGGAAATATGGAAGATTATAGTGAAGAAATGTTTGATAGCGAAAATTTAATTACAGGGGATGGCAACGACATTGATATTGAAGATCAAAAATCAACAATAGAACAAGCTCCAAATGAACAAACTGAACACGAACAAAAATTAATAAAATTACCTTTAGCGCGTATTAAAAATATAATGAAAATGGATCCTGACTTACATCTTACTAGCCAGGAAGCTGTGTTTTTAGTCGCAAAAGCTACTGTGAGTCATTAAGTACAAGCTACTCGAGTTTCCATTCAAGCTTTCCAGAATTATAGACTTAAAAAAATTAAAGTTATAGTTGTGAAGAACAAAAATTTATTTAAGAATCTTTGACTTCAGTTGCATTGCATTTAAACTTTTTTTAACTTGATAAAAAGTACCAAAGTATACCTGGGGAAGCTTGGATTGAAACTTTTTAAGTTTTTATAAAAATTAATTGAAGTAATTTTTTAAGGAATTATTTATTGGATCGTTAGCGCGAGAAACATTTGCAATTACATCTAAAAATAAGAAGAAAACAATGCAACGTAAAGATTTAGATGCAGCTATTGAATCAGTGGACGCACTTTGTTTTCTTGAAGGAACTTTAGATTAGGTATTAAAAAATGTTATTTAATTTTATGATCAAGAATTTCGTATTTTTAAGAATAAAATTCATTTTTATCAATAATTCTATATTTTCAAACCTGCTTAAGAAAGATTAACCACAGCTGTTATTGACATAAATTAGCGTGTTTCTAACATGGTGTTGACGTATTAAAAATATTTATCCCAATGATTTGAAATTAGGTATGCCCAATATTGACAGAAAAACAGACGGCTTGTTGAAGAGTTTTTCCAGAAAAATTTCTAAGATAGAAATAAAAATTAGATTTTATATTTAAAATAAAATCTTCGACAAGCCATCCGTTTTCATGTCAATATTGTGCATACCACATTTCAAAACATTTGCATAAGTATTTGGTCGTGAAAATTAAAAGATTTTATATGTGTTATGATGTTTCAATCACCCTTAAACAAGTCGTGCTATTAGTGGTACCAGACTAATAACATTGATTAAGGAAATCTATTGTAGCAATGTAAAAGTGAACTAGAAAATTGAATTTTCTACAACTATATTAAATATTTTTTTCTCATAATTCTAGTACAGACATTTCGATTTTTGTATTTTAATACAAAATACATTTATGTATATTAGGAATTTCTACTTTTTTTACGTTAGGATTCGAAAAAAAAGGTGTGTCGACGAATTTTCCAGAAAAACGATTTCTAAAATATAAATTAAAAGTTGTATTTATTCGAAATTTCCTTCCTTTATCTTGTTTAGTTAGATTTTGCATACCAAATTTGATTACATTTGGATGATAGAATTATAAGTGCGCGAAAATAATAGTATTTTTTCATTATTCTCCGAGATGTTATTCATTCCTAATTTGGTGTTACAATAGCTTTTTGTTAAGTACGCAATTTCAATACGCTTTCCAATTTTAGGTACATTTAAAAACGTAGGTTGATATAGCAATTTGATACTAAACTTGGGAAGTATACATTGCGTATTTAACCAAAAACTCATTGTGCACTGCAGACCGTTATCAAATTAACGAGTAATATCATCTCGGAGAATAATTACGATTAGCGAATTTATACTAATAATGGCTTTTTTGTAGTCGGAATACGTAATTATAAAATACAAAAAAAATTTTGATCAAGAAATGTGGGTAAAAATCTAATTTTATTATATTCGCTTTGTTTATTCAAATTTAATATTTAGATGTCACTATTATACTTAATTTATTAATGGTAATTTTTAATAAATAATCCGCATTAAGTTCACTAAAAAATTTCCAAATGAGACTAGGTGGATGGGGAGCATTTTTCCAGGATAAAATAAGCTTGTACTTTCTTTACACAACACTTTTAAACTTAAGTACCTACTTCAAAATATAAAATTGTAAGAAAACTGTATGTATACGTTATTGAATAATTTAAATTGAAGATGTTATTGCCAGTTTGATTTCTTGGTTCACAGTACAAGCAATATTACATTTTACATACAGCCATCGATGCTTTTACGAAATACATATTCACAATACACATCCGAAAGTTGACTTTTATTCTTAAAATACTAAATAAAAAAACATGCGAAATAAACGTATATATTTTTGTAGTTTTAATTTTTTGCATCCTTGATTAAGATGTAAATTTAAAATTTGCTGTTAAGGAGGGTTATGTTTTTGACAGAGACCTCTATAATAAAGACAATTTCAAATGTAATATTCATTGAATTTTTTCAATTTTCGCTCTCAAATAACTTAAAAAATAATTAACCAAATGTTATAAAATTATTGACATGAATGCGGGCAGAGACCACGTAAAGATTGTGCGTACCAAATTTTATAACAATTGTTTATATTACATTAGTGATTTATTTTATTATATACCTTTAATTTTTTTGTGCCAATTCCTTTTAAGACCTATTTATTGAATTGTTGATTTTTAATTTAAAGAATGTTTGAATTAATAAATAACAAAACGTATCGAAAATTGTTCTTTTTATTATTCAAAATTTCCAACCGTTAAGTATAACCAATTATTGTTATATATACTTACTTAATCTATTTGGAATGATTCGAAACAATTTTATAACACTAAAAATATTGATGGTAAAAATAAAATTAATCTCCCAATTAGTTCATTTCACTCTGTCCGATATATGTCTGCATGCTTTAATATCCGCCGGTGAATATAGTAACTAAAAAAAAGGTAATATATAATTGAAATTTGAAATACGTGTCGTATGCATAAAAACGGATATCGAATTCATGTCATTCTTTTGAAAAACTAAACATTTTTTTTTTGTAAACTAGATATTTTTGTTATATATTTAGTACCAATCTAAGTTATGGTTAGTACATTATGCACATGAACACATTTTACTTAGTTATTACTATTATTAGTGCGTGTAAAAATAATGGCTTGTTATTTATATATACTTAGATTTTTTGAGACTGTACTGACTAATATACTTTAGTGTTACTTCTTTATGCACAAATTATTTAAACAATTATTCTAGAAAGCAATAAGATTGAAAATAATGGAATTAACTTATTTACTTCACTTAAAAAAAAAATAAAATAAAATAAAGAATTGTATGTTAATGAAAAGATATATGAAACAAGTCTTAAACAAATAGAAGTTAGAAATACGCTAAAAATATTGCATAAATTGGTAATAATTATTATAGACATTAAAAACTGTAAAACACTAACTTTTTTTAAATATATTTTATTTATTATAATGCTTATATAATATAATTAATTTTAATAATTAAATTAAACTAAATATATTGATTATATTCTAAAATATATTCGCAAGTTATTCTATTTTTACAAACTAAACGCAGATCACATTATTTTGAGAGACACAATTTGATTCTTTTTATTTCAATTCCCAACCCTAGTAATATAGGATTTATTATTAACTTGTTACAGATATAATTAATTTTTTAAGAGTTTTATACCAAAAAGCATTATGTTAGAATTTTTTAGTTTCGTATCCAAACCACTAATTTAAAAAAAAATAAAAAAAAACAAAATTTTAATTTTAAAATATTTGAACTCAGTTTAAAGTTTTTATTAAAGTCTTGTCCTCATAAATGAGGGTTTTGTACTCAATATACACAGTATAATATATAAAAGAGAATAAACCGCTAATTTTCCAGATTTATATAAAACACAATTTGTGATTCTGTGAAATTGTCGCTTTTCGAAAAAAAATGAATTGAATATTAACGAAAAATTATTTTCTTTAAATTTTTCCCCTATTAGTTTTAATTTTTAATTTACATTGGACCACCTAGTAAGGTGAAAACTTGATATATTATGTTTTCAATCTCGCTGATTACGAAAAAAGCATTAAAAACTATCTTAGTCCCCGGTGTCTATTAAACAAAATACATTTAAAATCGTATCAAAAGGGGTAAGAGTCACATAAAAGTTTCAAATAAACCGATTCTAAAATTTTACATATGTAGTTCTTGTCTTTCTTTAGCTATTTTTATAGTCTAAGAGCTAGCAACGTTTTCGAAAGGGAATTTTAAAACTCGTTTTTTATCCATTATGACATCGTATGGCAGTTGGTAGATGTAACGTTCACAGCAGTGGATCACACCTGTTCAGTTAATAATTTTTAAGTAATTTTAAGAAGACATAGAAAAAACGTTTCAAATAAAAATTGTAGAGATAAATTTTACATACAAAAGGTTCTTTGTCTTTTTTAATTATTTAAATTAAATTAGCCCAACAGTCTAGAAGTTGTTACACTTTCACACATAGAATTTACTCTAGCTCTTTTATTTTTAATAATGGTGAAGAAAACACGAAGAACCTTCTTTATGTAAAATTTTATGCTTTACAATTTTTAATATGAATTTTTTTATTCGTGATCAGCAACAGGGTTGAAAATATAAAGTATTATATAATTTTTATACTCGGCATATAAAAAATGTCATATAAGAAATTTCGTTTGTCTGTCCGCCCATTGTCAAAATAACTCTAAAACGAAGCTAAAATTATGGTGGCGTTTTTGGATCTAAAAAGTGAGTTGAAGTTCGTGAATGAGCAAAATCGGTGCATTGGATTTAATGAACGCATGATTCAACTTTTGAACCATAAAAGTTTCAAAAACAAAAAACTTTCTTGAAACATTTTTTCATTAACTGTTTGAACTTGACACAATTTTACTTGTTTTATTTAAATTATTCCTCTTAAAGTGAAATCTTGATATATTATGTTTTCAATCCCGCTAATCACCAAAAAAGGATTAATACCCTAGTCCCCGACGACTATTAAACAACCAACATACGTTTAAAATCTCAAAATGGGTAAGAGTTACAAAAAAATTGCAGAGCACATAATTTTAAAGATTTTTTATTTGTTTTAGCTATTATTAAAGATAACGGAGCTAGAGTGCTTAGAAGTACATAGAATTAATATACATATATATGTAAATTCTGTTTGTATATCTGTGTAAACTGGTAGACGCTTTAACTCTGTTGTTCTTAATAATAGTGAAAAAAAACTAAAATTTACATAAGGGAAATAATTGATAACGATTCAGGGACATCTCTCAAACGTGAATATGTAAAAAAAATTCGAAAATTTTCTCTCATGTTTGCGAACTTATCAAATTGAAAATATTTACTTACATATCTGGCATATAAAAGTTTGTTAAATTTTTGGTCTGAGTACCCATAAGCATATCATTTAATCATTTATAAATACCCGTCTAATAATTTGTACAAGGCATAATTATGGTTAGTATAATATCTTTTTCCTATACGGAAATTCTAAAAAGTAGGCGGTTTTCATTCACATTGCCCGCAAAATGTTCGATTGCGCCCAAAATCTTGAAATTAATGAATATCCGCTTGTTTGTTATTGGAATACGAAGATCAATCAATAACAAATTCAAAAATCCAACCCGTAATAAATACGGATTGTCCGTTGTGCGACAACCTGAAAATAACAATTTTAAAATTGTCGGCCACCATGGTTTACAAATGTACGACAAAATGATTTTTGATTTGTTATTGAATGATCTTTCTATAACAATAACACAAATACAGATATCCGTCAATTTGAAGTTTATGAGAGCTATCGAAAATTATACGAAATCCAAAAAATAAAATGGGCCACTTTTCAAAATCTGCATAGAGAAAAAGTTATTAAAATAACCTAATTAAACAATATATGTACAAATTTTAGATGTATTTATAATATATATCATATGCTTATGTGCACACAGGCTATTAGTATTACAGTTTGTAAATATAGCAATAAAAACTATTGAATGCTCTAACAAAATATTTTCAATGAATTATTTAATTAGTCCATTTGATTTGTATGCAGTCCGTCATTATTATTACTAAAACAGATAAACAGATAGCGAATTGAAAATTTTGATAGCAAGTTCTAAGCCTGAACACTGTCTCGTTTAGGAGTGAGTATTATTATCGGATGTATTAGGAAATCAAGTAATTATAATTAATTATTATAAATATTACACAAATTAAATTTTTTTTTTTGAAAATTTAGAAAAAATTTCAAAGTTCTCTGAGTATTTGCAAAATTTGCAATTTTCCCTGACTATTCCGTGACTTTTTCAACAAATTCAAAATTCCCTGAATTTTTTATAAATTTTTTAATTTGTGATAGGCGGGCTTAAAAACATATCAATTTTTTACCTTGCTGTATTCAATGTAAATTAAAAAATACGTTTATTGGACTATAACCATAATTAAAAATTGAATGCAAAAATGATATACCAAAATTTTTTCGGATTTTCAATAAAACTTTCAAACAAAAATAATTATTTAAAAAACTATAACTCCATAATTTAATACGTTTTTTTATCTATCATCAAAAATATCAACACAAGTAGTTATTTTTTGAAAGCATTAATTGTTTTATTGACGATTTTACTGACAAAATATTGGTAATTATTGAGTGTAATAAAATCATACTTATTGATTCAAATATTTTGTATTTATATGATATAAATCCATCTTAACAATTAAAATATACCGATTATATCACGATCAAGCAGTACAAATGTTTATATGAATTTCTTTGGTTCAAAAAAGCAGTGTAGTGTATCTTCTATAATATAATCACTCATTTTTGTACAAAATTTTAAAAAAAACGATCATGGTTTTTTCATTTTTTTTTTTTTATTAAACAAAATAAAATATTTGTTATATTTCCTACGAAAATTAACTGGGAAGAACAAGAACTAAGCTGATCTTTAACAGTAAAAGAGCTGTATGAAATATAAATTTATACAGCTCTTTTAGTTTTTATTTAAGCTTTAAAAAACCTCGCATGTTTTACATGAAAGTACACTGCATTTTTGTCATAAAAAAGTAGTTGAAAATAAATGTGTAATGTTTTCTTTTTTTTTTTTTTGAATGATTATAACTTCTCAAATAAACATTTACAAGGCTTTGTTTAAAACATACGAAATTCAAGTGATTACTTTCTTAATCTTAATATTCAATATTTTAAATAAATTTCGTAATATACGATAGCAAAAAAAATTTCATCAAAAAAGCTAGATAATTCCTCTTGTTGGTGATGGGCAACAACATTATTATTATTACAAGGCTGTGAAAATGACATAAAATCACGGGAATGAAAGTTTATTTTTTACGTTTATTCTTTTTACGATTACGTGTTGTATCTTGTTGTCGATTATTACCACTCGCTCCTGATGAAAGATGATCACTTGTACATGTAGATGAAGATGGTGTACCACTTCCTTCTGGATTGGTTCCTGTTGAGTTACCATGAGATGTACCACCTGTTTTTTGATACAAATTATTTAAAAATTCTTCTAAATCTTCTAAATCCGGTTCACGATCTCTGTAAATTTAAATTTATAATTATAACAATTATATTATTTCAGAATAATATCGCAATTTTGTTATCAACAAGTTTTGTGTGGCAATTTGATTATTTTCGACGGGCAATAAAAGCGGTCGAGAGATTTGAAATTTTGTTAGCTGTTCTCGTAGTCTCGTTTTCCATAGAATGTTTTTAGAAATAAAAAAGCATGGATTGATATAAATTAAGCTTTAATACTACGACTATATATAAGAAACCAGTTTGATTCAACAAAAATGATGTTTAAATGTTTGCATAATACAGATACTTAAGGCTTATGGTACACTTTTTATTAATAATTCTCCCGTAACTTAGTAGGTAAACATTTTTGTATGCATGCAAAAGCTACATTCTTCCAAGGTAGGGTTGGTTCAAGATGTGAACGTGACATTCAAAAGCGTTTTAAGTTTCTGCTATTAATAAAATTTTTTTCAAAACGTACTTTAGCCATAGGCCAAATGTAATAAATCGCAAAATGAAAAATTTTTCCAAATCTAAATGGTTATAAATAAATAGTCCAGTACACGAACAGTAAAAATAGACAAACAGTATAATCTCTTTTTTTTGAATAGCTTGGATGATTGAAAATTTAACATTAAGTAGAAAAGACCTCAAAAAAGTTACATGTTGCCCAGAGGGTGGAAAAGTTTATGTCTAAAATAACCACAGAAATTGATAGAGATGAATTCTTAGCAAAAAAATGTCATTGAAGAATACATCGAAAATCAATACTTTCCGAATTATTGAAGATTAAATGTCCGATTTTAGTCTAAAACAATCATATTTTGCATAAGTTTGTATCGAATAACTTGAAAAGTTTATTTTGAACAAATATACCCGTACTATTTTTGAAGTGGTTTCCAAAATCTTTGAAAAAAAAGCAAATTTTAGTCATTTGGACGAAAATTTAACTTGCCGCTCGTAAATTTACTTTAGATAGTGACAAAATGCTCAAAAAGTTTTAGCAGACAGAATTCAAATTTCCGAAAAAATTGCAATTTGAATGCAAACAATGTTTTCTAAATTTACATAAAAATTGGTCTTTCTTGATAATAAATTAAAAAAATAATAAAGTTACAAAAAAAGTGCGTGGCAAAAAATTTAGCTTTTTTTGTTTTGGAATTTTAGAAAAATTTCGTTCAAATAGCAATATTTTCAAAAATATGAATCCCAAACCACTAAAACTTTTTGAGCATGTTATCAGTACCTACATAAATTAAATTTTACAGCACAAGTTTAATTTTCGTGCAAATGATTTAATATTTGGTTTTTTTTTCAAGATTTTTGAAAGCATTTTAAAAGTGCAAGCTTTATTTCTTCAAAAATTTAAAATTTTTGACGTTACATACTCCAAATTTTGTTGCCGACGAAAATACCTTTAAAGCAGTTGTATTTCAATAAATATATAATACCTAAATGAATAAAATAATCGTTTTCTTTCTTATAAGCTTCATTTTTTGTAATTTGTATATAAGCAGTGGCGGATTAAGCTTATTGCCGCCCTAGGCCCTGTCTTATACGCCGCCCTTTTTGATCAGCCAAATTATATATATTTTGATTCTCAATTGTTATTAAAATACAGCTTTGATTTTTGCACGACTCATAATGCGAAACATTAGAGAGTGCTCTATTTTTTATTTAAATATAATTAATAAATAATACAAAAAAATTTTCATTAAACTCTAGCATAACAAATAATAATAAGCATTTCTCTCGAACTACAAATTATAATGTATTACTCAATTTATTAATATCTTCTTCCTGGCTTTTGCTCGAGCAAAAGCTTCGACTATGTCATTGTAATCAATTTCTTGAACAAGTTGAGCTTCAATAGACAGTAATACCAAAGCATTAAGTCTATCTTGGAACATACTTGCTCGTAAATAAGATTTAACCCTTTTCAAGGTGGAAAAAGATCTTTCTCCTGAACAATTGGTAGTGGGAATACTCAAAAAAATACGCAGAGCAATGTCAACATTCGGATAAACATCTCGAAGATTTAGAGAATACAATACATTGTATATTTCTTGTGCGGAGCGTACATCTTCCGTATTTGCTAGGGAATCGTTGAGCTGACATTGTCTCAGAATTTCTTAAATTTGTTGAAATTTAAAAATATAGTTCAATATTTTTGCAGCTATAAAAAATACCGTTTTTTTTTCGAATCAGATAAACAAAAAAATTGTCCATTTTCTTAGCGGGAAGTTTAGAATGTTTCGAAGTTCAGATGAATGCCAAATGTTAATTCTGTTAAATATAACACATTTATTTTTAGTAATATTTTATATATATTGGTATTAATTAGTGATTTTTTTATAAGTTCAAGTTTGTCGGTGGTAAGAAGTTAGAGTTTTGACATGTAGTAATAATACAAGAAAAATAAAGTTAATTTGAATATGATTAAATGTAGTTATATATGATAAAATCCACCGCCTTAACATGGTAGCAGAACGTAGTTTGTTGAAAAGATTGGACATATAAAAAAGGATTGAAATTGGTATTAATTTTATTATGCACGTGTCGTATAAAAAAAAATTACAAGATGGCGTCTAAAGACGAAATTAAAATTCCTATTTTTGACGGACAAAGTTACAATATGTGGAAAAAACGGTTAGTGATGTTTTTAAAGTTAAAAAAATGTGAAACAAATATTGAAAGAGCAAAAACGCCAACTGATGAAGACCTTTGGGATGATAACGATTTGAAAGCAATTAATTACATATATAATGCGATCTCGGATAGACAATTGGAATTTGTTAGTGATAAAGAAACTGCATATGAAATAATAAAGAAGTTCGACAGTTTGTATTTAAAGGAATCAACGGCATTACAAATTGTATGTAGAAATAAATTGGAAAGATTGAGACTAAAAGACTACCATGATTCAGCAACATTTTTTAGTGATTTCGAAAAGACAGTGAATGAGTTGAAAAGTGCTGGGGCAACTGTAACTGAAAAAGAAAAATTAAATTACATGTTAAACACATTACCGGAGTCATATAGTTATATTGGTGATTTAATTGATACGTTAAAAGTGGAAGATCAAACGGCTGATTATGTAAAGAGTAAAATTGAAATGGCTGAAATGAAAATTACAAAAGATGAAAATCCAGGTAGAAAATCAAATGTATTTATGGTGAATAAAAGTCAGCAAAATTGGACATGTTATGGCTGTGGTGAAGCAGGTCATATTCAGAGAAATTGTAGAAATAATAAACAAGCATCAGATGATCAAAGATGGAGATCATCACGAGGACGGCAAGGTACTGGAAGAGGTGTTTATAGAGGACGTGGCAGTTTTCGTGGATATCGCAGAAATAATCAGCAGCAACAAGCAACTCCTCAGCAACGTCAACAACAACAGAATGAAGAGAAGAATACTCCATGGGTTACAACGGTTCAGCATCATGTGGTACAAAATTCTGAGATAAGAAATGTAGATTCTAATGAGATTGTGTGGCTTTTAGATAGTGGTTGTACAGACCATATTATTAATGACGAAAGATATTTTGATAAATGTATTGAACTTAAAAAACCAGTAAATGTTTACTTAGGTGATAATAGAAAGGTAAATGCAACAAAATTAGGAAATGTTGTTAGTTATTTTAATGCTTTTGGTCAAATGAATTTAATAGAGATGAAAAATGTATTTTATGTGAAAGATATGAAATCAAATTTAATAAGTTATAGTAAAATCACAGAAAATAATACGATTATATCTAAAAGAAAGATGTCAAAGGTTATTGATAATTATAATGGTAAAGTCACTGCTGTAGCATTCAAAGAGAGAGGTTTATACATCATGAAAAGTAAATTGAGATCAAATGAATCAAAAGTGTCCTTTGTTAATATAGCAAATGGAAATACAAATAAGATGAGCAATAAAGAAAAATGGCATCGTATGTTAGGCCATGTTAATTTTGGTTATTTAAATACTTTGTGTAAAAATCAATTGTTAAAAGGTCTACCTAATAAACTTGAATCGGAAATAATGAAATGTAAAATATGTACAGAAAGTAAAATGCATGATAAATCTTTCGAAAATAGTAGACAAAAGGCAAAGGAAATTTTAGAAATAGTTCACACTGATGTTTGTGGACCTTTCAAGACAAAAGGGTTTAAAGGCGAAGAATATTTTGTTTCATTTATTGATGATTACAGTAAAATTGCTAGAATATATACAATGAAATCAAAAACAGAAGTTTATGATTGTTTAGTTGAATACGTAAATGAATGTGAAAATTTAACGGGAAAACGAGTTAAAATTTTGAGATGTGATAACGGCAAAGAATATTTGAATAATAGGATTTATCAGTTCACGAAAGATAAAGGAATTAGTATTAATAATTGTCCTCCTTATGTACATGAATTAAATGGAACCGCGGAACGGTTTAATAGAACGATAATGAATATGTCGCGTTGTTTAAAAGAAGAAGCAAATTTGGATAAACAATATTGGCCAGAAATAGTTTGCGCGGCAACTTATTTGAAAAATCGTACGTTAGCAAACACGAGTAAAAAAAGAACGCCTTATGAAATATTTTTTAAACGAAAACCGGATGTGTCAAACCTACGCTTATACGGTAGTAAAGTTTTTATTAGAATACCGGAAGAAAAGAGGAAATCTAAATGGGATAAAAAAGCTGATATGGGAATCTTAGTAGGATACAGTAATGTTGGTTACCGTATATTGCTAAACGGGAGAGTAGTTGTTGCAAGACATGTAGAATTTGTTGAAAATAATGTAAAATGGATCAGTTTAGATGATGATGTATCTGATAGTACGGATAATGTAGATGATAATACAACCAACAATAGCCTAACTTCTAGTGAAAGTAGTAATGATGAAAATGAAAATGATGATAATATTAATGAAGGTGATGAGGTATCGGGTGTTCGTAGATCTGACCGAACCTTAAAACCTCCAGAATATTTAAAAGATTATGAAGTGTATAATAGTTATATTTTTGCTAATTTTTGTAGTACAAATGTACCAAGTACATTTGAGGAAGCGATGGAAAGTAATGAGAAAACAATTTGGCGGAAAGCTATGAATAGAGAAATAGATAGTTTAAATAGAAATAAAACTTGGAAATTGGTTGACAATGTCGATAATAATAAAGTGTTAGATGTAAAATGGATTTATACTAAAAAGTGTGATAATAAATTTAAGGCTAGATTAGTTGTGAGAGGTTTTCAACAAACCGATGAAATTGAAGATACTTATTCTCCTGTAGCTAAAATGCAAACATTGAAGATTTTGTTATCATATTGTTGTCAGATGGGTTTAGAAATTGAACAGATGGATGTAGAGACAGCTTTTTTAAACGGAAATGTAAATTCTGAGGTTTATGTTAAACAACCTAAAGGTTATGAAGATGGTACAAACAGAGTTTGTAAATTGATAAAAGCGTTGTACGGTTTAAAAGAAAGCTCTAGAACTTGGTATGAATGTCTCGACGAATTTTTGAAAAGTATAGGTTTTGAACGCAGTGATATTGATCCTTGTTTGTATATGTTTAAAAATGGAACAGTTACCATTTATTTATTAATTTTCGTTGATGATTTATTAATTTGTTGCAAAGATAAAAATGAAATTAAAAAAATTAAAGTTTTATTATCGGAAAAGTTTAAAATGAAGGATCTTGGTAAAATTAAAGATTATTTGGGAATCACTATAGATTATGAGCCTCAAACGAATGAAATGAAATTATATCAAACTAAATATATTGAGTCATTAATTAAAAAATATAATTTGGAAAACAGTAAATTATATAGTACACCTATGGAAGTAAATTTGAAAATTGAAAAATCAGATAATTGTGAAATGAACATTAAATATAGAAATTTAATTGGTGCATTACTCTATATAAGTTCGGCTACAAGACCGGATATAAGTTTCAGTGTAAACTACTTGAGTAGATTTCAAAGTTGTTATAACGAGACACATTACAAATATGCTTTACGAATTTTACAATATCTTTATTTAACGAAAAATTTAAAGATGACTTATAAGAGAAATGAAAATATTAAAGTTCTTGATTGTTATGTTGACGCCGATTGGGCGGGGGATAACTTAGACAGAAAATCCACAACTGGTTACGTATTGAGATTATTTGGCAATGTAATATATTGGAAATCAAGGAAACAAAAGAGTGTGACGAAAGCATCAACATTTGCAGAATATGTAGCATTATCGGAAGCTGTTAGTGAACTTAAGTTTGTTAAAGAATTGTTAAAAATTTTTGATGTTAATTTAGTTAAACCACTTAATGTATATGAAGACAACTCAGGTGTAATAGACATAGCAAAAAATGGTAATTTTACAAAAAATTCGAAGCATATAGAAGTGCATTATCATTATGTATATGAATGTATGAAAGAAGGTTTTATTAATATTATTAAGGTTAAAAGTGAAGAAAATGTAGCGGATATTTTTACTAAAGCATTGTGTAAGAAAAGATTCGAAGAATTAAGAAATTCACTGGACTTAATTGTTTAAAAGAAAATAAATGTGAGGAGGCGTGTTAAATATAACACATTTATTTTTAGTAATATTTTATATATATTGCTTTAATTAGTGATTTTTTTATAAGTTCAAGTTTGTCGGTGGTAAGAAGTTAGAGTTTTGACATGTAGTAATAATACAAGAAAAATAAAGTTAATTTGAATATGATTAAATGTAGTTATATATGATAAAATCCACCACCTTAACA
>CM035591.1:37684951-37735814 GCA_020423425.1 Chrysopa pallens | reverse complement strand
GGGTAAAATACTTTTTATTTCGATTTCCGGCAAAGCTTCAATTGTAGCTTTGCCTGTAGCTTTGCCGCCGGAAATCGAAATAAAAAGTATTTAACCCTTAAAAACTCACCCCTTCCACACTTCCCGAACTCGCCTGTAATTTATTTTTCCTTTCATTTTTATCATATTATCTTCCGTTTCCAATTGGTTTCATTCTACTGTAATTTTTTTTTGTTTTCATAAATTATCTACCCTGTTATATCTGATGTTTTGATGTTCTGATGATTTATGAAAAAATTTAAATTTCCAACAAGTGGACTATAAACTAATGTCGTAATCTCAAACTCCAATAATTCTTATTTTTCCTACTTTATCCGCCTTAAATAGTTTTGCTAGTATATGAATTGATTGTAGTAAATATAATCATGAAATATTCAAATTGTAATTAATTATAACGTTTTTGTTAATTGACGGTATTTTAGCTGGTATTGTCTGATTTTTCAGATTCGCAACGTTAGGTCTAGAATATCATCATCATTTCAGAAAACTATCTGCTTTTGAGTTATTCTGATAAGTAATGGACATGCAATCGAAAATTGACTAATGAAGGGATTTATGAATGATGAAGAGGATGTTATTGTTTTTGGAACTCACAAGCTTCTAATTAATGGATATCGGTTTTTAGTAATATTTTCTCTGAACATAAACATTCTTGCACTGTATCGAAGGTCAATGGAAAGGGTTGGGTATTTATTGAACACTGGGTGATGATTTATTTGCACACCTCCACAGCGACCTTTGCTGCTCAACGCTTTTTGCGTTATTTTAATCGACAATTCATTCAATAACAAATAAAAAAATCCACTTTCCTAAATGGTGATAAAACAGAATGGTCGTTATCCAACAAAATAAGCATTGTAAAAAGAAAGCAAATTTTCGGTTGTCAAACAAATAACTCCCTTATGCTATTTTTCAACAATATTTATTTTCTAAATAATAATATTTTTTTAACTATCGACGAATACTAACATTTGTATATTAAAATGGTAGGTAATCTATATAAATGACGGTTCTTCATACGTGAATAAAACTAGAAATGCTATATTTAGAATATAACTAGCCTACAATTAATTAAAATCAGGAAATGACATTACCGGACTTAAGAAAAACTAAATAGGTATATACACTCCGGATGTAATACATTAGGATACTGACATTAGAAAGTCTTTTAGAAAAGCCATATAAAATACATTAGTTGTTGTTTCTGGTCTATGATATTCTTTCATCGATTTCTCTTTGAATAAATACACAGTTTAATTCTTTCAATAGAATAGAAAAATAGTCTAATAAGAATATAATATTATTATTTTTTAGTTGTTAGACTTGTAGTTAATATGTTAAATACAGAAGAATAAGTAGAAATAAGCTACATGTTTTGCATGAATCTTCATGCAAATTTTCTGCGTATGACTAAAGACTTTCAAGAATATGACGATTTAAAATTATTTTTTTTTTTAAATAAATGTTCATTTACATTCCAACAATAGAAAATATCAAGAATAGTTGTTGATTTTTTAAACTACTTATTTCGCCTTTATTTCATGTACATGGCATTGAAATCTTTAAGCAAAGTTTGACGTTCAAAATTCTGAAAATCCATGTAGATTACATATAATACGATTTGGGCCTCTCAAGAAAATAATTATTAAAATTAATTTAATTAAAAAATATTATATTCCATACTAACAATTGATAAAAAATACAACAATTGTTTATAGTAGTAGTTTTTTTTAAATCCTTTAATTAAATCATCTTTACTCCATGAACATGGAACTGAAATTGCTTTTTAAAAATCTTTGAAAATAGTAAAATACGAACGTTCAAAATTTTTTTTTTATATCCATTGTGATACATATAAAACTTTAGTGTACTAAGAAATAGTTCTTTTTTTTCGAATTAATTCTAATTGAATTTTAATTATGATTCTGCTTCGGACTGCATTTCAATTTCTATCATAATCTTTCATTCTATCCCCTCCGAATACACCCTTCAAAAACACGATATATTTAAGGCTTCACGAAACTAAGTCATACTTCGGATTACTCGTTTCAACAACATTTGGAATTTGGGTGTAAATTTTCATGAAACCGATTATTATTATTATTTTTTTAATTGATGCCAAGATACAAAAATTTTTCTGTTATAAAAACTTATAATAGACACTTATAAGAAATTCTAATTAATTCAACATTCTAAATTCTAAATCTACATTTTAATACCACTCTTTATTTTCCTATTCGGCCATTAGTTTTCAAGGCCCTTTAAGTCGAATATCTCTAAAAAATATTAACATAAAAATTTTTAACAATATACAAACTGAACCTAAAAAAAAGGCTATTAGACTAACTACAATAATTTTGCCAACAAAATTTATAAATAAAAAAAAAAACATAAAAAATATTACAAAATTGTAACAATTTTACTTATTTTACTTTACCATTAGTTCAAAAACTTTTCTTATTACAGTTTTTCCTAAATGAGAAGAAAAAGTGTGTAAAAAGATGTCTTTATTTGTTACATGAAAATTGTGAATGAAATGAATGTGAAATGAAAATGGCGTATAGTAAATTAAGTTTAATGTTTAAATAATTTGAAGGAAAATATGGAGTAAACAGAAAAAGAAAAAAAACGTTAAATACAAAAATTGATTAATAATCAAATACAAATAATTTCAGTATTAAAACTTTTTCATAAATTTTACACAATTTCAGCCCGAATAAGCTAGTTCAAATAATCTTAATTATAAGACAAATTACATAATAAATTTTTCAACACTGTTCTGTCTACGTATTTGGTTTTTTAGCGAATGAGGTGTGCTTTAATAATAGACTGGACCATAGAAAGACAAAGTGTGCTGTATCACTTTGAAAAGTTTAATTTAGTCAGAACTCTTAAATTGCCCTAAATTTTCTTGTGGTCTTGTGGTCGTTCAAATCTTTAAGGTAATTCTGAGGTTCTTGTTATCACCGTGCTAGCAAAATTGAATTAATCATGGAGCAATTTGTGTGAGTAATTATAAATAATAACAATAGTTTGTTATTATTGATTATTTTAAATGATAGATTAAATATGTATTTTCTTATGGTAAAAAAAAATTCTGGACTATGCACTTAATCATTAGCAAATTCTCCTTTCATCTATTAAAACGGATATACTAAAAGCGTATCCAGGATCGGAGGTTTACACAAATATTTAGTAGAAAATTCTAGTTTGATTTTTGGTAACACGTTATATTATCTATAGTGTTGCTAAAATTGATATCTATGTGAATTAAAAAAACAAATAAAAACTAATTCTGTTTATGTAAGATTTAAGTTTGGGTCTTAAATTTACTTCAATTATATCAAATAAATTAAATTTTATAGTAGGATTACTTTTGAAATTTGGTAAATACAAATTTACATTTTATTTTAAATTCAGAAACAGGAAATTTAAAAAAATTACTTTACCGCTTAAATTCAAGTTTGAAGTCTAAATAAAAAAAAAAAAACCTTTTCTTTGTTGTTTTTTTAATAAAATATTTCAAAAAACAAAGGGGTTTAATAGCAGGTAAATGAACACTTCACACACAAACGATTTTTCGCTAGATAGAAAAAAATTATATTCATAGTAAAATAGTAATGAAAGTGATTATGCCTGGCATATTAACTTTTCTAGAAATTTAATTCCGACCGGTTCAATAACCCGATGATTATTGATCTTCTCATGCTTATATTTCATCCTGCAATGCAACAATTTACATTTCAGTCGACAATAGCGAACTAAGCAACCAAGTTGGATTTTTAAGGATATTATTCATCTTACAATTATAAAATATTGTAGTCCTTACTAATATTATAAATATGAAAGTACCTCTGCCTGTCTGTACATTACCCAGCCAAGGCTAAACGACTGAACCGATTTAAATCAATTTTGCTGATAGAGAGATAACCTAGAGTCTAAGGAAGGACATAGTGTACTTTTTAATGCGAAAAATAATTTTAATGTTGAAATAGGAAATTATATTATCGCTGTATTCCCACGGGAACAAAAACTACGCGAATGAAATCGCGAATGACGTCCGTTAGTTTTATATTAAAAATAACAATAATTTTTATTTTGTAAATTTACTCGTTATTTAACTCTTTATTTTTACAATACTGACACTTTCAAGAGTGAAACAGTTTATTGTTTTAACTACTACAATTTTGGTATTTTTTATATTTTAATTTTATATTTTTTATCATTTAGACTTTGACATAAATTTTTTTTATTTTTCAAGAAGCCATAAATTTTTTTTATTTTTCAAGCAATGTAGCAAGTTAAAAACAAAACATAATTGTTATAAACACGAATTTTTCATTTGTTCAAAATATTAGTTTTATAAACGAGATTTAATTTAATCAAAAAGAAAAATTATTAGAAAATTGTTTTTCTATTTTCCGATATTTTTCACACAGTTTTATATTTCAATTGAATTGATATACAATGTTTATCATTTAAATGCTTGATCTACCATGCCAACCTTCCGCAAGTCCAGATAGTGCGGTAACCGGAGGTTTTCCGCTCGTAACTCTATGAATCTATATCGATTGGCGTGGGATGTGGTAAGTTGTTGATGGATCATAGAACAAAAGATACACCACTGCTGATGTGCTCTACTATCCTGGGGATGGATGCTGCCCCTTATCGAGGGTGCAAATTTTTTCGCTAAGAAAATCTTTGAAAACGATTAAGGACACATTTTTAAGAAATAATTGTCTTTTATATTTACCTGATAGATCGATATTTTTCGAGTTATACAAAATCAAAAACTTCAATTTTCCAATAAAAATGAATGTTTTTTGATAGTTTTTCGCAATTAATTCTAAAACTTCGCGTTCTATCGCAATGGTAGTAATAAATAAAAATAAAAATTATAACAAAACAAAGGTTTTTTTGAGTGCTGTCCAAAATCTAGGAAGTTATGTCTTGATGAAAATTTTTTTACAGACATCGTTTAAAGTTTTTAAAATTAAATAACAGAAAAGGGATGCATTTGCACAAATGTATGCATATTCCTATAAGCCAAGTCGTTCACCTTAAAAAGTCACGATGTGAATCGTTTGAATGTGAATCAAAGGCCACCACAAAAAATATCGGGACAAAGTTGTCCTCGTTAGTTCCGACAGTTTGAGCCCAGACTGAACACAAAAAATAGTTTATTTACAAACTCAAATGCTTGACAAGAGAACCATTCGTCCGACTGATTGGGGTGGATTAATAATGAAGGATCTTTTAATCCTATCTAGAGTTTGCCTGTATTAGAATGGTCATTTAAAATAATATTTTGCAATGGTAAAAAATGATGTGATGTCTCTTATGGTTGCCGAAGACTTGGATTATATCGTAACTCAACATGTGAAACATGCTTCGCTAATAAATACCAGAATTGTCATCCAATTGGTCAAGTGGGACAAGTTCATAGAGATAATAGATTCAAAAAAACGTAATTTTTCCTTAATAATTTTTTTTACAATATTATTATTATTATTGTGTACAGCAATTTTTTCTTTTTTATTGTATACGGGGTAGTTTTTGAGAGGTGAAAAGATGGTGTACATTGTGAGTTATGTTCTATAAAATACCAGAAATAATAGAGGATTGGATAATAATCCAATGTAATTAATTAAATTAACAATCAATTGAAAACTTAAACCTGCATTTTTTCTAATTTTTTTTTCACGGAGGAGTAGTTTTTACTCTTTGAAAATAAAAAGCGCAAGTCAGATATGTGTCACTTTTTAAGTTTAGGGTATAATGAGCTTAATTACCAATTTTCAGGCAAATCGGTGAAGGTTGAAAGAATTGAGAAGAAATATCCCATTTTCACATCCATTTGAAACTGGACTAAGACACAAATACTTGATTATAAATTTTATAAATATCCCAATTTTATGTATAAGCCAATCAGATTAATGCTTGTTTAACCGACTTTTAACATAGAAGATTATTAATTTGACCTATATGAGCTTAACTTTGTGGAGATCCTATGTATATTACTATCATTGGAATTATAGAATATTACAATATTTACATACGCTGGTTTAAATAGCCTTTTAAATAAGTCTAATTTTTAAATGTATGAATGTATATATGTCGGCGTGAACCGGTCTTTCCCAAAAATTATGAACGGCATAGTTATGATTCATTTTTATTAGATTATATCTGTCCATCTAAGTTTTAAGTTGTAAGTTTGATTTATATAGGTTGAGTAGTTATCAAAATATGGACTATTTTCAAAACAAGTGTGCTTTACTTAGTTGATAAATATGCTTTCTATTAAGTAGTCCGATTTTGAAGATTGCTTTCTTACCAGAAAAAATAACGCTTGGGGTGGTCATGTATTATATTAATTTTTACAAAAAACTTAATTTCGAATGCAGAAGGATATAACATGTTGAAATTTTAGTGTAAACAACACTAAAAATTAAAAATGGACAAATAAAAAAAAAATTATCTAAATAATTACTTCAACAAATAATTTATTTGTGACCAATTGTTATTCAAAATTAGTGATAAATGTTGTGTGTAAAACATAAATTCGTTGCCGCCGATTTCGAATGGTAATTGGTCACAAGAAAATTATTTGAAGAAGTACCTATTTATTTAATTTAAAAAATATGTTTTAATTTTTTTTCGAAGTCGGTTCTATTTTATTTGTATGTTTAATTTGTTCATGCTTTTTTTCTATTCATTTATCATCGCGATAATATGATTAAATTATAATATAAATGATTTTTAAAATTAACTTTTTACAAATCTTCTGTGAATATAAAAACTATCAATATATCTGTAGAAATATTGTAGATAGTAATCGATTGCAGATAGTAACTCTCACATAGGTATTTTAAAAAAGTATATATTTCCAATACAGCTATTAAAAACAATACACTGAAAATTTCATATCAATTTCGTAAATTACTCAAACACAAACACACATGTCACTGAAAAAAAGTAATTCACCAGATTCACACTTCACTATTTTGATTAAAACACGCACGTTATATGAGAGACACGTTATTTGTATGTGAAATAATACGTGCGTAAACAAAATATACAAATGATTTTTGTAGTATACGCTTTAATGTCATACGTCGTTATCGTGTATGATTACGACCAACCATTGAATAAAACTCCTAAGACTGACTGACAGTAACAAAACTGTATTATAGAAATACGGCAACATTATGACGTAGTGTCGACGCGCATCACATTGTATAGTTCTAACTATTATTTTGGAGGTTATATGTGTTGTTTTCAAGTGTGCTTGTGTGTGTATGCACCAAGTTGAACTAGTTTTACACAATATTTGACTGTGGTTATAATGACCGAATAATGAGACATCATTGAAACAATACGGTTTTATCGAAAGAGTTTTCCATTTATAAAGTTTATTTTATTTAATGAAATATTTTAAAAAGTTATTAAATTTTTTGAATAACGTTGTATTATCTTTCATTGAGCCTGGGTTGGTCACGTTGGGAGACAATTTGCATCTGACGGAAAAATACACATATAAGTAGGTCTAAGCAAAAATTTACACTGCAACATACAATTTTTATACAAAAACTGTCTTGCCAACAAATAATATCAATTACGTAGAATATTATATTAGTCGCTTACATTGTTTGAACCGTTGAACTGGCTTATGTAAGGTATGCTTTTCTTTTACCATAACTGTAGCTTTAGATTTTTCCAATCCTATAGCAAATGCCTCATTCTCTTTGACGTAGCATATTAAACACATACTCCCAAACCATCCACTTACTCACTTTTTAAAATTCGTAAGTAGATATCATTTCACATTCCATTAAATGATATTACATTCTCCAACTCACATTAATTATACTTACATATACCATATATTTGATACATTGCGACCATTCGTCACAATCATTATTTTAAGCCTTTTCACAATCATGCTGAGCTTTCATGTAGTACAATACTAATAAAAGGCTTGGCGTATGCTTCCTATAGTATATACCATGAATATTTTGACATGATGTCGTCGGCATACTGTAAAATTTTGTTCTCTTTTGCTTTTATACATTTTGACGTCGTATGTATTTTATCTAATCACACATTAATATCGTTAATATACAGCAAAAAAAGGGATGCTGGCAAATGTCGTCCCTGGCAGACAGCTTGTTTAATTTCAAAGCAGGTACCTACAAGACCAGTGTCCGAGCGAATGATAAATGACGGGATTTGATAGATAAATTAATTTTAACCAAATCTTCAGTTGAAACGATTATTACATAATTACTTAACCTTTACCTTATTTTTTCAGAAATCGTTTTTATTAGAGAAGAGATATAAACATCCTTCAGACCTTACTTCTACATTGGACAGAAAACTGGAGTCTTATTCGGCTGGTTATATATTTTTATTAATATACCTTTCAGCATGATTGTATGGTGAAAAACATTTGAATTATTATTTCGATTTTTATCAAATGTTGTTAGATTTATTGGTACTTAGGTCATACATGAAATATATCATATATCAATACTATATAAAATACAGTTTTTTGGAAAATACAAAGTTTGCATATAAATGTCATTATCTTACTCAGATATATATAATTTTGATTAGTCCTATGTAGTTGAATTGAGAAATTATAAGTTGCATAAAAATTGTATAGTCATACATATATTAAATACAGGATATTGTTATAAATATATAGAAAGTATCAATGTTCTAATTTTTTTTTAAATGCAGAATGTTTACTGTAAAAATCTTAACAAGTGTAACTAAACAGGTTTTATAAACGAATAATTATACTTAAACAAGTATTATAAACGATTTTTAGTCAAATTCAAATTCAATTTTTATCAATGATAAACAATAATATACAATACAATACGTATAATAAGAATGTGTAAGAACAAAAATTTTATTTGTGACAATTAGTTAGTAATAAAGTAATAAAGTAAAACGTGTAGAAGAAATACATATGGAGATTCTAGTCAACATTTTAGTGTCTGCCTTCCTGACACGATTTTGGGAGTGATATTATTATTCTTAAAAAGATGGATCGAATTGAATGCAACATTTCTTTTTTGAATAGAAAGCTCATTTATCTGTAGTATTTTTTAGCTCTAAGCGAAGAATTCAACAAATTTTTTTTGTTCTTATACAATTTTCGATTTTGAATACAACACACTCACATAAAATAAACACCTAAATTTGAAACAATATGTATTCAGCCAACCCGAAAATAATATGAGTAGCTAAGAGTGAGCAATGAGTAAAATTATATTTTACTAACTGCCTTCAGTAATATACGTTTGTTTAAAAAACTTTGAGCAGTCTCGTTTATCATGAAAGTTCTTAAAAATAAAATCTAAAAAATAAACAATCTTTATAGTTTTTTCAGCTTTTTTAAGTTTTGTAAATTTTACTAGTTAAGAATGAAAATTATTTTTAAATAAGCATACATTTAGTACTAGCTGATACCCATTTCGAATCGAGAAATTCAAAATAAAAAAAATTTTATAAAATTAAGTAAAATTGCAATTTTGTTTTTGTTGCTTTTTTTATAAATAAGCGAGAAGGAATCTTCCAATAAGGGAGAAGGGAGAAGGAAATATGTGTCATCCTCGGTATAAGAGCTTGTTTCGCTCGCAAGGAAAGTCAAGAAGACATTTAATCCGAAAAGCTGGCTTCACTCGCAAGATTAACCCACCCTTACATTGTTTTTTCTGACCTGACCTTTAGTCCTGAACTCAGTTCTAACTTCGATTTTTCGTTGTATTTCAAACAATTTACAGTTAACCTTGTCAAACTACATTCCTAAAAATTCCTCCTGAATCACTCTATGTGTGGCTACGACTACAGCGTGAATACAAGTAGAAAGGCGAGTCATATTCATACTCTATCACGTTCAAGGATTTTTAGCTTCATACTCGTTCAGATTTATACAAAAATACCAAAGCTATTTAACTAAATAATATCCTATTTGATTATGTTAAACAAAACCGATACTCCATTACCCCCTCTGAAAATCTGAAAATCCACGGCATTATTACTTTTAAAAACTCAATGCCTTCTTAGAGAATTCCACTACGTGTTTATCCCCATAAAATTTGAATACCAAAAAAGGCGTTATATTAAAAGTAATGAACTGAACTGATTTTGTCAGTTAACAAAAGTATTATCAAAATTAAAAAATTTTAAACTCCCATAATAAACAAAATCGATTTTAAAATAAGCAATAAAAACTTTTAGAAGTTTGGAGTTTGGAAATTCTTTAGTTTGAACATATAGCTGTCATCAGTCAGAACAAACTATTTTATTTACATAAATAGCAGCATTTGCAGTTAGCTAAAATGAAATAAATAATAAAATTACTGCTGCGATGCATTATAAAATTTTCTTTTACTATTATATACTTAAATCGTTGGACGCATTTTCATTAAGAACGTAAAGACTTAAAAATCACTAGAATATACTGGTACACTAACTAGGTTGATTTTGATGAAGTGTTAAGTATTTTTCTTTCACCACCTGAAGCTTAAATATTAAATATAGACTGGCAAATTTCTAAAAACCAGGGATTTGGGGCACCTAAAAACGTGTGTTTTCAATAAACACTCGATTTCGAAAATTTGACCTGAAAACATTACTCCCTTCATTTTACTAAAGTATGGTAAAAAAAAAAATAAAATTTTTCATCTCAAAAATTATAATTCTATTAGAAATGTCAAGGAAATACCAAGCATTGTAATGTATAGTTCACAAAACTATCTGTATATTTTACTCTTCAAATTATTTTTCTTAAACTGATAGAAAAATTAAGTTGTCTAGTTCGTTCATTTGATGGTTTTAGCTTTCTAAGTGAATATCTCGCTACCTCATATCTGTCTAAGTATAGACAAACCGACGAATGTTTCATATTATAGCTGTTAGATAGCTATACAGTGAGTGAATGATATTACCTAATAAGTATTTTAAAGTGTTGATTAAATTTATTCAATAATTAACAAAAGTTAATTAATTTTTGACGCCATTTTATTTCATCTATCTATCCTTATAAAACTTATATAACAAGTGAGGTGGTTTGATTATGAGTTTTCAGTTAAATATAAAATTGTATATCCTCAAGCAGAAGCAGCACAGAACATAGCTCCTGTTTTGAAGAGGATAACAAGGCGTTTATATTTTTTAATAACTTCATATTTTCTTTTTTAATAACTGAAAGCTCTTTTTTTATTGAAGATAATTTGTTGATGTTTTTACTTTATTATATTCGCTAAAAACATTTTCATATCTTTATTGTGAAATAAGGTCTTTAAATATGATATAAATGGTTTTTTTTTTTTTATTGAGATGGATATAACAGATTGAAAAGACAGACTCATTCTAAGGAATAACTAAAGTAAAACTATTTATCGAATTTAATAAGAATAATCGTTGAAAGAGTAATTAGCCTGCACATTCTATAATATCATAATATTCAATTGATTTAGTTAAAAGTTTAATTATTTAATTTAAATTTTACAACGCGTTACATGAAAAGTAAATAAAAATTTTGAGTTGGTAAAAGTGATAAATCAGCAACATAAGTTAAAAGCAAATTATTAATTCTAAATAGCTGACGTTTTGTTTTTATCTTATATATATATATATATATATATATATATATATATATATATATATATATATATATATATATATATATATATATATATATATATATATATATATATTATTTATTTTTTTATTGTAATAATTAATCGTAACTTATCTATAATTATTAATTAATTAGGGTATAAATAACCATCTCGAGTTTAAGCAAAATCCTTAACAAATTTTTGGAAGAATGCAGGTATGTGTTCGGAAGACTGAAGAAAACATGTATTGAGACTGATGATAAAAATACATATGGAAAGGTATTCTGAATTTGCAATAGGAAAATCAAGAATTGCGCCAAAGAGTGTAAACAATCAAAATTTTAATTTATGGAATGAACAATTTAATTTATTTTGGAATAGATGAAGGAAATGAGGAGACCCCAAAAAATTTAAAAAGCTGTATCTTTATTACCTGATAAGGTAGAAGAAAACATAAAGCCTAAGGATAAACCAAACGTATATCGTCTTGGAAAACGCAACGATAGATCTCTTAGAACTGTTTTCATTGGTCATGCTAGCTAAAAAAGAATGTGGAAATCATTTCAAATAGAAGCAAGGTAAGGGAAATAACGGCAGAGTCGCAATAATTTACAACTACATGCTATGAGATTGAGGGAGGAGGGTAGGAGAGTGTTAATCAGAGATGAGAGAATTGCTTTTCGTGAAGATTCTTATGATAATAATGAGTTAATTAAGTTGTATTATTATGTGCCATCAGCTGGTGGTGACTTGCAGGACTTGTTGGCTAACACCAACTGCAAGCACGACTGATGGTTTAATAAGAGATGTTTTATACCGTATTCGTCGTTCTACTGTTAATAAAAGTCAGCAAACAAAAATTTTAAGAAAAACGTTAGTGGAGTGTTTTAGAATATAAAGTGTTTAAAATTTAAAGTTATTGGATAATAATCTGATTAGTAATACAAAAAAATTTTCATTTATTAGTTTAGTCGAAACATGGTCAAAAGGCGACATAAAATTCGGGTAATCAAAAATTGTAGTAAAGTTACAGGAAGAGATTGATTTCAAGATGGATTAGCGGTGTTCTAAAGAACGCAGTTGCAAAATGTTAGTAGTATTAAGAAGTGACTGAAATTGTTAGTATTTTTCAAGAGATAATAAGCGTTTTGTTTGAGGATAGTGGCATAGATATTTGTCTATTACGAATAGTTTACTTGCATTCAGATAGTTCAGTTTAGACTAACATTGAATTTTTCCATCTGTTAAAAGAGGAAGTAATAAACTTGTCACATAAGTAACCAAAGGTAGAATAAATTATGGGTGGGAATTGGAATACTGGATTTCGAAATGATCAAACTGATGTGGATATATATTTTTGTTTTTTTTGGATTTGATGTATTATTTAATGGAGAGAGTAAGAATAAGGTTTTGAAAAATGCGGAAGTTAGTTTTTGAAATTTGTATGCGAATTAGTTTTTATAATTGTAAAAAAGTGGAAGATCAAACTCAATCCCAAAATTTCCCTGTATAGGCTCAACTGAAATCCATAAAACTGAAAGAAGTAAAACACTCGGTAAGACCCAAATTAAAAATTTTAGGTGAAAATAAGATGGGACGAATAATTTTTTATGTAAATTGAATGGTTATGAAGCTGAGTTATTTTTAATTGGTATAAAATGAACGGTTGAATCAAATAATGTAGTTCATACAGTCTCATTTCTTGGGCACTGAAATCGGAAGTTATCTAACGCCAAATGCAGGCAACAAAAAAAGTTGATTTGACACTGAATGCAAAAACAAGAGGAAAGATTTAAAATATAAATTACGAATAATGAAAAAATATATAATTTCGGAAAGTATTACTGATTATATGGATGAGGTAAAAGTTATAAATATGTATGCAGAACGATAAAATTGAGTATGGGTTAAAGTATATTCACTATATAAATGTAGCTTTAGAGGGAAAAGATTGCAAGCGTTTATAGTTTTTGTTGAAAAACAATGACCATAGAGCCAATAATTATAACTGTCATAAAATTAGGCCTTATAAATGGATTCAATACTATCAGAATATAAACGACGAACTGAGTAAAGATATTAATTTCAAAGACATTTGTGATGAAATAGAATATCATACTTATTGCAATTTTAGATTCACACATATAATATAATCCAGAGATTCGCTAGGTATTAATTTAAAATAAAACAAAGCAGGTGAAGGAGATAGTATAGTTAACTAATTTTTAATATTAGGGTTTTTGAATAATTATGAAGTCCTGATTATTTTTGTGAATTTGTTAAACAAATTGTAGGATATAAAAATATTTCCAAAGGAATAGAATGTCCGTGTAATTTGTAATTTATTTAAATGTAGACGAAGTCCACTGGATCAAAACAATTATAGGGCACTGATTAATGTTGTGTATCTGTAAAATATATAGTAAGCTGCTTTAATGAGTATTGAAGGATATATAGAGATTGAACATAAAATTTCTAAATTTCCAACATAAATTGTTGTCGTATTGGTTTTAGGAAGATATTCGATTTTGTTAGAAATAGAAATTTATTATGGAATTAGCTTTTAAGAATGAAAATGTCTTTAAATATGGTGGGAATTTTAAAGTCAATATATAAATAATCTGGATGCTGTGTACGTACTGATAAAGATCTTTTGTCAGGAATATTTAATACCATAAATGGATTAACCCAAAGCTGTCAGTTGACTGCTATATTGTTTGTTATATTCATTGATAATATTGTTAAGAAAATGGAATGTATTGAAACTATTCCTCCTTGTTATAAAGGAGATGGAATTAAAATACTATTATATGCTGCTGATGTGGTTCTTTTGCGAAAGCTGTAATTCATTCAAAAGTACACCTTAGAATGTTTGCTTTCCATAGTATGTCTAAGTTACCAGCAGTTTTTCCAGGTATTGGTAATCATTATTTGACGTAAATATTCGATTATGATAACTTTGTTATATTATAGCGCTAATATTTTTTAAGACTTGGGTCACATCAAACATATTACTTTCTCTTTATTTTCTTTTAATTAATTGGTAGATTTTAGCGCTTACTGAAAACTTCGATCTTCATTTCACTCCTTGGACCTAAACACATTGAGTATACCCTCTGAAAACCGAAGATCCGATAAGTGAACGCTAATTTTTATTTCTTAACCATCCCAATTTAGTAGGTCTAAGACTTCTTTAAAAACCACGTTGAATGTAATTTTAAATTTAAAAAATTAAAAAATATCAAAATTGTGTCACTCCAAAGACAAATTTTTGATAGTAAGATATCAAAAAGAATAACCTTCGAACTCAGCACCAAATATATGCTTAGCTTAAAATTGCTTCGTTAGCCCTGACAATCCATCATGACTTGGTGAAAATAAGAGCACGTTTCATACATATTACAGGATAGGGAACGAAAACATCATTGGAAATTAACTTGACATTTAAAAGGATACCAATTTCGTACCTAAACTAGCATTAGAAATGGTAAAATATAAATTAAAACTGAAAGATATATCCTTAAAATGTCAAAATTACGCAAAAAAAAAATCCTTTTGGAGGATAGACCATACTCCACTATACCATTGTCGTATGTAAATAAAAAGTCATTAATGTCTTAATAGAAATCACATTTTAACATTTAATAATTAAATTAATAATATTATAAAAAAAATGTTTACATTAAATAAAATATACTTAAAATTTATTATTATTAAAAAATATGCTAATTAATGATTGTGTAAAAAGATTTATAATTCTATGCAAGTACGTAATGAAGATAAATAAATGATTTAATATAAACAATGTAACAAAAAAGTAATTATTCAAGTTTACAAAATACGTAAATAATAAAAAAACAAAGTTTTTATACTCTGACATATTTAGAACATGTCAGAGTATATATTAATTTTAGTCCACAAAAGATATTTTGGTGTGAGTGTTCATAGAGTCACTGAATTAGCCCATTTCCGTTTGTCCGTGTAACCGCTATGAAAAATGAAAAGGGATAACGAGCTGAAATTTTGATGGCGCACTTTGGATCTACAAAGTAAGTTCGCGAATGATTGTATTATAATTTAAATTCTATGGATATAGAATAGATAGTAAAACGCTGCTATAGTGCCCCAAATTTTCAACAAATTATTGGTAATTTAAAAAAATATTCCTTAATTCCAAATCCAGTTGAAATAAAATATTTCTTAAATAATGGAAGTCACGCAATAACTCCAAAATCAGTTTTTCAATGTGCAAATTTTATTTCTGATTTAAAAAAAATGTTTTATTTCTTTAATTAATGAAAACTTACCATGATTATTATTCAAATTTATTTATTATTGTTACATATGTCTTTATTCTCATTTTGGTATAAAACTAAAATAATATTTGGTAGAAAGCTAAGAAAAAAAATATTTACTCATTCCTTAGCTTTTTCCGTTCTCTACAAACGTTTTGGGATTTTTAATTTCACAGTAAGAATAACGATCAAAAAGAACCTCTAAATTCGTTGGCTGTATAGTGCATACATTTATTCTGTAACTGCAAAAAACCTTGTTTGGATTCTAGCTCTTCATCCTGTTTATAGCTCACTTTCTGTACATATGTCATCTTTCTGTCTTTCTGTATAACTGTTCATTGTTATATCGTACGACTGAAAGTCAGTGTGAAACTGTATTTGTATACAGATTGATTTTCGAATCACTTTCATGTGGAAAACAATTGTTAAAATAAACCTATAGAATTCTATAAAGGTTATATTCGTATTAAAATTAGTATGGTATACATATTTATATATACTTTTAAATTTATATATATATATATATATATACTATATAAATTTATATATATATATATATATATATATATACTTTTAAATTTATATATATATATATATATATATATACTATATAAATTTATATATATATATATATATATATATATATATATATATATATATATATATATATATATATATATATATATATATATATATATATATATATATATATATATATATATATATATATATATATATATATATATATATATATATATATATATATAAATATATACGATATAAATTTATATATATATATATATATATATATATAAATTTATATAGTATATATTTATTTCACATTCGATTTAATTATGATATTACAACCGATTTGTACATATATAACGAATCAACTAGCACAGCAATAATGTACAATAGAAGTACATTTGAATTAGAGGTGTTATTGTATAATGAATTAGAAGGTCTATCACCCACATGCAATCCGAGGGAGTTTTGATAACTGACTGACCACCACTTCTCTTTTAATTGCAATGATTCAATTGTACGATCATTTATCCTTGAATAATAAATAAAATGTAATAGATTTAGTGAACCATTTTGATTTATTATAATTATTTTAGGAAATTTAAATATTTTTAAATTTTAATCATTTATTGCCATTTAATTTGTTACATACAAATAAATGAATAATGAATTGTCGCATTCCATTAGTAGAATATCAACCAATACCAAAACTATTGCCTTCGCCTGTATACATTGTTTTTTTTTCCGATTAAAATTTAAAAAACAAATTACATATTAACAATTTGAAACGTTTTACTATTGGTGGGTGGACATTTATAAATTTTTGGTTTGCATTAATGGAGCTGTTTATAACGGCCATATTTATGTTAATAAATGTATACCTAATCCTCTTAATTATAATTCTTCATTTTTCATTCACTATTTTCGTTCTATTTGCCGAACGGAAGGACGAGTTTACAGCCGGAAATGAATTTATTGAGTGATTCTATGAATACACAACCCAGAATTTTATTAGTTTCTTCAAGATTTTCTAGCGTTGCAGACTTTTAAAAATTTAATAATGAACCGTTTCTAAAAAGATGTTTTCAAATCGAAAATTTCGGCATTAGATTTCTACATATTTAAAAGTAATTAATCAGGGGAATTAAAGTTAATATGTCCCTAAGCATACCATATCATTCATAAATACCCATCTACAAATTTGTATATGGTTTAATTATGATTAGTGTAACCATTTTTTCCACTGAGCAAATTCTGGAAAGTTGACCGCTTCGTTTTTCGGAGCTCGTGTTCTAACCTAGTTTTTTCTTAGTTTTTTAGTAAACGATAAAACAACTCCATTCATAATTTTCCCTTTTAAAATTTAGTTTTAAATAAATTAATTCGTAATCACATCGCAATGCATGCGGGTCGATTGGACAGATTATTTTTAACAACTGGATGAAACAAGTATAAAAGCTTGATTTTTCGACAAAGAAGTCAAATAAAACTACCTCAAAGTTATTATCGAAAAGCAAATAAGTTTAATCTTT
Source organism: Chrysopa pallens (assembly GCA_020423425.1). NCBI lineage: Eukaryota > Metazoa > Arthropoda > Insecta > Neuroptera > Chrysopidae > Chrysopa > Chrysopa pallens. Next base: position 37,717,787 of record CM035591.1, on the reverse strand, counting down.
TATGTTTAGATTACTCATGCTAAATTTTATTGCATATAAATTTAAATTTTAAATCTAATTTTGTTGCCTAATTTTGAATAAAATTATAAATACTGTTTGTAACATTTTGAAAATTTTCTGAGAAATCTCAGTTTTTTAGAATAATAATCCTCTAAATATACATTTGATGAAAATTTATTCAGGTCAAAAACTATTTTAATAATGCTTAAGGCATCCGATCATAATTTTCCAGATACAGTGACGGTTTTCTTATATAATAAATGCATAGCAAACGTTATTTGGTATTTATAGATATAAAATAACGCATATGTATATTTTAGTAAAGAAACGAACCATGTTTTTTATTGTTGTAAATGAAAGAGGACGCCTTTGGCTTGGAAAATTGGATGTACTGTCATCTATGAAATAGTAACTGAACGTAAAGGCAAATCAATAAAACATGTTTAAACTTTTCTTTCAAGACTTACGTTGTTACTTTTATAAAACTGTTTCTGTTTTCTTGATTATCTCTTATGACAAATGCCACAATAACAATATTTACAAACCCCTACAATGAAAATCAAGTAAAAAATTTTAACAGTTAGGAAGGAATCTTTTCATAAAGATTCTTTAACAATTACCACATATTATCTATTGTTAATATAATATGAATCGTATGATTTTACAAACGATGGTAACTTATGTTTGTTGAATTTGACACATAATATGAATATTTAGTTTTAATAATAGTAATTTTAATTAATCAAGAATAGTAGTTTTAATTAATTACCCGACATGCTATAAATTAACTTTTTGTAATATAGTCCATAATTACTTTTCCAGTTTTTGCTCAACTATCTTTTTATTAAAACAATGAAGAAGAATATATATTATTTTAAGATTGTGATATTAAATCCAAGTTTTTGATTGTGACTCAGAATCCAAGTAAAAAATACAAACGTTTAATGTTTTAGAATAGAAAAATTATGTACTCGCATTTCCTAAGGATTTTATCAAAATATGACGGAAGCTTTCGTAGCCAAAAATTGTATTCAAGGGAAATATTTATTTATTTAAAATTTAGAACAATACCAAAAAGTGATGACTGATTAGTCATTATTCATAAATATCCATCACTTATTTCCAAATAATAATTGAAAAGCAAAATGTTTTAACTGTAAAATATTACTGATAAGTATGCCATATTTACATATAAAAATTCTTCCGCAAGACTCAAATTGCTTAACGAATTTCATTAAATTGAGAATAAAATTTCACTTCTTATCCAAAATACGTTATCGTTTATTTAATTAAACACCCCTTTTCTACTTTATCTTCTCTATGATAAATTTCAAATCAATGTACAATTTCAATTGAGAAGATAAAGCGAGGAGAACAAGGAAGGCTAGAAATAATTAGTAATAAATTTTTATATAAAATAGAATTAGCGTTTTTTTTTAAATTAAAAACTGCTATCATATCAGCATGAAACAAAACAAAAATTAACTTTATTGTTTTTATCATAATATTGATTGTATTGACGTCGGATTTATGCATTTATGCTGAATTTTAACTCAATCTACCACTGGGAAAAGGAATGAAGTACACTTGTAAGATTGCATTTCACTTAGCGACCGTGACACATGATGGTTAATTAAAGCTTATAAAAGCTTTACTTAGCGATAAATTAGTTAGTTTGATTTTTATTAAGATTACCACTAAATTTTCTTAATTATAGTAATGAAAAACGTCTTTGCTATTTATAGTTGAAGTAATTTAAGCACACTGTTTTCTTAAGATGTGTAAATTAGAGGAAATCAGAAACAAATCTTTCTGTAATAATATAATAATCTGTAGTATATTAAACTGGATGGAATAGAATTACTTGAAAGACAGAAAATGAACCTTGATGGTTTTGAGAATACAAATTAATTCAGTTCATATTAAAAAGATTCTGTTTTGGTTGTTTTGAATATATCATATCTTAGGTTCGATTTATTTAGCGGGAAAATAAATAAACCTATACTAAAGTTGAATTTTTCTTAAACGCTCGATTCTGATTGACTCGATTATAATTAGAATTTTAAAAAAATCAAAATTACAGTATATACTGTATATGTTATAATTGAACTATCCTTGTTAGACCAGAGTAGAAGCCTTAAAAAATGATAAAAAGTGGAAAAAAATTACAGTAGGATGAAACCCATTGGAAACGCAAGATAATATGATAAAAATGAAAGAAAAAATAAATTACGGGCGATCTGAGTTCGGAAAGTAGGTAAGTTTTTAAGGATAAAACACGATTTATCTCGATTTTCGGCCAAGCTAACAGTCGTATGGAAAAAAGTTAAATGACAAAATTGTAGGTAAGTTCATAGTTTTTATCATGTTTAATATGAATTGAAATAGTATTGAAAAACTAAATTCAAAAATCATTTTGTCCAAACATACAAAAATAGTTTTTAGTTTTGGTCAATATGTATTTCTAACTGAACGATCTTCTTTCTATTACAAAAACTATAAAGGATACACGTCAAGTCAAATATTGTGGACGCAAGCCCAAACTTCATCAAAGATATTGCCCCACTGGCTAGAATTTTCAAAAACAGTGGTGCTACGTAAGCTACAGATAATTAAACTACATATATATTTATAACTGTATATTCCTAAACGACATTGTATGCTTTTAGGCACCGAGTTTCAGTTATTTTAAAACAAATCACGCAAAGTTTCCCAAAAAATTATAACTATGATCTCCGTAACCACCAGTTTTTAATCCATATTTTCATGGAGTTGCATGTTTATAAACAAGTTCTTTCAATTTGACATTTTAATATTGTTGTCAATATGCTTGACTGAATTTCCTTCAATTCAGGAAAAACAAATTCATTTTATCATCCTTCCTGGTTACAAACTATTCTGGTAAAAAGCATTCAGACAAAAAGAGATTACATTTCAACTGTGTAGATATATAAGTATTGAATTGACTAAAGTATGTTAGTAGTAAATAAAAAAAAAATGCTTCAAAAATTCTAGATACGTAATTGTATTCAATAGTCAAGTACTTAACGCTTTATGAAGTGTGTATTCGAAATGTCGGAATGAGAATATCTCTATACTTACGAAATAATAGTATAGAATGATTATAGCAGATAGAGAAGGGGACCAGTCAGACAATCAGAATGGAAAATTCTACATGTACAATGTGTATCAAAATAATAAAAAGTAGGTTTCATCTGTCAAATATAAAATGTAAAAGAGTAAGAAAATTTTGGATACATAGAAAATTACGCATTTTTGTATGTAGAAAATTAAACTCTGATGTCGACTAGCTCTATTTAACTTCTTTAGGTTGAAATATGTATGGAATTTGGTACGTACAAGCCTAATAAGAAATCGATTCCTTCCGTCGAAAAGTTTTTCCCCAAAGACTGATCCAAATTTTATTTTATAAATGGTACAATTTGTTGATATATTTGCAAAATAATATTTGCTCATCTCTTGCTATCCATGAATGCTAAAATATTATGAAAAAATTTTACCATTTTTAATATCAATGCTTAATATAAAAGTACGTACAATTCTCCATGTATTTTTTTTTGGAAGAAACAAATCAAATACTAATGAGTAGTTCGAATAGACAAGAATTTTAAGGCTTCTTCTGAAATTTGAAACATTTTTGAACACTTAAAATACCTTATAAATAAATGTTTGTCATAGAAACATAGGGGCAGGTTAACATTGACTAAGCTAAACTTATCAAGAAGCTTAGTGATATTTAGATGCTAATTAATTGGTTTCGAATTTTTATGCTCAAGCCGTTTAGGAGATGACGACATTAGAATTGGAGGAATCAGGTTAACATTACACTGGCCATTCACATCTTAAAAATTGACCAAATTTAAAAAATATATATACAAGAATTTGTTTGCTTCAAGAATCCAGCCTAATAACCCAATATATACAGTTAAACTCGTTTATAAAATTAATCTGATTCCACATTCCAAAACTCATATAAAGGATACGGTCCTCGAAAAAACAAATAAATGAAAATTTGTTATTATTTTGTTTCTCTAAGAATACGGGCTAGAATTTTGATAATTTATATTAAAACCCGAGTATGTACAGTGGAAGCCACATATCAAATAATTTCAGAAACATAATAATTTTTGAAATTTTTAATGTTCAAAGGATATTTATTCGTTTTTATATATTTAATCAAATTAATTATGTATCGAGAAGGAGCAAATCATTTAAATATATTTTTTTTCTACCCATGATATCCGAATTCTAATTTGCGTAGTTCCTACAATTGCATTTTAGCGGTTCAAAAAAGTGGAATTCTGGAATGTATTATATAGAATATACTTATTAGAAATAAATAAGAATTTTAAGAATTTTTAAGAATTTTATTAGAATGAAACAAAACTGTCAAGTATACTTAGTACAGCTATAAACGTATTTTTGATGTTATAGGTGAGAGAATTGCTGAAAATCGCATGGAAATTTCGGTTACATACAAAAATAATTGTTTAGATAATGAATTGCAGTATTAAAAACTATTTTTCTTAGTTAATATTTGTTAGTTAATTTATTTTCACTTTTTTTCCAGCAACAAAAGTAGGAAATTCGACTAAGTATCTGTATATAAGGTTTATCTCTGTAAGGAAAACATATTAAATTCTATAAGGAAACTCTGTAAGGAAAACATATATATTCTTGTAATTTTGTAGATAGTAATCCAGTCAAATGGTTTTAGTCTTGGTGGGGCCAGGATAATATGGGTTTTATAAACGGGTAACGATCCGAGGAATAATCTTACCATGCTCATTTTTTGATGATTTTATTAATTCTTATGATTTTGGTTGATAATAAATATATTATCTTTTTAAACAGTATAACTAATAAAGTTTAAAACTTAATATATATTTTTATAAAAAGTAAATCAATTATAAGTATAAATCAAATAAAACCATTAAATACACTGAATACACTAAATATTCACTTAATCGTAATGAATTTATTAAACTATTTGTTCTACTTCGTTAAATAAAACAAAATAAAATAAAATGTTAAATTAATTTTTGAACACGAGATTTACGTGACCAATTATATATATATATATATATATATATATATATATATATATATATATATATATATATATATATATATATATATATATATATATATATATATATATATATGTATATATATATATATCTTCTAATGTTTGTATTAAACTTTTTTTTGAAAAGTTGTTTCGTCCAAGAAGTTTTTTCCATTTTTCGGAATCATAAACAACTAATTAATAATATATGATAGAAGTTTCAATGTATTAAAAAACGTCATTACAAACCTTAAGTCTATGTTTAAAACTATGAATTTCATTTAGGGCTTTGTTCGGCTCTTCTCGCACAAGGGGATGGGTAAGTTTACGTTCATGATAATGTATTCATTATAGTATAAGTATAATATTTTTATTCTCCTAAGCTCTCAATTTTAAAAAGGTCTTAACATGATTTATTTGAAACTTTTTGTACGCATTTGTGAGATAAATTTATATTTATGATTATCTTTCTAATGAAGTTCGTTGAGAGTAGCTAGGATTTAGCTCCTCTACAACGAAAATCTAAATGTTCTTCCGTCTTTTATATTTCCGTCCCTTTTCTTAAATAATGATGCTTTTTAAAACTGTGTGATGACGACACTCAACTGAAAACGATTTGTATGTGTGAGATATACTATTTTGTATTTCGAACTTCATAGTATATAAGAAATAATAATAATTGTAAATGATTGAGATACAAGTTAGATAAAAGATGTAGAAAAAGATACATTCTATAAAGATACATACAGAGACAAATTGTGGGAAAAAAATTTATTAAAATGTGTGGTATGTTCGCGATGAAAAGTGAGTAATTTATTGTCATTTACTTACACCAAGAGGCAATCTTTTTATGTTAACGTCTAAAGGAGTGAGAATCTCATAAATTATAGTTCAAATTAAGTTCTATTTTTTGTTTTTTGCTTGGACTGTTCTTTTTACATTGATGTTGGATAAAAACGAGGACCGCCATAAGTGATCATAATTATTATAATCTACCACTGGATACACATGGTTTGTCAAAATGAGAAAACTCGAAATAAAAACATTGAACCAAGATAAAACACGTATTTTGAGTATTATCCAGGATCAACTTAAAGGTATTAGTTCGATACTATAAAAATTTTTTTTTAGGAAACACAATTTTTAATATCCGATTGGGGAACACAAATTGAAAAACTTATTATTCTTTTACCTATGTGCCCCAAAATTAAATATGGCTAAAAATCGCAATAGATATCTAACAAATTTTCCAAACTTTCAATACAACTTTCTTATAATAGTAGCTATTGGGATCCCTCCGAAAATAGAAACCGAACATGATGTTATATTTTCATGTTTTGAGTTTACGAAAACGATTTTTCGCGATATAATAAACAGGTTAGGATGTGCGTTTTTACTATTGTGACCATTTCGACAAACAAGTGAAATCAATCAGAATTTTTGACCATAAGTAGGTTTTTTATGCAAAATCACGACGGTTAGATTTTGAAGAAGATCGGTCAAGCTCCTATGGATCAAGAACTATAAAACCATAAGAAATAAAAGAAAAGTTCAAATACAACAAAAAAATACTGGCACTCCGGGATTGCTAACAGAAGTGAAAGCTTGAAAAATCACATATGTCTTACAAAAACTGAAATGTATTGCGTAAAATTTCTATTGCATTGTTATGTTAGATATTTGTTTCATTCAAAATTAGTAAATACAAAGGAATAATTTGCAATTGTAAAACATTTTGGATATATATTTAAAATAAAAAAAAATAAAAAATTTAAATGATTGTGCTGTTGGATTCGGAAAATCTCACTCATAAAATAGATCTATAGTTACTACCCTGAGGGAACTGAAGTGTTGATGTACAATGTTCGTCTACGAATTGGATGGTCACGGGTTTAATCTTCGTCGGGTGTGTTATGTTTTCTATGATTACTATCTTTCAATAAAATTCGATATTAGACATTTATGTGTTGAGCTGCAAACATCATTTCTACTTCTGTAAAATAGTGTTTACAACAACAAAAGTTGTTCAAAATATCTGAGTTGTAGAAAATGGCAAACGCACACAAAATAAATACAATACGATTGTATATAATTATTAATTATATAATATATATTATATATTATATAATTATTAACACATAAGTTAATTAAGTCTACCATCATGTAATTAAAAATTCTTTGTAAATTAAGTGTACCACCATGAACTTAAAAATTACAACTTAAAAAAAAAAAAAACAAAAAATTCCACTATTTAGAAATTATTTAAAATTCAAATTTATTTTGGTTTTCAAATTTAATTTATTTATGATTTTGGTTTCGATGGAAACGATGGTTATCAGATTTGTGTATTACTTTTTGTGAGAGATTTTAAAATAATAAAATGTTTATTGGGTTTCTACGTTTATCCCAGTAATTTTAAAACGAAAATTTGATATGTAATTTTTACTGTTGCAACAAGTCTGTTGATGACAGACATGCATAGAAACAGACACAAGGAGTTAAAAGTAAAGGAGAAAAAAAACAAAATTTTTGAATAAATATGAAAAATAAAAATAAAATTTAAATGATTGCACTAGGATTCAAAACGATATATCCATGTAATACATGATAGATGTATATATTTATAAAAAAACGAAACGTAATGGTGACGGTGTCGCGAATTCAATGGTTAATTTCCATCTCAAAAACTGCCCAACGTGCCTAAAAAAGTTTTCACTGCAAAAATATTTGTTTTTTATAACAGACAACTTTTGTTGAAAATTGTTTCATAGAATGTTAGGATTATATATTTTTAGGAGGAGATCTTTATGAATTCCGTATTACTCAGTTGGTCACAATATTAGAAAGATTTTGTTACAATTTGGTCACAAATTTAATCACATGAGTTTTAAATCCAAATCGATTATATTTCTTTCACAAACTGTTATTGTTTTGAGTTGATTGGCAATTTAATAATATTTTTAGGAAGACATTAAATATCTTGAGTTAGGCACATCGCACATGGAGTGATTTGAGTGAAATCGTTTCGTGTGCGATGTGCCTTTAGTAAATTAAAATAATATTATTTTCATAAAATATCCATTATGTAAAATTGTAATCAAAATCTATTTTATACGTTGAAAAGTGCTTAAATTAATTATGTCCACAGTTTTTGTTAAATTGTTTTTTAGTAAAAACATTATTAAAAATCGCATACACCGAAAATAATATAGGTATTTGAATAAAATAAGTACACTATTTACATATCGACTTTAGCAAAAGATTGCAAACAAGTAATAGGTGCGCTGCAGCTGTATAAAGTCACACCAAGTTCTTTTTTATTAGAAAGTTATCTAATTCTCACAAAAGTCATATCTCATTCAATATATATATATATATATATAATATATAAAAGTTTTAAAAATCATGTGATTAATTTTGTGATCAAATTGTAACAATGAATCCATAAAGATTGTTTTCGGTAGTTCTACGCACACGGAAATCAATGTTGTACTCCTATAAGGAATACACCAATATTTATACATACATACGATGGTTGTGGTCATTGTTATTAGTTAACTCAATTATGTGTCTACATTATTTTTTTTAAAGTTTTAAGTAATAATGGAAATCCCTTTGAAATTGTGTTTTGAATACATACACTTTAATATGTTGCTCATTTCTACTTATACGAATTAATTCTATATAAGACTTATACGAAATATATATAAGACAACCACTTTGGAGAAATGTTCCAAATTTCGTTGAAAATTATTTTAATTTTTTTATTTTACAGAATTTTTCTTTAAATTTATATAGAATATGCATTTTAATATTCCAACAAACATGAGTCCTTCACGTTACACATATTATTTATATAACACATTTCCCGTTTGATAAAACGAAAATAAAACAAGAGTTGTGAATAGCTTCAAAAAAAAAGTATTGAAAGTTGTATTGTAATTGAAAGAAATATTTTTTGTGTTTGAACTTTTCTTCCATTTCTTATGGTGAGATAAAGATTAAGATATGGATCCGTGGGACCCAAACGACCGATTAACCTCCCCGCAAACTTAAAATCTTTTTTTCAGGCTTGAATTGACATACTAATTTTATCTCACTGACACACAGAGTGACAGGCAAACAGACAGACATTTATTCAATGAATACCTATAGTCTAGATTTGTTATTGCCTTCAATATTATCTAGTGTTATAAACTTTAAATTAAAAATTTAAAAGTTTTGTATAAAAGTAACAGGAAATATATTAAGAAAAGACATTTGATTAGAATTAATAGAAAAATATTTGATTTTCCTAAAATATGAATTTAATTTTAATTTGATGCCTGATCTGTCATAATATTGCTAATGTTTTTTATTTTTGACGGACTCTTAGATTTTCATGATCGCAGAAATCCTATGACTCTTTAACTTTTCAGAATAAGCTCATTGAAAAGATTAATTTGGATTTTATTACATAAGTTTTGATACAAAGCAGTTTTTTTATAAAGTTAATTGATCTAAAATTGATTTTAAAATTCACTATGAGTAAATTATGAAAGTGCGTTTCAAGAAGAAAAATCTATTCAATATATCATTTTTAGGAAAAAGTTTTAGTTTTCCTATTCAAAACACAAAATACAAAGAGTTAAAGAATCATTAAGAAAATCTCTTTGAAATAATACGCTATCGATGACAAAAATAGGCAAGTGTAAAAGTTACCATTGATATCCACTTCAAAAGTAGACGAAAAAAGCAAATAAATCCTTCGTTAAGTAGCATTAAATTGATCCAACAATGTTTGTCGAAAAAAAAAAAAGAATTCTGTTTGAAAGTAGTCGAAACAAAATACAGAACAGATTTATATACTATTTGTACTATAAAAAGATATCAAATATATATTTAGATAGAGTTTCATATTAGTGTTAGAAAGAGATGCGATAACAAACTTATATTAGAAAGTTAAGTACATAAACAAACAAGTAAAACGGATGTTTAGGCTTTTGCTTGATATTATATACGTTTTTTTTTTTTTATAAATATTATAGGCTTTTACATTAAATAAATGGTGCGTCGTTGGAATCTTTTATCAAATATACGATACACAAAAATAATATTTATCCAACTTTATCTAACATTTATTATACAATGTCTTTAATTTTGATACATTCATTCATCATATTCCAGTGGATTTTCCCTTTTTTATGCAGATTGGCTGATTTATACTGACCATATTTTCATTTTAACCATTCCTATGGTTTAAAAAATTTGTGTACATATAAAATGTATGTGTAATAAATAAAACTTAATATTCTATTCTTTGAATATATATGAAACTCAGACTTTATCAATATGATGTGCTATTATTTTTAAAGAAAATGCTTCTTTTATTAGCTCCTGTATTGGATTTAAAAGATGTTTTTAGATGTAACTGAAAAAATATTTAGAAAAATATAGTTATCTACTAATTAGGCAAACACTTCCTGAATTAAAAACGTCAATACATACCCGAAACAATTAAAATACTACTCATATTTAAAATTATAGAATTTCTTGAAATAAACTGGAATTATTTACATTTTTATTTATTTATTTTTTTTTTTTTTTTATGTTAAAAATAAAATATGATTTATATACTTAATAATTATTGAATTTTAAAATTAATTAACTTTTCCTCTAATATCATTTACATGTGATTGTTTATTGTACATAATATTGTTTTATACTCGACATTTTTAAGATCAGTCAGTGTATTGACTTTAATCTAAAGTTAGTTAAGCTTGCAAATGTTGAAGCCACTAACACAATTTTAGTAAAAGTGGTCATAGACTCACCTAATTATTCCCTGTCATTAAGATAACTTAAAAACTAAAAGAGATAGAAAACTCAGATTTTGGTGATGTATTCTATATTTAAAAAGTGAGTTTAAGTACGTAGAAGAGCAAAATCAGTTGGATAGGTCCAATGGATGCAGAACTCAACTTTAAATCATAAAAGATAGAAGAAAATGCAAAACAACAAATGCTTTTGAAAAGAGACATATTTTGTATAAAATTTTTTGTCATTTTTTCGGATTGGATTCGCTACAATTTCAGCTCCAATCTGGCTAATAAATGTATAGAATTACAATACATAAGATAAGATATATATATATATATATATATATATATATATATATATATATATATATATATATATATATATATATACATATATATATATATATATATACATATTTTTATTATGCAAGTAGGAGTAAAAATCAAAAATTCTTACATACCCATTAATATATTTATCCCAACTTCGACAACTTATGCTAGAGTGGAAAAGTTTTTTGTTTGTAGCATGTGCATAATATTACTATACTGTTTCATAATCGGATGTATGTAAATACTGTTACATAACATCTATAACATACTAATTTGATAGCAAGTTGTTTTATCCTGAAGAACATAGTAGATAAGTTTGGTATATTATTATGTTTTGAGAAGTTCACAATGAAATTACATATCACCGTGTTTGTGTGCGAGAATAAATGTGAGCCTGTTTGGTTTTGCTATTACTTAAGGGGGATTAATACTTCTGTAATAAGTACACTCTTTAAACGAATATACATTGTATTTATTTCAATTTTCGCGCACAAATAACAAGAAAAATACTTATCCAAATGATATCAAATTTGGCGTGCATACTATTGTCATGTAAACGCCCAACAGAGGGGTATCGAATAGTTTTTTGCAATATAGATTCTAAAGACACAATTTAATTTAATATTTACAAATGTTTTATTTCAAAATTTTATGTTTACTATGTATATTACGATTTAAAGATTTAAGTTTTTAGTCCGCTGTAAGTATATTCTATAAAATTATCAATTTTCTATCAGGGTAATACGTAGAAACTTTGTGAAATACTCAATTTTTAACGAATGTTTTCGAAAAGTGACAACAGTAATGTAAGTTATCGCACGCAGCCTTGTATAAAATGAAAAATAGTCTATTCAAAACAAGTGATGATAACAAACTAACCATATTAATAGTTTAAACTTCCTAAATACTCAAAATATGCAGTCCATACAGTTATATGAGTTTGTTTTATACGAATAAGTATGTATTAATATATAAATACTATATTTATACTCAATTTGAGCAGAAATAGAAATATTATATGTAAAAATTTTTCACTAAAGTTGCTTGTTGAGAAAAAACTTTTTTGGATTTTAACTTTTCTTCTAACTTTTATCGTTTCAAAGTTAGGTCATGCGTATATTGGACCCAGTTAAGTGATTTTGATCTTTCAAGAGTTTAAGCTTACTTTTTACGTCCAGAAAATATCACCAAAATTTTACTTCCTATCTCTATTGGTTTTTTAGTTCAAGTCCCTAACTCTAATCTTAATGACTGACAGCTTAGTTGATTATTCTATGAACATATCATATATACATATCAATATTTTGTCCCCTAAATATTTACTTACTTTATAAAATATAACCTTAAATTTAATATGCTAAAATATATATTTCAAAAAATATTATAATACACTTAATCTAATATACAAACTCATAAACTATTTCTCATATTTTTAGAAGTTACTACAAGCAAACAGATGTTTTTAAAATTATTAACAAGATAATCAGATTATCAGAAATTTATTGATATGCATTTCAAAGGACACATTCACATTGATTGTTTGTAGCTTATAATATTTGTCAAATAAATAACACAGCAAGCATATCTCTAATAAACTGATCGATCGTTTTATTATGAGTAGGATGGTTGTTCGGTAGTATGGGGGTGCATAACAGAATATATGATATATATTCTTTATACATTCGTATAATCAATTTACCCTATTTCTATACAGATTGGACTTCAAACGCTTAAAATAGTGCAAAATAACAAAATAATTCTTATAGAAATTTATGATTAACAGAGCCTTTATTATTGGAAAATGGAATGTAGTATAGAAAAGTTTTTTAGTTTGATACTTAGATGGCCATTAAATTTTAAGGTTAGCGATAATAAGAGTTTTATTTTGTATATCTGTGGAACTGTGCTTAATACATATGTCAATTGCTTAACACAGACATCCATCTATGAAACGTTTGTGGAATTGTAAATAAATAACTCGCACTGACATCTTTTAAAACTTTTGGAACTTATAAATGATTAACAAACCCTTGTCCAATAAAAACCTATAAATTTTCATTAAACTATACAGTGAATCCCTTATCGGAAAATAAAGCATCCTTTAATTCAAATGAGATTAAGCAATACATATTTAACAAAATTTCATTGAGCGGTTTTGGGCATTAGAACGGAGAATCTTCTGCTGACGGGATTGTTATATTTAAAGTTTTTATTTGATGACAAGATGAGACAATGTACAACAAAACGAAAAATTTATATATTATCATTACCGTGACAGCATTATGGGTGTTTTTTTTAAGGGTAGGAGTTTTGTTAATATTGGGCTACCATTATGAATTTATTGGATTTGGTGTGATAGACGAATATCAATTTACTATAATTCCTATAATGAGGCGGTATTACTGGTATAAAGTTTTCAACAAATAGTGTAGAATTCAATTGGGACACTCAATATAATCAAACGAACATATATATATACACTCAAATGAATAAGTGGGATAATCGATATATTGGATTTATTGATTCCTGTGGGATAAATATATTATTATATTCAAGTACATACAACTACTACAACAAAATGTATAAATGTGATTGTCGTACGGTATGATTACGGCTCGTATGTATGCGATGTGAACAGTTAAACGGCGAAACAATGCATTTATTTTTACGAAATCTCTTTAGTGGTAGTTAGATCAAGTTTTTATTAAATTGTTTAGATTTTTTCCTTCTATATATAGATAAAGAAGAAAATGATGATGATCCCGTAGGAATAGAACTTTACTTGCATTCATATTTTTACACTTAGCATGTTTAACATCCATAATATTATATTAAGTTTGAAAGAATTTAAAAAACAATATCTTCGCACATGTGTTGTATAGCATAGTCTTTTAAATTTCTTAGAATCATTAAAAGAACACTCCTCTTAAATAGCAAATAACATTGTATTCGAATAAATTTCGATTTTTTCACCAATTTCCTAGATAAAATTATTTTGTATTTTATAAATACGTATTTCGACTACAAAGTAGTCATCATCAGTATGAATTAGTTAGTTGTAATGATTTTCTGAGGAGATGTTACTCGTTGTGCAAACCGTCACCAAATAAGCAACGAGTAACATCTCCTCAGAGAATCATTACAACTAGCTAATTCATACTGATGATGACTACTTTGTAGTCGAAATACGTATTTATAAAAATACAAAATAATTTGATCTAGGAAATTGGGGAAAAAATCGAAATTTATTCGAAAAATCCTAGAGTTCTCATTAATAATTAATTATAAAACATTGTATTCATTAAACTTATTTAAAAATCTAATAGAGATAATTAAATAATTATTATTTAAATACTCGGAAGTCGGTTGAGCATCAAGAATTGAATGATTTGAAATTAGTTCATACAGGTTTAAAAAAAAGTTATAAATTAAAATTTACTGTAATTATATTATGTGTTATTTAGCTTACTTTCAGCTAAAACAATACCGAATAAAAACATTCAAAAACTGTTTTGACCAAATTTTTTTTTTTTGAAACAAACTTTTAGTATAAGAATTTTTCAATTTTTAAACAAAGATTTTTATATGCGAAACCGGTAAGCTATAAAACGGATTCAATTAACCATACGCACATTTGACCAACGTTGTTCGTGATTGTATTTGTTGCTAATAATTTCTATATTCAATATGGTGTTGTTTCTGAATAAAATATAATCCGAACTTAAATGTTGAACACATATATATTAGTACGGAAGTAATCTGGGTTGTAGAGGTTATGGTTTGACGATTACGTTTTCCCTGTTTTTCTGTATTATTGAATTACAGTTCAATGTTCAGTGTTAGTGTTTAGTGGGTAATAACTAATGTCACTTTGGGATTATAAACTTCGATCTAAATAAATTTTTATTTCATAAATATATTTTTATTTAATAATTTTTGTTTTATAAATATTTACTATCATTCTTTTGTCATAGAAAGTAACTTGATTCACTTCAAGCAAAACAAACAAGTTGCATTCAATGTTCAATTTTCTCGAAAATGAATGATAAAATATCAAATTCTCAGACCAAATTATTTTTTTAAATTTTAATTATAATATATTTCTGCATAAACAAGCCGCACTTAAAATTTATCATTCAAAGTCGTGCATTTTTCAAGTTACACGTGACCATTCGTACACGTCATATGATTAGTTCCTTAATAGAGTTCACTTAATCGTACCTGGTCATTTATTTGTAAAAAAATACAATTTAATGTAAGCTTGTGTGAAAAATATTAACTTTAATTTAAATCGGTAAAGTAGGATAAAAAAGTCAGTTGCATGCATATATATAGATAAAATACAATTAAAATATTTAATTCAATTAGCCAATTTAATTGGCCAACTATACGTGTAAATTTGAGAATGAAATATTATTTCGATTAATGTAAATTAGTCAAATAATATTTGCAACTATTTAAAAAAATTTATAATTGATTTTCAATTAAAGTTACTTTTAAAATTAATTATATGTATAACGGCAGTTTTTGATAATCTAATCATCGTTTAAACTGTTTTCATCTTTTTAATTAGTATATAATATGAAAAGTTTTACTTCCAAAATGGTACTATTATTTGTCACTTACGTAAACACATCAGAGAAAGTTCATATATTAATATAATTGTATCAAATGTTGTGCAAACAAGACTTTATATGAAGAGTTAACTCGAAAGGAGGTACATGTATAGAACGAAACGAGAGAGGAGCGACCCATGAGGACGTGACATGAAAATCTTAAATATACATTCCATTTTGTAATTCTATTATTTGTTTTTGATAGATATTTTAGTGCTTGTTTTGTCAATAAAATACTATATCATTTGAGTTCAAAATGTGGACAGATCTATTTATATGATCACTTACCACCATGTTTAATTAACTTTTGTAATAAATGGTCATGTTTACAAATCGAATTAAGATGATAGTATGGCTATTATTTGCAATAGTATAAATATATAAATCGATGTTTATTTATGAAATTAAATGGACTTGTTTTAATTATGAATTATTTTTATGTTCCTAAAACTTTTGGCGCTGTAATTTCATTTAGAAATCGATGTCTTTAATTTCAATAACCTCACATTATTATTACTTTTAAATTACACATTCGAATTGAATACTGGTATACATAGTCAGAGTGTTTATGTTATTACTATTACATGAATAATTATTCAAATCAAGCGGTCTCCAAGGTATGGTACGCGTACTTCGAGAGTTTGAGGGATACGCCTTTTAAGCTAGATATACATATTCAAGTATTTTGCAAATATTGAAACTATTGGATGTACAACAGTTTTTTACAAACAAGCTTGATGGTCTGAATGGGTTGCTTATACAAAATACTTAAACGTGTGTACTTACCTGGCCTTAAAATATTGTCATTTCTTAAAACTATTACGGACCTGATAAGAGTGTTGGGCTTATAGGGATAATCCAACAACTTTATAGGCAAGCTCATTAAAAATAATTTTTCTAATTAAACCTTTTTTACTTTCCGTTTTAGAATAAATGGAACAAAATTTTAATTTATTCGTATAATTTATTTCCATACGAATCCAATGATGAAAAGATGTAATTATCACATTTCGAATTCGAAAATCCTATAAGAATTTGCACATATCAGAAAAGCTTATCAACAAAGTCCAATAATTCCTTACGCCATATTCAGTTAACTAAGAGCTTGTATGCCGCCTTAACAACTTAACTTCCGTTATGAATGATAAATGTTCATATATTAATAATCGCTATTTAAACCATGACATTTGAAAAACTTAAATAAATAATATCGCTGCGGTTTGAAATTTGCAAGAATTTATTTAACTTTTCTTGCTTATATATTTGGATCAAATCTTGACTGAGTTTCAAACCAGTTATCCCCAAGTAAATCGGATAAAAGGAAGGAAGCATTGCGTACGAGTTTGGTTTGATGACAATGGATGAATGATGATTAGCTTAATTACATGATTCTAAAACCAACATCGGTGACAAATTATGTTTTATGCGAATTCAGTTTTTATATTTTACAGAATGTACGAATCAGTTGTTAAAACTTAAAATATTGGACATTTAAAAGCACTTAACTGATAAACCAATGACATCTGTTTTACTTGGTATTGTGGAAAACTGCAGATGTAGTTTGAAATAAATAAATTAGAAATTACATCAATTGAATGCGCTGCGAGGGGGAAATTTGCAAATTTGTCCATGTTGATCTCACTGAAGTTAGATGTTAAATTTTTCGAAACTTAAAAATTTCTTCACCTTTTTGTAAAATAAAATTAATAATAAATTTTATTGGTAAATTAATAAATGATAATGTCAAATATTCGGTATAATAAATACCGAATATTTATAAACTATTTATAAACTTTCACTTTTGTAAAATATTTGGATACGCCAGAATTTTAGCCCAAATTTAGCTAATATACATTAAAATAAATATCACAACACAAAATCATCAACTTTTTTGTTTGATTTGAATGATTAACAGTATCAAGTAATTCGGTTGGGAAAACTGTAGCTTTTTTTGCTTTTTTCTAGGCAGATTGTTTAAAAAATCTGCCTAGAATGAAATTCAGAAAAATTTTTACATGAATAATCCAAAATACCATACCACACAGTCTGCAAGATAGCAACGTGAAAATAAGCAAATTATTAAAAGGAAATGATGTACACAATTTGAAAGCAGATAAAGGCATCGCAATGGCCATAATGGACAACAAAGATTATTCAGATATAATGAAAAAAATGCTTAACGTAAGTCCGTATAGAATTCAAATATCGGATCTACATTCATAAACAATGTAAATTTGCATTATCAAAATTAAAATGAAATTTTCTTAAAAATATCATTGTATTATATATGGCTAGACTAAAAGTTTGTAAGCATAAAATTTGTTCATAATAACCCAGATTATAAATTTTCAAATGAAATATATTCTTTTGAAATAAAGACTTTAAAAGAATTGATAATAATCTTAAAAAATATATTTTTCACATTTGGTGAATTGAATACAAATAACAAAAATATGATTAAGATTTTGTTTCGAAGGTGTCTTATTGCTATTTTTACCATTTGATGATATAACCGGATGCATATATACATACATTTAAAAAGCTACTCATAAATAATTTCAGTTTTTGTTTAAAATAATAGAAATAAATAAGATAAGAATGAAGGAAGAAATACGTTAGATGTCGGAGTGCAACTCAACACATTTATTACAAATGGTGTCGCATTAATTTGATCCATATACAGATATATAAATTTAATGTCTATTCGAGTCTGAGTGTGTTTGTCTGTACGACAAGTGTTTTGTTATGAAAAGTTTATTTCCTGTCTTAAGAGAATTCTGTGCGAGAAGAATCTTTTATGGAAACATACTTACGTTATAAAGCTTTCATATGTATATAATGTTGGTATACATTCGTATCGTAAGTAGTAAAAAGCTTCTCAAAGCTGTTATAAAGGTATAGACCACAAAATTTAGGTATTCTTATAAGTGTACTGGTATACGAAAAATATTTAACACAGTATGTTAATATAGGTACTTAATACATGACTGTATTATTAGCATACATAAAATTGTGTAATGCTAATAATACATGTGTTAAATACAAATTGCGTGCAAACTATAATGCAAGGGGAAACTCAATTGATTGAAAAATCATGAGTGGTGAAAAATGAAAAATAAATTATTTTTTTTAGTTTTTGAACGTAGTATGACTCCGTTCAAAATGTATGAATATTGATTTTGTGTCGTTAATAAAAAAAATTGGTAAGTAAAAAATACTTGAAAAAAATAAATTTTGTACAAAAGTTTTTCAAGTTAAAATTTTTAGCATTCTAGAGGATTAATAGTACCAAAACGAACAATTAGTAGCTAAAGTATTATATCATTTAACAGAAATATGTGTTACTTTGTTACATATTGTCAAAAGAATCTTTAATAATGTTAAAAACGTTTGAATATTTTCATGTTTGAAATAATTATTATTGCTATTTCTGATCACGCACCAGAAAACATCTAAGCAGTTTAGGATGCACATCACCAGGAAGCACGATCGCTAGGAAGAGGTAGTGATTATATTTAAATTAATAATTTTTTTGAAAGCATGTAAAAAGCCACTTAGTTTAATTAGTCTAGTCACAATAGTCTAGTCACTTTATAAAAAATTGAACAATAATGTATATGCAGTATTGGTTTAAACAGTTATTTGCCATTATCATGATATTATCGAATTTATGAAATGAATTTATAATATAGTATTTACATTGGAAAATTCTCTAAGAATTTTGTAATTGTTTTTATTTTTTATTTGAATTTCAAGGAAAAGTTAATACTTATTAATAGAATAAAAGATTCTTTTAAATAAAACATATAAATACTTAAAATAATAAATATTAAAAAGTAGTCAAATAATTATTTGCAATGTTACAATGTATCTTTTGTATAAAGCAGTATGCTGCGAGCCCCACGGTAGGTTAATGCGGCACAGATTCTTAAGTGAATTTAAAATCATCAAATCACAGCCTACAACTTTCCCATTAAATATGAAAATCTATTTTACATATTAAAGAATTATATTATAGGGTTTTACACATAGATTTAGTGACTTTAATCCAAATTAAAATAACTGTTTCATGTTTCTGAAAGGTTTGAATAATATTTTTATGTTATACCCGAAGATTATTTTACCTTTATTTTGTTAAAAACATTTTCAAATGTTGTGAAAATATGCACATCTGTTGTACAAATTCAAATATGTATAAATTTTTATAGAAAACAACAACAATGTCATATTGTTATACCAGGATTCAATTTGTTATGCTAGAAAATATACGATCTTATAAATTTAATAAATACTATGGTAAATTTAGATAAGTCTGATGAATAGCAAAAATTATTTAAACACACTTTAGTATACATCTTTTAAATACTTATTTATACAACCATTTTATAAGCACTTTTGAGGTAAGTAAAGTAAGGTAAATAACTCCCGAAAATGAAATGTGCAATAAAACTGGCACGCGCCATAATTTCGAACTTATTCCTAGTAGCAATATTGTAATTTCGAGCTATAAGTCAAGAAAACAAAAAAAACAAAAAAATGGAAAAAATATTTAACTACTTTAAAGGGATAAAGCTAGCTGGTCAAACTCGATTCAAATGAGGTAATCCACATCAAACTATACAGGAATTACAAGATTTTTCGATCTTAAACTTGACAGATTTCACAATTTCAAAATATTAACAGTTTGCCGAAAATCCAGGAATATTTATCAGAAAACTGTAAACATCATTATGATATTTCTTTAATGGTACTTCAATTTCTATTATCGAGTTCCAAAAAAGTTCATATTTTCCGGAAAATCGTAAGAAAATCTAATTTTACCTGTCAATTTTTATACAAAGTTAAATGAGAGATAAAGAGGTTGAGAATTGTGTTGAAATTCTGAGCTAATTTCGAGCTAAATATTTTCAAGCTACCTCAAAAATTGACGAAAATCGTAAAACACTGGAATTTTTATCTAACCATTTTTATTAAAAAAATATTTAATAAGAGAATAGGCGATTGAGTTTCGGTTCAAAATTTCGAGTTTTCGTTTGAGTTTTATGATAGCAACTTCGAGATGTTACTTTTCCTGATAACCGTAAAAATATCGAATTTTATCGAATTATTCTAATGCAAAGTTACTAATAGACTAGAAATTTGAGAATGGTCAAAAATTTTCAAGCAGAAATTTTAACGATTTTTCAGGAAAGCTTCCATGTTTTTGGGGGAAAATATTAACAGATTTTAAGAAAATTGATAATATTTAAAAATTGAGAAATGTGGTAAGTTTTAGCTCGATAAAAGCTTGAAATTTCTGTGTTAAGTTTGTTCGTAATTATTTATACTAGCTGTGAGCTATACTAGCTAGCCTTATCTCTATAAGCCAGTAAACTAGTTTTACCTATCACTTTTCCTTATACTTTGAAAGAGGTCAAAATAAATTCTAAATTATGATGGGAGTCAGTTTATTGTAAACTAAAGTATCAATTTCCGAAGTGGAATTCCTAACTTAGCTCACTGGAATTCCTAATTTTGCCACTTACATTCCAAAGACTTAGGAATATTTTTATGAGCTTTTGAAAGCTATGGTACAGACAACTTTCTTCAATACTGTGCGTATGAAGTTGAAACTCATTTGTAGACAGTAGGTCTAGGCTACTCTCTTATCAACCAGATAAATAATTGTTAACTAATTACATTTAAAATTGATTGTTATTTACAATAATATAACAGCAAGTGATTGCTTTATTTTAAACGACTTCCTTCCCGAAAATGGAATGTGATCAATTCGATACAAATGTGTCAAATTTTATAAATGTATGTATGTTTGTTTTATTAATTCTTCAATATAGATTGATAAATTTTCAAGATATTGACTATTTTCAAGATAACTATGTGCCTAACTTAAAAGATCCATGTTTTTTACATGGAGGTTCGCGCATATGTCAATAGTTATTAATCAAACTATAGGAATCAAAAAATCCATTTTTTAAATTCAAGTTTCATTGTCTGCCTATGAATACAATGGATTTGATCTCGAGTTATATATAGTCAATGCGAAATATGAATCAATTTACAAATGAACTCCTGTTATTTGCATATATACACTCTTAAGAACTCATATTGCTTGATTTGATTTAATTTTTTTAATATAAAAATGTTGTTTGCATATTTAATATTAGTGTTCAAACGTGACATGGGTCCAAATTAAGATGAGCGCAACAAAACTTTCATTAAAATGATGGAACAGCAGATAGATAGTGAAAATGAAACTTTCCTAGCGATCCATCAAAGTATGAAAAAAGATACAATATGAGAAAAGCTTTCAGTAATTTCAGTTTATTAGAAATTTTATTTCAAGAAAACATAATTTAAAAAAATTATTTTAAAAGGTAAATATGATTACATAATAAGACCGCATAGTAGTTTGATGATTGTTTTGCAATGGGAAAATGGGATAACTACCTCTACTGAAATAGGGATGTTGACTGATTCTAAATTTGTGTATATTTCACATCAAAATGTGAAACTAAATTACATTGGAAACAAACAAAAAAAACTTTAAAATTAAATTAAAATTAATTCAAAAACAAATGAGTTATCAGTTACCAAATATTATATATCCATAGCAGTCTTGAAAACGATGTTAAACATGTTATTTATATCTAGATAGGAACAGTTGACAATATAAGTTCATATTTCCATTTTTGTTTAATTACGAATTTTGAATGTTCATACCTCGCTTATTTTTAAAGATTTTTATAAAATAACTTCAATTCCATGGTCCTGAAGTAAAGACGGTTCAATTGAAGTAATTAAACCCATCCCTATTCGATACACCCTCAAAGAATACATTTTGTTTTAATCTCGCATTTAGTAAGCTCGAATGTTTGAAATTCTTAAATATCTTAATAAAAAACATATGGAGACCAGATGGCCTAACAAATTATGATTTCAACTCTTCACTTGTTTAAAATTGAAAAATTTTTCCAACCGCCGTGCTGTATACGTTTTGTTGATAAGTTCTTTGTTTAAAAACAAAGATTTTCACCATAAACTTCAATATCTAATAACAATTTTAATAAATAAATAAGTGAGATAGTTGTGAGTTTATTGTCGTTGATAATTGACTCAAGTCAATATTCCCCTGAACTTATTCACAAAAGTTATTTTCTACGTAGAATAGTTTTCTCAAGTAGTCCATATCATTCATCTTTTACACCAAGTATATCTCGTTGTAAGATCATCATATTTTCCAGTTGAAGTAATTCTTTCAATAACACATTTCCATATAGGTGTAAGGTAGTTTTATACAGACGAAAAGGTTTTTTTAAAGAAAATATATCCATTGGGATATTCTAGACCTGTTTTCCATATCTTTTTACTGGTTTCAACTCAATGTTCATGTAACAGATATGCTGTCAGTGTGTCTGTTTTGAGAAGATTATGTGAAAAAAGAAACGAAACATGTGTCAGATTATGTGAATATATATATATTTTTTAAATTATTTATTTGATTAAATTATTTATTTAGTTTATTTATTTTTTCTTTGAGAAGAATAATCATTTATTCTTGGCTACCATTTCCAGAAGAATAATCAATAGTAGTTCGACATCTTAATGCCAATTCACAATTTTTTTTTTTTTAATTATTTTAGCTAAGAAATGATTGATACAATAGAATACCAAACCGATATAAAAATATTTTACGTTTGTAAATAAAATAATTTTCAAAATATATTAAAAATAAAAACGGATCTTTTATTCTACAGATTGTTTTGAAAATGTTCTCAAAAGAATGAAACAATATTGTAAATATTATCAAAATCTGACGATATTTTTTGTTAATAAAATAGTGGAATTGTAGCAAATTAATTTTTGTTTAATTTAATATTGTGTAGTTCCGCAAATGACAGACAAAATGGTCAACTGTATGTACTTGATGATCAGGATGAGAGTGTTTTGTTTGGCTATACCTCACGTTAACTAACATGCTGTTCAATTTTTTCCTATCGCATGCCTAGTTTTTTTGGTTAACAATTTTTCGCAAGGAAAGTTAATATTGACTTGTGCGTACATTCCAAGTGGCTATTTTTATGTAAATTTACTTTTTCGGACTTATAGTTTTATTAAGATTTGATTATACTTTAGATTACGTCGTGTTTTAACAGCATATTTTTTCTCCTATCTCATCCAGTAGTGATTTGCACTGCCACCCACTGGAAGTACCAAAAATCTTTCTAGATCATAATCCTTATCATTCTTAGTTTTTTTTCATTTGACCCTTAGCTTTTTCTTGATTTACGAATTTTACAATTTTGACCGTGGTAAATTAAATTCTTTCTACTAAAAAAATCTCATTCAGCCAATACGATTCTATTCTGTCTTTACTTCCGTCTTTATATATTCTGTCTTTATACTTTTTGCTGCACCTTGTATTATGAAATTTTCTTGTACTTATTATTAACCTGTGTACCATCTTCTCTACTGTTCTGTCGTTTGTTTTTTTAAGTTGATCTTGGAAGCTTCCTCTTGTCCATCTGGTAACGTATTTTTACCAACTTTTTCTAATATCGCTAAAGTTTGAGTTTTATCAAACTTTTTACCCTTGTAATCAATTTGTCTTTTCTAATGAAGAAGCTTTCACTATTGTTTTGCGCTCATCTAAAATTAATCATTTGTTATAGAGATGCTTGCATTGTTAAGTTTGCTTTTGCATAATCATAATTTTTTTCTGAAATGCAATCATACCTACAATTATTTTGCTTAGGTTGGCTAAAATCTATACCATTATTGTCAATGTTTACCAACAACTTCTTTTGTATAATACAAATTTTGTTTCATTTGTTCATTTTCTATTATCTTAATTCTATTTTCATGTATTGATATACGATTTTGAATCATTTCTGATCTACCTATGCTTCGATTTAATTCGCTCTCTTGATTTTTCCCCAGCAATTATTGAGTTTTTTATAGGTCAGAAAAAGACGCTTTTGGCAAATAAATTGAATTAAGAATTACAGGCCCAATTAGACTGTTATAGAAAAGCGTGTTAATTAATAAAGTTGACATTTTTTTTCAATTATTCCCTGAGCGAAAATTGAAATTGTTTAAAATTGAACTTGAACGTAAGCCTAGTAAGCAAGCTGCCCCATTAAATTTTTAAATTGCTTATAGAGAAATATTAACGACCTCTAGCTACACAGTGGAGAGGTCGTTTGGCTAAAGTTATTTTTATAGTGTGCCGCCCGATTATCGTAAAATAATTGTAGAAGTAAACATTTTTGGCGGTTTTTCAATGATGGCCAGATTGATATTCCATTAAGTTAGTTAATGTGTTATTAATAGTTCCTAATTCTCCATTCCAAGGCAACACTTGAAAGAAGCTGCTACTTCTTAAATGTAATTTAATTTGTGGAAAAAACATCTAACAGTGTTGACTGTTTAGATACTCGGCATATAGTTGAGTATAAATGTTTGAACTATTTTTATTGATTATCATTTATAAAATAGTCTAAATATACAGTCCATCTATCTATATATATAAATATCAATTGCTGTTCGTTAGTCATGATAAAACTCGAGAATGGCTGGACCGATTTGGCTAATTTTGGTATTGAAATATTCAGGGAAGGTTTAAACGGTGAGAAACATACATAATAAGTAAAGGAAAATACTATAAACGACAATTTAATTTTCGAATACAAAATGTTCAAAGCTGTGAAACATATTTTGTCTTTTTTTTCTCACATTTGTAAAATCATCATTTCCATAGAAACAAAAATCTAATTTTGAAATTTAAAATAAAACTTCTTTATCTCTTCTCACTAGCAGTATGACGAACTGTCAACTATATAAAGTGTGCATATCGCATTGTTCAAGTATTAACGGAATCATTCTTGGTTCAGGAGGTCCATATACCTTTCATCAAGTGTATGTGTACCACAGTAAAGATTATCGTGTGAACGCGGTCCAGGGTGTACCCCAGCAAATACCAGGTAAATACCATGCATATAATGTACCGGGTGCACACTAAATACCAGGAATCCCATAAGAAAGGATTTGAAATTCTTCCCCTAAGAGTAGAATTGCATCCGCATGTAAGCGATATAATATCATTTATTAAAATGAGAAAAATAACACAGCAACGCGTAAACCGGGTGGGTATGCTTCAAAATATAAATTAATATCATAATTTATTCTGATTTGCCGCAGCTTCATTATTTAGTTATAGACAGTTGAGATTATGTTATATTTAGGAGATATTGATGTTGATTAGAAATAATTTATATAACAAAACAATGTTTACCCGAGTCAGCTATTCAAAACAGAATTTATCTCTTCTTTTCTATATTAGTGGTTCTGGACTTCCTTTTACTATTTTTCAACAAGTATATGAGAACCATTGCACAATATACACGAATTGTGGGTGTACGAGGTACCGGGTGTCGCACATCAAACACGAGTGTATATATAAATATTTCGTGTCACGGGTATCCCACACCAAATAGTGGGTTACACATCAAATACATAATTTTCTTACGGGCATTCCATAAGAAAAGATTTTCTGAAATTCTACCCCTAATGGGATGAAAAGCAGAGGCAAAGTTTGTATGGGACAACGGAATTCCTTCATACAATCTGCTTCAAATTTTGCTTGCAATCGATGTAATATCAATTGTCACCGCAACGTGTCCGGGTATGCTTTAAAATATATATATAAATATATTATAATTTGCCTTACCTTTCAGTATTAAGAAATAGAGGAAAGATGTTAACAATATGTTATTATACTTAGAAAATGTTGAAGTTAATTAGAAATATGTGGCAAAACGACGTTTGCCGGGCCAGCTAATATATAAATATATATTAATATATATATATATATATATATATATATATCTATATATCTATATATCTATATATCTATATATCTATATATCTATATATCTATATATCTATATATCTATATATCTATATATCTATATATCTATATGTTAAGAATGTTGCTAAGAATGTTGTTTTAATGTTTGAAAGTTAAGATTGTTTTTTGTTTATTATTTGACAGTTTCAGTTTATTGATTATACTCTTTATGTAATGTCATGAAAAATAAAAGCGGAAAATTAATATTTAATTAAATAAAATATCTGTTTTCATATAATTATTTTAATTGAGAATTATCAATTTATTAATTTTTTTCATTCTGATCATAACATTTTGTGGCGACCGTGACAGGACATATTTAAAGTGTGATCAGGATTGATAATTGATAAATTGGTTAAGATGGCACAATTACTATTAGACAAATTGAAAAGGAGCAGAAAAGCTGCACGATCGGCATTTTCAAAAGCTTTTACGGTGTTCTCAGAAGAAATAAATCAAGAGGAACGTATCTATGAAGATATTCAAGTTGCTTTTCAAATATTGGAGTCTAGATCTTCGGAATTGGATACATTGAACACTAAAATTTGTGAAGCTATGGTAGAATTAACAGCTGATAAGGATGATCATGAGAAAATAATGGAAGATGAATATGAAGTAGCCGCCAAGTATACAAGTAAATATTTACGTGCAAGAATTGAGGTTAATAAATTAAATAAACAAAATCAACCAGAACAACGACCACAAACATTTCAAAATGTACCTACGATTGATAATGAATCTAAAAGGAGATTCAAGTTACCAAAAATTGAATTGAAAAAATTTGGTGGTGATTTAAAGGATTGGTTGCAATTTTGGAGCCAATTTAAAAATATTCATGATGACAAGAGTATCACTAAAGAAGATAAATTTCAATATTTGATTCAAGCTATGATTCCAAATTCAAGAGCAGCTGATTTAGTGAACAGTTTCCCTCCAACGAATCAAAATTATGATAAAGTAATTGACAGTTTAAAAAGTCGTTTTGGTAAAGACGAACTACTAGTTGAAGTTTATGTTAGAGAATTATTAACATTAGTCGTAAGTAATGCTGTCAAATCAAATGAAGAAATTTCATTAGCAAAAATTTATGATAAGTTGGAGGCACAATTACGTGCTTTGGAATCACTGGGTGTTACAAAAGACAAGTGTGCTGCAATGTTATATCCATTAGTTGAATCTTCTTTACCAGAAGAATTGATACGAACTTGGCAAAGGCAAGCAACCACGATGAAATGTAATGATATTGAAGAAAGGTTAACTAAACTGACAGAATTTTTACAACATGAAGTAGAAAACGAAGAAAGAATCAGAATGGCTGTCAGTGGATTTAATTTAAATGACAATAAGCCTTCAAGTAATACTAAATTTAATAATAAGAAGAAAATTAAGTCGACAAATGAAATGAACATTCCAACAGCCACTGGATTATTAATAAAAGATGGTAAAAATTTTAATCAGAGTATTAAAACGTATACTTGTATTTTTTGTGGGGAAGAACATCGGAGTTCAAGATGTGGAAAAGCTAAACAAATGTCACTGGATGATAAGTGGAATATTGCTAAAGAAAATAATTGTTGTTTTAATTGTTTAATCCCAGGTCACAATACACAATCATGTAGAATTAACTCAAAATGTCAATGGTGTGGGAAGAAACATTCAATACTATTATGTCGAGGAATTTTAAATCAAGAGAATACAACAAGAGAAACAACTAAAGAAGATTCAAGTAAATTTAAACAAGAAGCTAATTTAGCTAATCTGTCACTAATTCCAGAAGTTTGGCTTCAAACTGTACGTGTAATATTAAAAAATGGTGATAAAAAATATATAGTAAGAGCATTAATGGATAGTGGATCACAACGGTCATATATTTCAAAGCGAGCAGCAGAAGAAATGAAATATCAATCTCTTTACAAGAATCAAGTCGTTCATTTGCTGTTTGGTGGAACTAAAACAGAACCACAAGATCATAAAGGGTATTTAATTCATCTTGAAAGCTTAAATAATCAGTATTCATGTAATTTTATGGCGTTTGATCAAGATATAATTTGTCATGGGATTCCTAGTGTCAATAATGGTCCATGGGTTCAAGAATTATTAAGCAACAATATTATATTAACAGATGTGAGTCAAACTTTTGATCCTATTGATATTTTGATTGGTGCAGATATATTAGGAAAATTAATGACTGGAAAGTTACATAATTTGAAATGCGGAATGACAGCAATTGAAACAAGGTTAGGTTGGACTCTGATGGGTAAGAAACCTAATTCAGAATATTGTAAAAATGATGCAGCATTAACTGTAACGTCAATGTTTATACAAGAAGCTGATATTTCCCAATTATGGAGTTTAGATGTTTTAGGAATTACTGATCCAATCGAAACAAAATCAAAGAAAATAGCTGAAGAAGAAGTATGTAAAAAATTTCGGGAAACTGTAATTATTAATAAAGATAAGAGGTATGAAATATGTCTTCCATGGAAAGAAAATCATCCTCATCTTGAAACAAATAAAGAAATCGCTCAAAAAAGATTGCAAATTACGACAGAAAAATTGAAGAAGCAAGGACTTTATGAAGAATATGATCAAGTATTAACAAAATGGTTAGAAGAAGGTATCATTGAAAAAGTTCCAGTTGAAGAAGAAAACATCTGGGGTCATTATCTTCCTCATCGGCATGTATTAAAAGTTAATAGCACAACAAGATTGAGACCGGTAATTGATGCATCAGCGAAATCTAAGGATGGAGTATCTTTAAATCAATGTTTAGAAACAGGTCCTAATTTAATAGAATTAATTCCTTCTATGCTTTTACGTTTCAGAGAGAAAGAAATAGGAGTAATTTCTGATATTGAAAAAGCATTCTTACAGATCAGCATTACTCCAAAAGATCGAGATGTCTTACGTTTTTTGTGGTGGAAGGAAAATGATGTTATTGAGATTTTACGACATGCACGAGTAGTTTTTGGAGTAACTAGTAGTCCATTTATTTTGGCCGCTACTATTAAATTACATTTGGAATTTTTATCACGGGAAGAAAAGTTCAAGGACATGTTGATATCTATATTCAAATTAATCTCATCTTTTTACGTTGATAATTGCGTTACCAGTGTAGATTCTCTCGAAGAATTACACCAATTTAAAGAAGAATCAATTTTATTAATGGCAGAAGGTGGTTTCAATTTACGAGGGTGGGAGTATACTCATAACGAAGAGCCTCATCAGTTGACTTCAGTTCTAGGTCTTACGTGGGACAAGAAAGAAGATGTTTTAATGTTAAAAATATCCAATTTATCTGAGACAATTCAAGATAAAATAACTAAAAGAGTTATTTTATCTATAAGTCATAAAGTATTTGATCCAATTGGTTTTGCTTGTCCAGTATTATTATTTCCTAAGTTATTATTGCAAACAATTAATAATTTAAAATGGGATACAGAAATTCCTCAAAAAATTAAAGAAGATTTTGAAAAATGGTATCACCAATTAAAACTATTAAAAGAAGTAAAGATTCCTCGTTGGATTTCTTCGATTAATAAAGTAGAGAAAAGAACTTCATTTCATGTTTTCGTCGATGCCAGTCAAGTTGCTTACGCAGCAGTAATTTATATGAGAACACAGACTGAGTTAAGTACGAAAATACAACTGATTACTGCTAAGTCAAGAGTATCTCCAAGTAAAGAAATGACTATTCCACGTTTAGAACTTCTTGCAGCAAATATTGGAGCAAGATTGATGAAATCTGTTTCTGAAACTATGAATTGTAAACCAGAAGATATTTATTTTTGGAGTGATTCAACAACAGTATTAACGTGGATAAAACAAGACAGACAATGGGCAACTTTTGTGTGGAATCGTGTTCAAGAAATACGTAATATAACAAATACTCAGTGTTGGAGATATGTACCAGGAGTTTTAAATCCTGCTGATCTTCCTTCTAGAGGATGTACTACTAGTCAGTTGATTGAATCAAAATGGTGGGAGGGACCAGATTGGCTTTATAATTCTGAAGATTGGCCTGTAAGTGAATTTTGCATTAATAATGAAGAAATAAATAGTGAATTAAAGAAATCAGCTATCAAAGAAGAATTTGTAAATAATGTTAATTTAAACAAAGATAAAAAGGAAGAAGATGATACAAATAAGAAGAATAATGATGAATGGCATTTCAATTCTTTTTCTCGATACAGTAAAACCGTTAGAATGTTTTGTTGGATGAAGAGATTTATTCATAATGCTCAAGTTACTGTTGAACCAAGAAAAGGAGAAATTACTGCGAAAGAATTTTGTTTAGCTGAAAAAGATGTTCTACGACTTGTTCAAAGAGAATGTTTTTCTGGAAATCAAGATCCCCGAATTAAAGATTTCAGAGCATATACGGATGAGAATGGTTTATTAAGAACAAAGACGTTAATATCTAATCGGGAGGATAATTCTGATTTTCTTGAGCCAATAATATTAGATCCAAATCATCCTGTTGTCTTGAATTTAATTAAATATTATCATGAGAAATTACAACATGCAGGTGTACAAACAGTATTAAATAAAATCAGAGAGAAATTTTGGATTCTTCAAGGGCGAAAATTTGTTAGAGCAGTGATGAATAAATGTGTTATTTGTAAAAGATACAAAGCTTCACATGTTGATGCTGAACCTACAGCATTACCGAAAAATAGAGTAAAAAATGCAGTTCCTTTTGAAATATCAGGTGTGGATTTTGCTGGTCCAGTTTACTTAAAGAAAAATGAAAAGAGTTGGATTTGTTTATTTACTTGTGCTGTATATCGTGCTGTACATTTAGAACTTATAACTTCACTGTCTACTGAGGCTTTTCTAGAAGGGTTAAGACGTTTTATTGCACGTAGAGGTAGGCCTGCCATCATTTATAGTGATAATGGTACAAATTTTACAGGTACGAAGAATTGTTTACTTAAAATTGATTGGGATAAAATTAAAAAGTATAGCTCAGTTGAAAAAATTGAATGGTATTTTAATCCTCCATCTACAGCATGGTGGGGTGGTTGGTGGGAAAGATTGGTACGTGTTATGAAAGAATTATTACGTAAAGTACTGAAACGTTCAAGTTTAACTTATGAAGAAATGTGTACAACTTTATGTGATTGTGAAGCAATAATTAATTCAAGACCTATAACTTATCATACTGATGATATTAATGAACCTAGACCGTTATCACCGGCGATGTTCTTAATGGAAGCAAAAAGTACAGAAATACCTGATTTGGACTGTATTGATTCAATGGACTTTAAAAAACGATTTAGATATCGACAAAATATAAGGGATAATTTACGTCAACGTTTTCGGATTGAATATCTTGGACAATTATCAAGAAAACAACCTCAAATGAGTCACTATTCTAAGATACAGCTAGGTGAAATTGTTCTGGTAGGTGATGATAATACAAAACGTTTGAATTGGCCTCTTGCTAAAGTCATTGGAGTAATACCTGGAAAGGACGGAAAGATACGAGTTGTTAAATTGAAAACTGCGAATGGGCAACTCACTAGACCAGTACAAAGAATTTATCAGTTAGAGGTACAGTCACCTAACGAACAGTTAATCAATCAGACTCAGAAAATTATTGGAAAAGTAGTTGAATTGCAAAATGTCAAGAAAATATCATTGAAAGAGAAAAATCAAGGCGAAGATAGAGATTCAATTAAAGAGACTGTAACAACAACGAGATATGGAAGACATGTAAAAATACCAAAGAGACTTGGAGTAGAGAAATAATTTTAAAAAAAAAATTATTTTATGTTTGTTCGTAATAAAATATAAATGATTTTGAGTTAAAATTAACTCAAGGTGGGAGGATGTTAAGAATGTTGCTAAGAATGTTGTTTTAATGTTTGAAAGTTAAGATTGTTTTTTGTTTATTATTTGACAGTTTCAGTTTATTGATTATACTCTTTATGTAATGTCATGAAAAATAAAAGCGGAAAATTAATATTTAATTAAATAAAATATCTGTTTTCATATAATTATTTTAATTGAGAATTATCAATTTATTAATTTTTTTCATTCTGATCATAACATTTATATTTATATATATAAATTAGCGGGCCAGCTAATATAT